>OZ010787.1:672155548-672755548 GCA_963932465.1 Maratus speciosus
GACGTGTGTGCAACTGAGAGTGAGAAACAGATGTTTCTGCAAAATCCCGATTTCTGCACTTATCTCCTTTTTCTAGTTTTTGACGTCATAAACTTTAATTTGCATGTAAAGTTTTTTTTATCTGTTTTCTACTACGCTTTAAATTATGGAGGTGTTATTTTACGTTACTTATCGGCGTAAATATTTGCCTAATTTTGTTAAAACCATGTGCTCCCCTAATTCTTTTGAGCAGTGTATATTACATATAGAGATGTACCTTATACGTACATAATATATACACATATAAATAAATATTATGCACTTATATATGATTTTATATATTTATTATATATGTCAAATTAAAACAAAAGTTATAAATTTTTCCGAAAAAAAAAGCGAAATGCAAAAAATTACATGAAAAATATATGAATAAAGTCCATTCCAGAAAAAAAAGCAACCCCAAATGCTCAAGATCGTAACTACATTCATTTAATGCCGAAATAAGCTCGCCAAAAAAACCAGCACAGGATATGGAACTCTTCCCAAAATACGTTTGAATATAAATGAGCATATATATAGTAAAGCGAGGAGATTTTGCGCGGTAGGAGGGATTGCGCACAAAGAGATTCGACGGGAAGGAGTAGATTGCGCGCTCAGCGACTCCAGGTAGTTATACAGCAGCATTAGTGCAGTGTCTACATGAATTCGCATATTGATTGTTCCAAGCGTCTTGGATAAAGCAGTGCTATTTTTTTTTCGAAGTAAGTGCTTGAATTTTCATAACTGTTCGTCAGAATTTTTATAGAGCGTCAATATTACAAAATATTTTGAACTTAAACAATTTCTTATAAACTACTAACCTGGACTAAGTATGCGTACACCAGAAATTCATTTTAGAAGTGGCCGTATTTAAATAAAAGACCGCGCAATCTCTCCTACCATAATAGGAGAGTTTGCGCATCTGCTACTTAGGAGAGATGGCGCATTTCCCCATAAGTTTAAGCGCTAGGAGAGATTACACAGCTTATTGATAAATTTGCATTAATTGCAAATTACGTGAAAAACATATGAATGAATCGATTTTGAAATAATTTCGGAAAAGCACATAATTATCAAAGCTAAATTTGGCAACAAATTAATTTGCAAAAAAATACTTTTGCAAATAAAAATTTTATTAATAACTTAATAATCTAGTTGTTATTAAATAAATTTTATGTAATTATTTTTGTTAATAAATTAATAAAATATTTGTTAATAATTTAATTAAATATTTATATATATATATATTTTAATTTATGATCAATTAATTTGCTAATAAATTAATTTTGTTAATACAATGTTTTGGAAAAGCTTTCACCCATTCCAAGTAGTATAATGCCATCGAAATCAAAATGAAACAGAGTGCAACTAATGTTACTAATTCACAAAATATGCATGAAAAAAGACTTAAGAAGGATGCCACTACAAAAAAAAAAAAAAAAAAAAAAAAAAAAAAAAAAAGGCTGAAGATAAGGTGCTTCCACAAAAAGTGAGATAAAAAAAACTCAAGGAAAAAAACCCGAAAGTCAATGAGGATGAGTGCACTGAATGTCTGTAACTGAACCAGGAGACAACTTCGACAACTGGCTGGATTCAATGTATTGCTTGTTGCAGGTGATAGCACGAAAGGTGCACGATTTACAACAATAAGTGCATCGATTGTGGACGACGACAACTTCGGTTAGCGAACAAAATACAATGAAACTGTGGAAATGGAAATGAAGTAATTTTCAAGTAAAACATGTTATCAACTAGATTAATGTAATTTTGTAATCTTAGTAGGGCTTGCTTTTTCTGATATTTTAATCTTCTTAAATTAAAAATTTTAACTGTTGTTAAAATTCTTTCTTTTATTTATTATTTAAACATTTGGTTGAAATATTCACTCCTGATACAATAATATTTACTCACAAAAACCTTTCAACAATGTTGATCAAGTGTAATTATTATTGTTAACAATTTAATTGTAGTTACTATTAATAACAATCTCTCCTACCCATGTGCGCAATCTCTCCTACCCATGTGCGCGTTCTCTCCTACCCTGTAAGGAGAGATTGCGCTTCTTGGTTTTATTACTGCTGTTCTAATAAATTACAGTGTAACAACAAAATAACAATGGAAATGCATAAAAAACAAATAAAGTCAAAATTATTCATGCATAGTTTACCAAAATATTAATATTTAGATTTTTTATTACTATTCTTTTGAAATGTGCGCAGACTCTCCTCGCTTTACCTTATGTTCATTCAACTACATAAAAGATAAAATTGATATTGGACATATGTATTTCTCTATAATTTCATTAATATATGGATTAATTTTCTTTCATTTCGGTACGTCGGTCTACGGGCGTCGTCGGTACGTTGGTTTCATATAAGTTAGGCTCGGAACGGGTTTCACGTTGACATCAAATAGATTTTTCGTTTTCAGGAAGAACTTCTAATTTGAAAAAGAATAAAAAATTGTCCAGATTAGCATAAATATAAGAAATGATCCCTTCAAATCGGTTTTACCTTTTTGCTTAAAAAATACTTGTTTTACATTAAACAGTCAATGAACGCACTATATTTCAGGCCAAAATTAGCATAAAATCAGTACATTTTCGAAGTACATATTTTTATCACATTTTCGAAGCACATGATTCTTTTATTATTCTTTTATTCTTCTTTTATACATTGTATGTGAAATATATAAAATGTACTAAAAAGTCAATTCCGTAGCTTTTGTTACTTGAATTTATAGTATCCGCAAAAACCCACGAAACCTGCGTAGAAGCGTAAAAATGAAAACGAAGGCTTTTAATGACCGCTATTTTTGAATGTACCAGAAGGATGCTCTAACAGATACCCATTATTTGTTATATTTCTAATATAGCTCTTAATGATTTAGTGCAGCAGCTTTTTATGCGTTTAAACACGAAAAAAACATAAGCATATGCTCCTGATAAACGGCTTTCCAATAAAAATCATTTTCAGAAGATTAGGATCAGATATTTCAAAACAAAATAGGAAAGAATTGCATATTACTTTTTCTGTCAATACTAATAATGAAACTTGATTCATTAATGTTCCTTCAAAAAGCGTCTGAATTTTTTGAAAGATTCTGAAAATTTAATCATCGTTCATGCTCACAATGGGTTATTTAAAAATTTTATCTTCAAGAGACATAAATTTCATCTTCCATACAAAGAAATCCAATATCTTGTATTATTTATCGATAAAAATTTTTTTAATGCATTCAAAATTGTCCGTAAAAGTAAAATGAATAAAAAACTTCACGAGCTAATGCTAATCCTAATGAATCCTATGGGGAGGGATTTATATAATATCTCGTTTGCATTTCGACATTTTTAAATAAATTTTTTGTATTGGATAGCTGAGATCCGTCTCTACATCGCACCTTTTTTACTTTTCCGATATTGGTCGCAGATATTTTTTATAAAGTCACTTTCACTTTCAAAACCGGTTCTGAAAATGAAAGTGTCATTCTAAAAAATAACTGCAACCAAAATCGAAAAAGCAAAAAAAGTGCGATATAGAGACGGATCTCGGCTATGCAATGCAAAAAAAAAAAATTTAAAAATGTCGAAATTTAAACGAGATATTAGATAAATGCCTCCCCATAGGATTAGCATTAGCTCGTGAGTGCCTTCGTCGGCAGGGACAGGAGCCTTAAAGACAGAACTCATGCCGACAAACATTACCGCACACTTAGTTTATTTGGAGTTACAACAAAGTATTCAATTCATGAAAATTTTCGACTTCTGATTTTGATGGATTTATACGTTTTACAATGCGTTCCTGAACGCAATTTGACTGTTTTAGAAAATGTCTGTATGTCACACAATTTTTGTAGGCGCTGTAACTCACGAGCTACTGAATGGAATTTAATAAAACTTATCATTCGTTTAGACCTTGACATAAATTTGTACCGATTAAGTTTTGGTGTATAGTGCCCAAAAGGTGGCGCTGCTACACTGCATTTTTCGCTGTTTCCCAAATAGCTCTATCTCAAGATCTAATGAATGGAGTTTCATCAAACTTCGTATTATTTTAGACCTTTTCATTAATAAATACTTACCGGGTGTCCCAAAAATGACCGGGATTTTAAAATTCAATAACTTGCAAACGGTGACATATATTTAAAAAAATACTTGCAGGAGGGTTATGTATGAGGTCAGGAGTTTTTGTACTGTGATTCTCGATTTTAGTTCGAATTTCAAACAATAGAAGGCGCTGAGAGCAGTAGGTGCTCAGTCCAGACCCGATTTTTGGTACTTGGGGATCCATTTAATACATTTTAATCTCCTTTTTTTGCATGGAAGAAGAGAGAGGCGAAAAATCGAGCCTGGATTGAGCGGTTATTGCTTGCAGCGCCATCTGTCGATGCTATTTGTAACTAAAAGTTAGAATCGCAGCATAAAAACTCCTGACATCTTACATAACACTCCTACAAGATGTTTTTTAATATCTGTCACCGCTTGCAAGTTATTGAATTTTAAAATCCATCAGTCATTTTTGGGACACCCGGTATAAGGTTTGAGTGTATATCAGTCAACAGGTGAAGCTGCTATGCCGTATTTTTCATGATTTCTGCAATGGTTATATCACGAAAACTAATGCACGCAATTTCATGAAGTTCCATGGTCTGTTAGACCTTGCCATAAATAGATGCTCATCCAATTTTGACTTTGATCAACCAAGAGGGGCGCTTCTATCCCGTGCTTAGAAAAATATTCCTAACCTTTTGCACAATCAGTTGACGCAATTTAGCAAACGAGATTTTTTTCTATTATTATTCGCTGATCACTGTAATTCTATGCTAAATTCAAAGAAAGGCATTATACTTCATACCCATTACTGTTGCTGTGTGAATTAGCCATTTAAATTAATGTATTATAATGATATAGATGAAAGTTTTGTGTTGGCCACATCATATTAGTTTTGAATTTCCTTACTTCTTTTAATTATTCACGAATATATCAGCAATATATATAAAAAATGTATCTGTCTGTATATATGCATTTGCGGCAGGAATGCTTGTTTTACCTTCACACCCTACACTGTAAAAAAACCACTGTAAATTTGCCAGCACAAACTCGATCACAGTTGAATGTACTGTATCTTCTTTGGTTTCCTGACTATTTAAACATGAAAAATACAGTAGTTGCGTAAAATTAACAGTACAATGTACTGGCAATTTGGACGCATTTGGACGACAGCACAAACTACTGGCGTCCAAATTGCCAGTACATTGTGCTGTTAATTTTACGCAACTACTGTATTTTTCATGTTTAAATAGTCAGGAAACCAAAGAAAGATACAGTACATTCAACTGTGATCGAGTTTGTGCGCGAGATGAACAGTACATTGTACTGTAAAAATGTCGTTTTTTTTTTTTACAGTGTACAGTTCATGATACACATTTTAATAATTCATAAAGTGCATTTGAAATACAAATATTTTGTATCAAAATGCATTTTGTTATACACGATAATGTGTTAAATTGTAAAGGACGCAAACACGTGAATTTCGTTAGGAAGTGAAGGGTTTTTTTTTTTCATTCACCGAATGTTTGGAAAGTACTATGAAGTGTAAGAAATTGCCAATATAATGTTTTATATAAATAACTGGCCACCTAAAGCTCGTAGGATGGCAAAAAATTAAAGATTAATCTTTAATGTGAAATAATAAATTGCGATTCAAAATAATGAAAGTTTCTAATACAGAAGTAATAATGCTTAATCTCTTGTGTCAAATTAAAATGAAACAAAAAAAAATTGCTCGGAGTAAGATTTAAGTTTAAATATCAAAATTGGTGTCTTTATTCTAAATGAGTTTGAATACCCTGTCTTACATCGATGAAATAAGTACATTTACATATCTTCTATCTAAATTAACACTAGAAATGTCTGTTTTTCGCATGTATTATACGAGGGTAGCTTTTTTAAGTAAGGTCCGTTTTGTTGTATACACTAATAGTCCAAGAGCCGACAGCACAAAAACCTATGTTATCAAGCACAAGAAAAAAAAACTTTATTTTATGGAAGAGTAGAAGTAGGTGAATCTAATGAACCATGTCTGCCGGAAGTGAAGTGGAGCATAAGCCAAAAATTAACACCACCAGTCGTTGACTCGTAGGTTTATCATTGCGTTTGTCCTGCAAACAAAGGTATGAAAACATGGAGGACTGGGAGCAGGAAAACACAATGATAAAGCTACGAGTCAACCACTGGTGGTATTAATTTTTGGCTTATGCACAACTTCACTTCCGGCAGACATGAATAATTAGATTCCCCTACTTCTACTCTTCCATAAAATAAAGGGTTTTTTTTCTTGTGCTTGATAACATAGATTTTTGTTCTGTCGACTCTTGGACTATAATAGGTGGCGTGCGCCGCAACGAGTGCTCGCGCCGTGTCCCAGCATTCCTAAAGGAACAGCTGTGTAGGTAGCCTGTACGGTCTGTTCTGTGTCTTTAAAAGGTTCAAGATCATCGAATCGTCCGCCCCGTGCAGGTACGGTCAGTGATACGTTTTTTGTCGGAAAACGATTAAAAACCAAAGGCGCAGCATGCTGAGGGAATTTTGCTACTCCATGACAATGCAAGACCTCACACCGCAGCTCAGACAAAGAACGCTTCAATTTCTTTAGCTCAGACCCGAGCTTTGTTGGACTCTTTAGGCTGGGAAGTTTTGGACCGGCGCCCTTCCCCCCCCCCTTCCCCCGACAATCCCGGCCTTGTGCCGAGCGATTTCCATCTTTTCCGCTATTTCAAACATCATCCTGGCGGCAACCGCAACAAGGATGACGAAGACGTGAAAACGGCTGTGACCTCTTGGTTATCGGAGTAGGCGGCAAGTTTCTATGAAGAAGGTTTTCTAAATCTAGTTATAACGTATAGAGTAGGAGGGGTTAAAGATACGCACTTTCCATACATTTTGATTTTTAACGCACACATTGGTCACAATGGGTGATAAAAATATTAGATTAGAAGTTTAGGCAAGTGCCACCATCAACTGACATTCTGTCAAATTATAATTCTATGAGAAATTGCAATTTTTAAAAAACATTGCTCTGCGTATCTTTGCCCCATCGGTTGGGATAAAAGTACGCAGTAGTGGGGCAAAGATACGCAGTGTGTATTTTTGGCCCATTACTGTGCATTTTTGTCCCATTTCCAATAAAACGAATGAGTTATGCAAAAGCATTAGGAAATTTCACTAGTATTTATAGTTAAACTGAAAATTGTAAGTTAAAACATGAAAAAAAAAGAAAAAACTGTGGTCTGTGAGATTGGAAATAGCAGTTAACCTCTAACTACTGTGACAAGAATCGTTGCATAAATACTGTGAGCGGTCCCAAAGACCCCTTGATCGTAGAATGAATAAAAGGGTTGACTGACTCATAAGATACTGTATTTGCGCTAATATTACAAATATTTTAATAGCAAAAGTCAGAAGTTAACCTATATATTTTTTCTTTTTTTAATGAAATGATCTAAGACTCGTTCATTTGTATCTAGATTTGGAATTTGTAGTTCTAAAATGGCAACAGTATTCGTTTATTTATATCTGGTTTTCTGTTATTTTTAATTTATAATTTAAAACATTATAATTGGATAGTTTTTGAAGGTTTTGGAGAAAATAAAGATGAATAGATGTGATACAAAGCAGATTATGTGTATATTTCGATAAGTTGAAGAATCGGCAATTTCATGGCCTGTTGAAAACTTATGCCTAACATGGCCGCGATAAGCTTTTTTCGAGGATGGGTTCGGCCCGGATTCGTTACACTGTGTTTTATTACATAGAGATTCCATTCATTACGCGTAACATATGCCTAGCGTCTAACATATCAGACTCCAGTTATAGCGTCCAAAAGCTATAGTATGACAAACGGGTATTCCAGTAATGCTTTTAAAAGTGCTAAAAAATTGAATCACATAAATGTTCAAGGATTCTGAAAGTGAAATATTGATCGCAGTGACGCCTGCTAGCTCTTAACCGGCTAAAATGCTTTCTCAATTGAATCCTTATACAAAGTTTACGTTTGAACTTCCAGATGTCGCTGCGATCACCATTTAACGTTCATCACCATTAAACATTTATAGGATTCCCTTTTTTATCACTGTTTGGTTGGCCAGTTGCCGCACTATATCTTAAAAGACACTATACTCCAGTATCTCCACTGAGCTTCATTAGTAACAGAAGATCTAAGTCGGCGGTCAGATGCTTCCAAGGCAAATGAAGTTTGCAGGGCAGAGGGATGAAACAGCTCGAGTTGTCAATACTAGACATTAGTGTTCTCATTTACTATTATCCTAATTTATGTTTCTCTAGTTGAGCTATGCATGTCTAATTAATTAATGCTCCTCTCATCATGGAAGGCAATGCGATAAGTAGCATGTTTTGCAATGAATGCGAACTAAATCTGCATCCTTCCGCGCTGACGGCTGGAAATCATGTTGGGAAACAGGATAACAAATCTTCTGTTAGGTATGGAGCTCAGTGAGTGTTGAATCTGGTAGTTTTCAAAAGTTTCTTGCGCTTGTCTTACTAGTGTATGGATTATTCTAATGTCAACTGGTGCATTTTTTGCCATCCTGTAGGTCTAAATTACTGTTTTAAATGACTTTACAGCTTGTTTTGATACATTTTCCCCTAGTACTTAAAATAAATCCAAAGGTTGTAGATCCATGTGAGGTAAATCCGCTCCACCGACTCTTTCGCACTAGGATTCTCAGAAAAGCTCTTTAGTTCTTTCTGAACGTTATGCCAGAAATATTGGAATCCATCTGACCCATCCAGATTGAATTTTTTGTCAGAAAAAACAACAAATCTTAATCAACTACGTCTTTCGTTTCATTTGTAGACCACGCTTGGCACTATACTGCATTTGATATTAAATTTTGTTAGTTTAGCTATCATCATGTATTTTGCACATTTTTTATATTCATTTCCCAAAAGTACTCTGAATATTGTTTTCTATGTACATTAACCGTAATCTTGCTTTTTTTTCAGAGACATTTTCATTCACAGTAAGCATTAAAAAAGTCCTTCCGGCCAGTGCCGGGAGGAAGAGGTAGCTTTCATATTCCTTATTTTAAAAAAGCCAACTTATATTATTCAAACACACGAAGCTCAATTTAGTGGAAACCGAATATAGGAAATTCAATACTAATTTTTATCAATACTAAATCATTATGAATGAGAATTTCGCGAAATTAGTCAGCTTCATCCAAGCTGCTTTTATTTAAAGTAACTTATATTTGGCTGCCAAAGTCGACGATTTCTTAAAGTGCCTGCCATTTTAAGACAACATGGCGGATGAGGCTAACCAGTGAACTTGGTCGAGACCTTAGTAATTGCTGTGCACATGCTCACTCACATCGGAATCGATTGATATATACGAGTGCTGTCGCAGTCAAAAATTCAGATTTTTCAAAATGTCACCCACATTAGATATTGAAATTGCTATATCTGAGCCATTTTTTAAGATAAAGACAAACAAAAAATGCTCCTGAATCCTTATATCAAGGTCAAATACTTAAGAAAGAAACCTTTTTCAATTTCTAATTTTTTTTTGCACCTCACATTAAATATAATTTTTTTAATTTAATGGCCGCCATTTTGAAACATGATGGCTGATGAAGCTGGCCAGCGAACTTGGTCGAGATATTGATGTATACTATCCACATGCCTTTTTACATCGAATTAGGCGAATACGTGTGTTATCGCGTGACAAATACAAGATCGTTTCAAAATGTTAGCAATGCTAGAAATTCAAAGTGCTATAATTCAACGATTTTTTAAGATATAAACAAAAAAACAAATTTTCAGAAACAAAAACTGCTACGGAATCTTCGTATCAAGGCCAAACACATAAAAAAAATCTTTTTCATTTTCCAATTTTTTAATACCTCATTTTAAATTTAATTTTTTTAATGGCAACCCTTTTGAAACAAGATGGCGAATGAAGCTGGCCAACGAACTCGGTCGAGACATTGGTATATAGTATGTACAGCCCAGGTTACATCCAAATCGGTTCATAAATACGCATGTTATCGCGTGACAAAGATCAGGTCGTTTTAAAATGTCAGCCACAATAGAAATTCAAAATGCTATAACTCAGCCATTTTTTTAGATATAGACGAAACAAAAACTATTCCGGAATCTTTGTATTAAGGTCAAACACATACGAAAAAAATCTTTTCATTTTCCAATTTTTTGGTATCTCATTTTAAATTTAAAATTTTTAAAAATATTTTAAATGGTTGCCATTTTGAAAGAAGATGGCGGATGAAGCTGCACAACGAACTCCGTCAAGATATTTGTATGTACTATGTACACGCCAAGGTACATCCAAATCGGTTCAAAAATACGCCCGTTATCACGTGACAAAAATCAGCACGTTTCAAAATGTCAGCCACGCTAGAAATTCAAAATGCTATAACTCAGCCATTTTTTAAGATATAGACGAAACAAAAACTGCTCTCGAATCTTTTTATCAAGGTCAAACACATAAGAAAAAAATATTTTTTCAATTTTCAATTTTTTGGTACCACATTTCAAATTTAAATTTTTCTTAAAAATTTAAATGGCCGCCATTTTTAAACAAGATGACGGATGAAGCTGGCCAACGAGCTCGGTTGAGACATTGGTATGTACTATGTATAAACGAAGTTACATCCAAATCGGTTCATAAATACGCCTTTTATCACGTGACAAAATTCAGGACGTTTCAAAATGTCAGCCACGCTAGAAATTCAAAATGCTATAACTCAGCCATTTTTTAAGATATAGACGAAACAAAAACTGTTCCGGAATCTTTGTATAAAGGTCAAATACATAAGAAAAAAATATTTTTCCATTTTGAATTTTTTGGTACCACATTTCAAATTTTAAATTTTTTTAAAAATTTTAAATGGCCACTATTTTGAAACAAAATGGCGGATGAAGCTGGCCAACGAACTCGGTCGAGACATTGGTATGTACTATATACACACCGAATTACATCCAAATCGGTTCATAAATACGAGAGTTACAGTGTGACAAAGGTCAGATATATCTTATACTATAATGCGAGCAAAAATTGTGTGTGTATGTATGTGTGTGTGTGTGTGTATGTAAATTTTATCTTAAAAACGGCTCTAACGATTTTCACTAAATTTTGTATTTTACCATTTTCGGGCCCGAGAAGACCATTGGGCCGGTCACATGTTCGAGAAAATTCGATTAGTGGGTCATTTTGGGTCATAATGGGTCAGGATCAAGCTAATTATATCTAAAAAATGGTTCAATCGATTTTGACTAAATTTTGTATCCAACCGTTTTGGGGCACGATAAAACTATTGTCTAGGTCACATGTTAGAGAAATTTCGATTAGTGGGTAATTTTTGGGTCACTACGGGTCAAACTAATTTTATCTAAAAAACGGCTCTAACGATTTTGACTAAATTTTGTAATATACTGTTTTGGATTACGAGAAGACCAATGGGCTAAGTCACATGTTAGAAAAAATTCGATTAGTGGGTCATTTTTGGGTCACTGGGGATCAAGCTAAGTTTATCTAGAAGACAGCTCTAACGATTTTGACGAAATTTTGCTTTCTATCGTTTTCAGGCACGAGAAAACCATTGGGCTAGGTCCCATGTTCAAGAAAATTGGATTAGTGGGTCATTTCGGTCAGAATGGGTCAGGTGTCAAGCTAACCGAATATAAAAAAGTCTCAAAACATTTTGACAAAATTTTGTAATATACCGCTTCTGAACATCAGATGACCATTGGGCTAAAACGTATGTTCGAGAAAAATCGATTAGAGCGTCATTTTGGGTCACTGTGGGTCAAGCTTATTAATTGTATCTCAAAATTAATCAAACGATTTTGACAAAATTTTGTAGTATACCGTTTCTGGGCATGAGAAGATTTTTGGACTGAGTCACATGTTCGAGAAATTTCAATTTGTGGGTCATTTTTGGGTCATTGTGGGTCAAGCTAATGATATCTATAAAACGGCACAAAACATTTTGACAAAATTTTGTATTCTATCGTTTCTGAGCATGAGAAGACCATTGGGTTAAGTCACATGTTGTAGAAAATTCGATTAGTGGGTCATTTTGGGGTCACTGTGGGTCAAGATAACTGTATCCAAAAAACGACTGAAACAATTTTGACAAATTTTGTACTATACCGTTTCTGGGCATGAGAAGACCATTGGGTTAAGTCGCATGTTCAAGAACGATTAGTGGGTCATTACTGGGTCACTGTGGGTCAAGCTATTTGTATCTAAAAAACGGCTTAAAATATTTCGACAAAATTTTGCATTATACCATTTCTGAGCATGAGAAGACCATTGGGCTAAGTCACATGTTCCAGAAAATTCGATTAGTGGGTCATTTTTGGGTCACTGTGGGTCAAGCTAATTATATCTAAAAACAGTTCAAACGATTTTGACAAAGATTTTTATTACATCGTTTCCCAGCGCGACAAGACTATTGGGATTGGTCATATGTTCAATAAATTTAGATTAGTGGGTCACTTTTGGGTTACCGTGGGTCAAGTTAATTCTATCTATAAAACGACTTTAACGATTTTTACAAAATTTTGTATTCTATCGTTTTCGGGTTGGAGAAGAGTATTGGTTAGATCGCATGTTTGAAAAAATTTGGTTAATGGGTCATTTTGGGTCACTACGTCTCAGGATCATGCCAATTGTATCTAAAGAGCAATGATACAGTGACAATAAAATATCGAATTGAAAACAAGGCTAATTTTGACCGAGCTTAGCTCGGTCATTCCTGCTAGTGTATATATATATATATATATATATATATATATATATATATGGATATATATATATATGTGTGTGTGTGTGTGTGTGTCAATTTTGAACGGAGGGTGGTTTCGGGGTCTGGGGGTCATGATCGATGAAAATGTACCAAATTTTTTTTTAATCGCTTTCCTACAAACGGCTGCAATAGGACCGCTGATTTTTTACCTCGTAAATACCTTCTATGTAAAAAAATTATATAGTTTTCCCGGACTGCTTCAACGTCTTTCAATACGAGCCCGATTTCGGAAAAACAGATGTCATTAGAATTCCAGGCATGATTATTCCATTTTTCAAAATCCGAGAGGTCATTTGGCTTAATTCTATCCAACCTTCAAATATATCTTAACTATACAAATATACGTCAGATGATAATTTAAAATATTGTAAATAGTTTTATAAATAACATGCAGACAATAAGGTAAAATGAAGAAACTCCAAGAACAAATACCAAGATCATATTTTATTTCTGCCTTAAAACACAAAATCATAAACATTAGCACAAGAAATAAATACGTGTTTTATTTAACCCCTTCACGGTCGCTTAATATTTGGAAAAACCATCAAAAAAGTACCTATTTATTTTATTACCGAAATTGAATAATTATAAGGTTTCTAAATAAAATATGCAATTAGTTTTTTTTAAGGCGAAAATAAAAGATGTTATAGAACAAATTCATATTTGTAGAAAAGCCATCATGCGAGAATTCTGTGTCTTAATGTTTGTTTTACACCGTACAAATTAATGCGAATAAAACCTTTATTTTTCACATCTTAGATCTTTATTTATCATCATCACACACATTTTTACAAATAATATTTGAAATAATACATATAGATTAAATTTTGATTATTAATAATTTTTTTAGTGTTACATATTTCAAAACATGCAATACAAAGCCCGACATTACAGTCACCGCAAAAGCCAAACCCAAACGGCAATATTCAAAGACTTCACACCGAAATGCCAGTTAAATGTTTCTGGTTTCAGAAGTTTTTTCCAGCAATAAACCTTCAGCCCGAAAATAGGACGGGAGCGAGAAATAACGAACAACGCCTCAGCCCGTGATATTGACGGGAGCGAGAATTAAGGGGTTAAATACAAAAACATTTATAAAACAAATTATATTCCTTTTAATAAAATTGCTTTTCTAGATGAAATAGTAGGCGATATTTTGCAAAAAAAGAGTCGTGATAATTATTTTCAAGCACAGTAGTAATGATCCTGTCAATTTACAGAAATAGCTTCCCAGTTTTGAATATCTCAATCTTAATATTTCTGAAACATGTCCGTTAAACCTTGTCATATGCGGAGGAAGGGGTGGTAATATGTACTCGGCTGGTAAAATGGATCCTTGCAGTTACTTGATAGTGAAGGAGTGCATCTATCAACTATGGCTAAAATTACATCTCAAGAAACATAAAACAAATATGATCACGATCAGCCAGCTATTCATTTTTGCTTCATAGTGAAGTAGCTAGTAAGGTATTAACCCTTGACCGGAAACGTGAAGACTGCTAAATTAAACAAATTGCTATAAAATTTAAAAAAGAAAGTAACTCTTAATAATTTACCAAATAATGAACTTAAACACTTAATCTTTAACAGTAATGTATTACCATGACCAAATTTTTAATATAGCATCATAAAAATAAGTTTTGAATGTCGGAGACAGAAAATATATTACACGTTATTGTTGAAAATATTATATTTTCGACATAATAATTAAATAAATGCTAATATTTTTATATATTTCGGTACAATATGAATTAGAAAAAAATATTAAGCAGTAAAATTGACAAAGCATTCCATAGTAAATATTGCAGCATGTTCTAAATATTTGCATTTTTTAAGCATTTTCTAACAATGTTGAGTCACTTTCGTGTTCAGAATTTATATATTCATCATCTGAAATACTTTCAACATCGCTTATGTCACTTCCTACTTCATCAAATCCTCACAAAACAGTTTCTTCAAAGTCTTTATTCACCATAGCGTATCCGCTTTGACAGCCCCTTCATTTCAATATCCAAGAGCAAAAAATTAACATAAACGGAAACACGCCGTCTAACAGACTGTGTTGAAAATAAAATATTTTTTCTTTCAATAACTAAATATCCGTTGGTGTTGTAAATGGATGGGGGGACGCAGAGGACCAATAGAGTAAGGAGTAGATTGCTTGATAAGATTGGGGACGTGTTCATTTTTTTTGTAAAGGGTGGATATGTAGACGCAAACATCTCACGGACGGTACGTTTCCGGTTAAGGGTTAATATTTCAGCGTCTTGAAGAGTTTCAAGGAAAATGATTTTATTTCTGTTTAATGCCCCTGTTGTTTGTTTAATTCAGAAGCTCCAACAAGGCCTAAAATTCCGTAATTGTAGCATAGCTTTCTTCAATAGTTAGGTAATAAATTTCTAAGTATAAACGGGTACATATTACCCGGTGTTTCCATCGGAGAGGTTTTTCACTTTTCATATAAACCTTTTTACAGTTTTTACTCCATTAACATCAAACAAGCACTTCAGATAATAGAAAAGACTTGATACTGTATATATCGCTCACCCGCAAGAATAGTGACACATCTCGACAAAGTAAATTTTATAGGAGAGGCAAAAGAAAATTTGCATGATTTTACTGCAGCATGAAATTTTAGTACTTATCTCCGCATGCAGGAATAAAGACGTGCATAAATGTTTGGAGGGTGGGGTAACTTTGCCTCCCCACATAATCCACCCCTCTTTTGTGGTTACAAATGGGCATATAGCGTAATAAAGTGATTTTTCGAATAACTACACATGAAACTGTTTGTGTAGCAAGATGCACTTATAATAGACCTATTAACGAAATAAAACGCAAAAGGAATTTTTGCGAGATGTGTCACTTTTCTTGCGGGTGAGCGATATCATTACCCAGAATAGATGAAAAAATTAAACTTTTTATATAATTGGCTGAATAGAAAATGAGGCTCCATATTAGTACTAACCCTTCAATACTCCAAACATAGCAACGCCATGGCAACGACCAACAGGAGGAGCAGGAACGAAAAACGTTTTAAAATTGTAATTTTTGTGATATTAATAAACGGTCTAGAAAGTTGAAATTTGGCGTAGTAGATACTTATAAGATGTAAATGCTCTCTGAGAACAGTTACTAAAAAGTTCCAAATTTGAAAAGGCGAAATGAGCAAAAGACGTTCTAAAAATGTTCTAAGTTTCGATTTCTATGGAATTTTTAAAGATAGAAACTTAAAATGCGTCATGGTAGAAACTTATAAGTTGTAAATGCTCTCTAAGAACATTTTCTAAAATATTCGAAATTTAAAGGGGTAAAATGAGCGAAAAGCATTTTTAAAACTTTCTAAATTCCTATTTCTATAGAATCTCAGGAAATACCAAACCTATTTCAAAATTAATGTTGGCAAATGGATGGTGACAGTTCCTGTTACAACATAGGTATATTTTATGTTGGTGCCACTACATAAAATGGTGCCACCAGCGGGGAGACCGTTAGACTAGAAGCTTGGAATATGGTATGATGGTTACTTTTAAGATATAAATTCGTGCTAAGAACGGTTTCTAAAAAATTCAAAACATCAAATGAAAACTGAAATGACCGTAAAAGCTTCAAAATATATTCTAAATCAACATGAATTAAGAATTAGTTTTTGTTCTTCTCATTAATTTAAGTCTCATTTTCACCTAATGCAGCGTCATAATGAAATTTAGTCAAACTGTGGCTTAATTAGTAATTTTTAGCTCACAGGCTATCAAAGCCTGAGAGCTAATGTGCCCGCCCCTTCTGTATGTACGTACGTACGTATGTATGTATGTACGTAAAGCGATAATTCTTGATAGAAATATCCGATTTGCTTAATTTTTTTTCTAGGTTCATTCTGATAAGGCGCTTCCCTGATTAGTTTTGGGGGTTCATTAGTTAAGTATAAAGGAGGAACGGGGGGCTAATACCCCCCTTAAATTTGATAAATGGGTTTTTCATGCAGAATTATCGGATTTTTTTCCAATTTGGTATACTGGTTTATTGTGATATGGTGCTTCCCTGGTTAGATTTAGAGGTTCTTGGTTTAATTATAAAGGGGGAACGGGGGGCTAAGTAGAAGCGCCCTAATTGTTTGGGCAGTTTTTCCCTCAGGAGGTAAGGTTAGGATTGCTTTTCTAGTACGACGAAAAAGGTAGATATACCTATATTCAGAAGTTAGAATGCCATTTATTGGACCAGTATAAAAAATTGCCGGTCTTAACTATATTTTCCAAAAAAAGACAGTGCCTCAATTCAATTTGCAAAAGACACACAGAAATTGTTTGAAGATAATAAGATTCCCACACTTGATTGGATGGTAAATATTTTAGACCTAAGGACCATTAAGGGGGCTGGTCACTCAGCTTCCGATTTCCCCTCACTAATGCAAAGTCTATGGGCATTGGATGCATTCGTGTATTTAAAATATCTCCTCGGGAAATTGATATTTTTAATTTCTATTTTTTGTCTACACTTCCTAAAGGATGTCTCTTTTTTCCTCAGTTCTCAAAATATTTCTAAAGTATAGACTTCATTTTATAGGAAGTGTTCAAATCTTACTCAGAGTTCGCCCGCTTTTAACACATAAAATATTGAATTCAGCCTAGATTTTAGAAATATTTTGAAAACCAAGAAACAAAGAGACATCCTTTAAGAAGAGTACGCAGAAAAAGATGTTAAAAATATGAATTTCCCGAGAAGATATTTTAAATAGCCGAATGAATCTAAAGTCCATAGACTTAACATTACGGAGGAGAATTCCGGAGCTCAATGACCAGCCCTCTTAAGAATGTTTGGAGCATTATAGTATGAAACATCTACCAAATAAATGGTGAAATAATCTAGCATACATATCGAAAGCAGAACTAAAATCTGTCATGGCCTGTTTTGTCTCCTCAACAAGTTCGAAACCTTTTAAACTCTATACCTCAACGCTGAATAACATTATTAAACACAAAGTAAGTTCAATTTAAATTTCATATTTGTATAATTTGGAAAATGTGTTCCTTTCTTATCATTTTGCTCCTATTGCATACTCAGCGAAAAGGCAAGTTATCATGTTCTAAATATAAAAATTATTTTGCAATGTTTTTTTAATGTTTATAATTCCTATGCAATCTGATACAACCAATTTATATGGTTTATATGTGGATTAATATAACTATATTTATTATTTAGTCAATTAAATGGTCGTTTCTATCATTTTGTGCCACGGTGTAGGTTTGGATGATTTCTCGAAATTTCTAAGTATAAACAAATAGTTAAAAATTTTAAATGGCTTAAAGTTTAGAATGCTATTTATTGGACCAGTGTAAAAAAATGCAGGTCTTAACTATATTTTCCAAAAAAGACAGCGCCTCAATTCAACTTCTAAAAGACACAAAGAAAGGGTTTGAACATAATAAGATTCCCACAATTGATTGGCTGACAAATAGTTTAGACCTAATTCCCATTAAGAACGTTTGCAGCATTATAGTGTGAAATATCTACCAAATAAATGGTCAAATAATCCAGTAGAGTAGGTGAGGGTAAAGACATGCACGGGGCAAAGATACGCACTGGCTGATTTAATATGAAGAAACATTTCTACAATCATGACCGCTAGGTGGTAGTTTGGTCTCAAGTGTAGTAGTTGTGTGCTCAAAGCTTGTGAAAAAAGTGGCACGAAAATGAAGTAAGTTTAAATTTTCTCATTTCGATCTAACGTTTTTTAATTTTCACTTTATTGCTTAGCTGACAATGCTTCGAGTTTTTACAAATCCAAAAATTAGTGGAAAACGGAAGCTCTATAGCTTTTAAATGCCATATAGTTTACCTCGATCGCATTTGTTTAAACTTGTCAGTAGCCGGTTAAGTAAAATACTGCAGAATGGGGTAAAAGTACGCATCCGTCTTGGGGCAAAGATATGCACAAGTATAAGATTCGGGGCTTTGTCCTATCGTTTTAGCTAGATGCAAAGCTTTCTACAATTACGTTGTAGAAAGTTTTATTTTTTGTATTGTACAAAATATAATAGCTAGTTAACTGATATAAGCTAGTTAACTACCTTTTCCTTTTCTAGTTAAGTTTTTTCAATATAGAACTTAGGTATCTACCTAGCTACTTTTAAAAATCAGTATTCTTGTTTCATAAAACGATTTTAAGTCTTAGCCCTTAACTCCTGTTATCTGTCTCACAGACCGCTGCTGTATTCAGTTTTCATAGCTTAACTTGTAATTTTTAATTTAACTATTGATGTTAATTTAATTTTGATTCGTTTGGAAACTTAGTAGTATCGCTAAAGACATCTAAATGAGGATAATTTTTATTATAATAGGCCTTTACATAAAGTTTAGCGCAAAAACAGTATCTTATGAGTCAGTCAACCCTTTTATTCATTCTACGATCAAGGGGCCTTTGGGACCGCTCACAGTATTTATGAAACAATTTTTGTCACAGTAGTTAGAGGTTAACTGCTATTTGCGATCTCACAGACCGCTGTTTTTTTTCGTCTTTTTTTCATTGTTTAACTTGCAATTTTCAGTTTAACTATAAATACTAGTAAAATTTACTAATGCTTTTGCATAACTCATTCGTTTTATTGGAAATGGGGCAAAACCCCACAGTAATTGGGCAAAAATACGCACTGCGTATCTCATCATTGTGTATCAAATTGCAATTTCTCGCAGAATTATAATTTGACAGAATGTTGGTTGATGGTGACACTTGCCTAAGGTTCTAATCTAACATTTTAATCACTCATTACATAAGTTTAGACCAATGTGTGCGTTAAAAATCAAAATGTATGGAAAGTGCGTATCTTTACCCCCAACTACTCTATACATATCGAAAGCAGAATTAAAATCTGTCATGGGCTGTTTTGTCACGTCGACAACTTCGAAACCTTCTAAACGCTATGCCACAACACTGAATGAAATTATTAAACACAAAGTAAGCACAATTGAAATTTGATATTTATATAAATTTAAAAAATGTGTTCCTTTTTTATCATTTTGCTCCTATTGCATATTCAGCGAAAATGCAATTTATTATGTTGTAATTATAAAAATTATTTTGCAGTATTTTTTTAATGTTTATATTCCCTATTTAGTTTGATACAAATGGTTTCTATGTGTATTAATATAAATATATTTATTATTTAGTCAATTAAATGGTCCTTTCTATCATTTTGCACCACGGTGTAGGTTTAGATGATTTCTCGAAATTTCTAAGTATATACAAATAGTTAAAAAATTTAAATGACTTAAAGTATTCCTGAGGATTTTTTTTCTCAGCTTTCGAAAAATTTTCTAGGTTTGGAATTTTGTGAAAAGTTTAAATCTTACTAAAGGTACCTTTTTCATGTTTTAACGTACTTTCAAGTATCTTTTATGACGGTAAGTAACTATAAAAACTTAAAATAAATTACGCTTCTAGAGAATAATTATACTTTAGCTACATTAAGAAGGCACTTGAACCTGGAAGAATTTATCTACGAGCGAAAAGAACTAATTATTCTAAAGTAGATTGTGAAGAAAGAGCTTTATTAAAAGAAAAAAAATATATTATACCAATTTGTGTTTCTAATTGGCACCTTAAGAGAAGGTTCACTATCTTTGTCAAAAAGCATGTTTTTGTTTAGGTTTTTCCTTAAACTAGGATATAGATATCAATTCAGTGGTTTTTGCACTACATTTATTGAAGTTAGACAAGCTCCATGATTTTTTTTCAATTGTAAATACCGTGTGAGCCAAGAGTTCGTTAAAACTTTAAAAACTCATAAAAAGGGAAGAAATTATGATAAATAAGTGCGATTTGCAAGAAAGGGCTCGCAGGGTAGTGGTATATTTTTTAGAAGAACAAAAATATTAGTTAAAAAATGACATGTAGAGGGCGCTGACGACCCGAAATACAATGAACAGGACAACAGTTGTGTCGTAGAATGTTCTGGAGGTCATGTTGAACATTTGTTATTGGAAGAACAAATGAATAGAGCGTATTGTTGTCCTGTTCATTGTGTATCGGGTCGTCAGCGCTCTCTAGATATGATTTTTATCTAAATTTATTTTTGCTGCTAAAAAAAATTTGACTACCTTGTGAACCTTTTCTTGGAAACCGCACTCCTTTATCATCATTTCTTTTTTTTGTGAGTTTTTAAAGTTTTAACGAACTTTTGGCTTACTCGGTATTTAAAAGTTAGCTTCATATGACGAAGGATACATCTTACGTACTTACGCATCTCCAATCGGGTGGTCATTTTTCTTAGGACTAAGTCATCTGAACAAATGTTTGAGTTAAATTTTAAAATATTATTATATTATCCGGAGCTTATACCAACATTTAGTTTAAATGTTCAAAAAGTTTCTAACTTAGGCCAATTCCACAGAAAATTATCATTTTGGGTCGGAGAATAAAATTTATAATATGTTTAATTTAAGGGTATGATTGGAAAACTTGATATTTTTATATTATATAATAAAATCTTAATAAAAAGGCATTTTAAATTATTGTTTACAAACTAAGTTAAGTACCATTATTGTCTTTGTAAAGTCATAATGTTATGTCAGTAACACAATAAAAGTTACGTCAGTTAGACGTGTAAATGCCATTTTTTTTTTTTATTCAGAAATTAATTAAACAAGTTACTGTTATAATTTGGCATTGCTTAGTGCTGTTGAGAACATTAAATCACTTTTTTTAACGGGATAGTTTTGATAATCTTTACACTTCAATGAAAGCAGAAAAAATGTTTGTCTATTTTATGTTACGTCAGTTACAGAATTTTGAATTGCAATTTTTGGGACTCAAAGAGAGATTGAAATAATCTGCAGGTATTTGGGTATTAAGTCCTTAGTAAGAAATATTTTAAATTGTAAAAATTTGTTCTAGCTTTATTAGTAAATTTTCTACATAGTTTTGAAAACAAAATTCAATGATCAAATGTTACGTCAGTTACGATGGAATTGCCCCTTACAAAATGGCGGTCATTTAAAAAAATATAATTTTTATGGCTAATTTTTAATTTTAATGCACAACAAAACTAGGTAATTATGAAAAAGGTACAGATTGTTGGTATAACCTTCAGAAAAAGAAAACTTTTTCATTTTAAAACAAGAAAGAAAAAGTATGCTTCAAGCATAGATTATGAAACACTTTCCAACACTTCTAGAATGCTTTATCGAAACTTCGCCGTTTAATAAGGTAAAGAAGATACCTAAATAAACATTTTAGAAAACGCATAACATACTTGAAAACCAGATTTCAACAATGACTGCACATAAAAAGGAAAGATATTCCAATTCTTTTGTGAAACTCTGTATAAGATCTAGAGATTTGTTTACATTCCACAAAGTATGCTAAAATTTAGTTTAGCTAGAAAACGCAAAACACATTTGAAAATTCACCTTTACAAAATTCTACCAATAGACGGAAATGTGAATCATTTTGTAGAGCCCTGTATATTACCTACAGATATTTATACAAGCCACATATTAAGCTGAAATTTAATTGAGGCAAAAACACGCTTAAAATTACTAAAGTCACACTTCCAGGAATTACTGTCGATAGGCGATCATGCATCCAGTTTTTTGAATAGCCCTCTATATGATTTTATTTATATGTTACAAAATTCTCTTATACTAAATGTAGTTGAGATTGAAAACTCAAATTAAAAAGCACCTTTAAGCAATCCACACTCATTCTCAGTATTGCTTACTAATTCTTTTATGTTGCCCTGTATATGGTCCACGTAGGGTGCTAAAATTTGATTAAACTTGAAACGCATACCATAATTGAAAGCGCACTTTTAGAAATCATCGCTAATAGAAAATACTTCGTATCCGAAATCTTTTATGTGTCCCTGTAAATGAACGATAAATGCAATTCACATCCTATTCTATTACAAGCATCTTGTAGTAAAGTTCAGTAATGTATGTTAGTTTCATCTTAAAATACGCTGCGAACAGTAGGCCATTATAAAAACGAACTCTTCTGTGTGACCCTGTATATCAATAATAAAGACTTTTGCACCCCATATTCTACAGAAACCATGTTTTAAGGCACCTCAGAATTTCATATCAATTTCATTATATTTTTAACAGAGTAACAGCATTAAAATACGCAGCAAATGATATTTCTTCATGGACCATAATGTAACGAATACTTTTGAGTTCCCCTGTACACATGCTGTAAGTGCATACAAACCATCTTTTAGTAATGTATCCTCAGTAATGTATATAAATTTCACTATGTTTAAAAATGTGTAACTCTATTAAAATATACCGCAAAATGATTCTTCCCGATGGACCATAATGTAACGGAATACTTTTGAATGCCCCTATGAATGAACTATGAATGCTACATATTTCATTTTCAATACCAAACATGCTATAGTAAAGTTCAATAACATATATCAAATACATGTCAATACGAGTATATTTAAGCGAGTTAGAGCACGGGCAGACGGCAGACAGATTATTTCAATATGTTTAAAATTGTGTAACACTATTAAAATATCCCGCAAATGATTTTTCCCGATAGACCGTAATGTAACGGAATATTAGGTTGTAACGAAAGTTTTCCGCCAAATCACCATTACATAATATTAATTAATAACTGTATAATATATATAAATAACTGTATTTTTTTTATATAACCACCATTCCGACAAACCTTCACAGTGTCATATGATACAACACTAGTACCTAAAGCTGTACACTTTATTCGATGACATTTTGTAGCTGACTTTTTGCAACAGAACTGGAAGTAAATGATGGTTCTAATCTGGTAACGAGATAGTTCCATTTCAGACGCCTTGTACTTAATGGTAACGGTATTTTTTTACAAATTTCACAACACAGTGTTATAAAGCAAGTCTCTTTCTTCAAAATGCCAAAAATCGTTTGACAAAATATGAGCAAACACGTCAACGCAAACTGTTTGCATAAGCCGTATTAGCTGTGATGGGAAACTTTCGTTACTACCTGATACTTTTGAATGCCCCAGTAAATGAACTATGAATACTACACATTTCATTTTCAATACCAAACATGCCATGGTAAAGATCAATAACGCATATCAAATACAGGTCAATACGAGTCTATTTAACACTAGAAAGACGGCGAGCGGTCATTTTGACCGCTACCAAATGAATATATTTCGGTTCAAACCAGAAACTTTTTTGTAAAACTAGTTTAAAAGATATAAAGGAAAAAAACTAGTTAAATAAATAAGTTAATAATTTATAAAAAGAATTCTGGTGTGAAATATTTTTATGAAATGTGAGTAAAATTCCCCGTCTTTCTAGTGTTAAGCGAGTTTTAGCAGACAGACAAACCGATGTCATAAAGACTTTTCAACTATGTTGGAAAGTGTTAAAAAGACGAAGGATCCAGAAGTTCTGCAAAAAAATATCCATCCAGTTTGAAAAGTTGATTCTGAGAAAAAAACAGTTTAAAATTCTGCGAAAGATTTATTAAATGAAAATCTTAATATTTTCCAATTTCCATTTACTCAACCATTTCAGGACCATAAGGTATCCCTGCTTCTTCAAACATGTCATTTAGTTGTATTTAAGGCTCCTGTCCCTGCCGGCGAAGGCACTCACGAGCTAATGTTAATCCTATGAGGAGAGATTTTTCTAATATCTCGTTTGCATTTCGACATTTTTAAATAATTTTTTTTTGCATTGGATAGCCGAGATCCGTCTCTACATCGCACCTTTTTTACTTTTTCGATTTTGGTTGCAGATATTTTTTAGAATGACACTTTCATTTTCAGAACCGGTTTTGAAAGTGAAAGTAACTTTATAAAAATATCTGCGACCCAAATCGAAAAAGTAAAAAAGGTGCACTGTAGAGACGGATCTCGGCTATTCAGTGAAAAAAAAATTATTTAAAAATGTCGAAATGCAAACGAGATATTGGAAAAATCCCTCCCCATAGGATTAACATTCGCTCGTGAGTGTCTTCGCCGGCAGGGACAGGAGCCTTAAGTGCTTCTTTGCTCAAAGCAGTCTGTTCTGGCTAGAAGAATTGTGTTCGGCTTGACTGCGATGTTAATTTTTGAAAAGTTCATTGCAGAAAGTTCAATAACTATTGTAATGTGATTATTTATTTTAAGGGGGTCTGGGACACAAAAACTTCAAATTTCCTAAAAAACTTTGATTGCATTAAAAAATTTTCTGTTTTTGTTTTCTGCTTAAAATGGCATTTAAGTCATGTTTATATCTTAATTGGAATACGAAATATTAATTTTTTCGTTTTGGTTTTTTTTTCAAAATCTAACTTTCAAGCAATGGTTGTCATGGAAACAAAATCTTGTGAAAATATGTTTTTCTTCATGATGGGTCTCGATGGTTCCTCAGACCATTTCTTGTATTTAAATTGTTATAATTCAAGAACCGTGAAAGATAAACGGTTCAAACTTGGAACATGCCTTTTTCAATTGTTTTGCTTAAATTTTGATTCAGCAAATTTTGAAAAAATTATTTACTTTTGAAAAATGTGATTACATTTTGATGATTTTTTTTAAAGTTACATATACTTTTTTAAATTTTTACTTTAAATATTTTTAATTTTTATTTAAATTTATATTTTTTAAAAAGTTGAATGAAAATTAAAACTTATACATTTCTGTTTATTTAAATGAAAAAGAATTAAAATTATGCAAATAATATTTCGAGTTATAACGATTTTAAATTACCCTACTTTTTAAATAAATTTTAAATTTAATTTTTTTTTTAAATATGAGAAGTTTTATCATGTGATTTTTTTAACGAATAATATGGTTAACCATCACAAATAATTTCAAAATTTTAACTCGATAAATAAAAGTTATTTTAAAATGTGTTCCGGACCCCCTTAACTTTGAAATATAGCCGGCATTCAATATGTTCGCTGCCAAGTATCTCAAGTAAAAATATCAGCTTAAAACCTTTAACAAATTCAAGATTCTATAAAGATATTTTACAGGAAATGAAAACTACAAGTTTCCTTAAAGCATGTACAGTTTTTTGAAGGTTTCACACAGGTTTTCTTCGGGAGGCTTTCTGTGACTTACCAGATCACTTCACGTTGAAGGGAAATGAAATATGCTGTTCACGCAGGAAATATAAAGAATTTTCTTGAAGGCTTCATCGGGTTTTATTATAGCACATTACAGTATCTAACTGAGATTCAAATAACTTTGTTATAGGTGGGATCGTATAGAAGAGAGAGGGGAACACGAGCCATTTGCCCTTGGCCCCTAATTCGCTTGAGGGATCCAACCTAATTATTTTTAGCATAAGGTAGTGACAGTGCTTGACAATCAATGACAATTACACACTTGCTTGATTTTTTGAAGGGATAAAAAATTACATTTTTCCATTGAGCCGATAGCCACACATAAATAGAGGTAAATGTTTACGACAAGAGTGTAAATTTTATGACAAAAGTGTAATTTTACAAATTTACACATATATTTGTGTAAAAGAGACTAATTTACACATTTATTTTTTAGCGTATAGGCACTATAAAAATGTAATGAAAGAAAAAAATGGTACTTTTGTTGATTTTGCCCCCTCTTTTTTCCGCTTTTCGGTGTCTTTAATTTGTGTAATTTCCCTTTTAAATTTGTCCGGTTTCAATTTTTGATTTTTTTTTTCAATCTGGCTTTCGCTAGAGAGTCTTTCATTCGGGACGTGGCTGGGGACCTAAGAATCTTGCTTCCGCAAAAAAGTGGGACTAGAGTAGAAGAATAAAGGGTTGCGGACGAAGATGGGCCGCTCGCCGCGGCGGTTGACCCCCCCGCCCACCCCCAACCACCGCCAAGACTAATAATAAGCTAGAAGTAGCTCGGAGTCGTTCGGTAGCTTCATCGCCCCGAGCCCAACCCTTCCCGCTTTTCGGTGTCTTTAATTTGTGTAATTTCCCTTTTAAATTTGTCCGGTTTCAATTTTTGATTTTTTTTTTTTTTTCAATCTGGCTTTCGCTAGAGAGTCTTTCATTCGGGACGAATGAAAGACTCTCTAGCGACCCCTTGCTTTTTCTAGCTTATTATTAGTCTCGGCGGCGGTTGGGGGTGGGCGGGGGGGTCAACCGCCGCGGCGAGCGGCCCATCTTCGTCCGCAACCCTTTACTCTTCTACTCTACTCCGACTCTTTTGCGGAAGCAAGATTCCCAGGAGCCCAGCCACGTCCCGAATGAAAGACTCTCTAGCGAAAGCCAGATTGAAAAAAAAAAAAAAAATCAAAAATTGAAACCGGACAAATTTAAAAGAGAAATTACACAAATTAAAGACACCGAAAAGCGGGAAGGGAGGGCTCGGGGCGATGAAGCTACCCGACGACCCCTTGCTTTTTCTAGCTTATTATTAGTCTGCTAATTGTCATTGTCAACAGGATTGAAATCTCAGTTAAATACCGTTTTCATTCACTTCTCGGTTTAAAAATATGTAAGTATAATAGAAAAAAAACAATGACAGTTTTTAAATGTGAATAACTTTATTTGTTTTTATCATAAAAATTTCTTAACGACAAAAATTTGTAATTGTTAGTTAAAAATCATTGATATTATACATTTTGAAACATTCGTAAAGGCTTAAACTTTTATAAAAAAAAGTCATTTTCTCCTTCTATGGACTAGTGGATCACTGACCACTTGCCACTAGACCGGGAGACAATCACAGACAATCACCTCATTGAGTTCATGGCTGAAATTCCACAATGAGTTAAAATTCGATTCGCCTATTAAAACGCAATCGGTCTGCCAAGTCCTATCTTGATGGAAAACACCTGAAATTTTAGCGTTTGACTCGTAGGTTTAACATTGTGTTTTCCTGCACCCAAAGGTATGAAAACAGGGAGGACTGGGAGCAGGAAAACACAATCGTAAACCTTCGAGTCAACCGCTAAAAGCGGGTTTTCATGTGATTTCCACCAAGATAGGACTTGGCAGACCGACTGCTTTGTAATATGCGAATCGAATTTAAACTAATTCTGGAATTTCAGTCGTATACTCGATGATTGTCTGTGCTGCCGCCTCCCGGTGACACAGGCCGATATACAAAGGAATTCTTGCCATTGATTGACCACAAATACTTCGCAAACAATAGATACACATATATTTAACAAATCACGGCCCCTTTCAGGAACATTGGATTTTTGGAACAGGTTTGGATCACCTATATAAATACAGTAGAACCTCGATTAACCGAACTTGGATTAATCGAGGTTTCTGTTAACCAAGCCGATAACAAAATCTGATTTTTTTTTTTTTTTTTTTTGTGAATGAGCCTTGAAAAAGACTACACTTTTTAGTTCATTGTTCGTGCTATACAGGCTCTTCTGCCCCCAAGAGTACTCAACTCCAGAGAAACATTCGACCCTGAGAAGTCAACAGCGAACAATGCTTTGTTTCCAGTGGCCGTGTGAACTTTCGTAAATTTTTCAATTTGCTTTTTAAAATTTGCTACTAGTAGTTGATTTCCTTTTTAAATTTGTTAAGCTGTGAAACATAACTTTACATATATTTATTCTTATTATTTAAAAAACGTTCTATTGTTTTTTTTATTTTAAGATATGCTAAATTCGTTTTTACGCACAGATTCTATTAACCGAGATTTCCGATATACGAGGTACTAACGGTCCCAATTAGCTCGGATAATCGAAGTTGCACTGTAAATGCAAAGAGAATGGAAAGTCCAAATTAATCACAGGCTTCCAAATACACTATCAAATTTCGGTCAGTTCTGAACCTCGTTAAATTCAAATCTAAGCTTCCTTCTCTCCTTAACTGCATTTTCTTTTCCTTTGAGTTAAAACAAATAATTTATTCTTTAAAAATGACTTAAAATAAACTCTATGAGAAAGAACAACTTATAATTCGTTATTCTGTGGCTCTGCCTTCTTTGCCCCCCCCCACACACACACACCATCACCACTCATGAAATTGAATTTCTAGTTTGCCTTTTCTTTTTAAGTTCATGTCTTTCAAATACAGTGTCATCTAAAAATAATGCCTAGATTTAAAATAATCATAACATCGAAATTTTTTATGTTAAATGAGTAATTCTTTCACTACACGATAACTGGTGAACGCAAGTTTGATTTTAGTTCACCAGAATTCGTTTGCATGTCTGTGTTTGCGTGTGTGCGAGGATTAGTTGCTCAGTGGTCAAGGTCAGCCGGCGCTTTGTTATCAGGAGCAGTTTGACCTGGATAAGTTCTCCGAAAAGGCCGCTGTACACTGACTATTAACTATGACTCCACATACCAAATCACGCACTGTGCTTTTTGTTGCACAGCCAACATCGTACTGAGCAGCTACAGTCTGGCGCGTCGGCCAGCCTTGATGACTGCGCAACTAATCCGCGCATAACACATACGTGCAAACGAATTTTGGTGAACTAAAACCAAACTTGCGTTCACCAGTTATCGTGTAGTGAAATAATTACTCATTTAACACAAAAGGTTTCGATGTTATGATTTTTTTAAATCTAGGCATCATTATTTTTCAATGACCCTGTATATCTTAAACGGGGAACTCAGGGACGCAGAGCCCTCCTGATGAAAAAAGAAATTACTCTTCCAACTCTTCTTTTTGAAAATACTGGTAAGAGGCAATTGTTTTTCGTAATTGATATTTCTTAATACAGATAACGGTAAGTTCGAGTTCCAATCTGGATATTTGGTTTTGAGGCGCATTAGCGGACCCTATCTGCTACATTGCTGTTATGGATTGCTTACGAGCAGAACTTCCCAACTACTAATGTCTAGTCATTATTCATAGTTAAGGGGGTCCGGGGCTAAAAATTGTCAAAAAATGTAACTTTTTTATAAAAAAAACTGAGTTTTTAGCGTTCAATACCGCAAACCGCATGCTTTCATCTTCATTAGATCCAGAGATACAACATCTTTTGCCTTGAGAAGCGATGCATCAGCTGCCGTCTGAAGAGAACTTGAACTTCATTTATCTCAGAATGATTTTTTTCACGATTTGTGAACTTTAAAAGAATATATCTAATGTTCCTCGCAAGATACATATGAAATTTTCAACAGAGATATTAGGCTCTATTTCCAACAAATTGTCTTCAGGGTTTTTAATTTTGAGTGATAATTGTGAAAATATGCTGATTAATGCAAAATTCACTCCTAAAAAATCTTCCTTTTATTACTTAATTTTTTTTTATTTAATTCATAATCAATATTATAAGAAATCCCGAAGACAAATTAAAATGACACATTTCTATACACAAAAGTGTAAAAATTTTGTAAATTGAGTCAGTACTTCCAGAGTTATATAAAAAAATTAATTCTGTTTAAAATTTTAAAATTTAAATTAAAAAAAATATTTAAAATTTTTCAGATTTCTTTTTACATGCAATATTCTTATTTTATTAAAACATAAAAAAAAAAAATTCATAACAAAATCTCTATAAATAAAAAAAATATAGAATTTTGAGCCCCGGACCCCCTTAAGGGAACCTTCTTACATTAAGAGACAAAAAAAGTACTTTTTTATGATTTTTTTGTAAGGAAACTGCATGTTGGATCTTTTTGAAATTTTAAGTTTATTGTACGTATCTTAAGGTATACACAAGAATTTTTTTATTAGATTTTGTTGCTTCTACTCTAAGTTATAAACAAATAGGTTCAACTGTTTTGGAAAATTTCGCCTGGACGGTGGGTATGATAGCGCCTTGTAGAATTATCTGAAACACAAAAATAATTTTTTTTCGCAAAATTCGTGAGTATAGCTTCTAGTTAAATTAAAGGAACCCATAAATTTATTTTAAAAAAGTTATGTAAGGGCTGATTAAATTTTTTTTTGTTAAAAAAAATTCGCTCTTATTTGTTAATAACTGTTTTTTTAATAATTTTAGTAAAAACTATAATTCATATCGAAGGCAATTAAATAAGCTTTAATTAAAAAAAAATAAAGATGATCCATTGAGTAGGTTTTTTTTTTTTTATCTTTCCCACCGTGACAAAAAATGTGGTGGAACATATTTGTTTATAACTTAGAGTAGAAGCAAAAAAATCTAATAAAAAATTTCTTGTGTATACCTTAAGATATGTACAATAAACTTTTAAAATTTCAAAAAGATCCATCATGCACACTGTTAAAAATTTGCAGCATTCTGTCCAGTCATTTGACCGTTTTTTCCGAAAACGGTTAGACAACCGTAATTTAACACTATTCTGACCATATTATTGGCCATTTTATGGTCAGAATATAGTTAAATTACGGTTATGAAATAGTTTTTTCAAAAAACGGTCGAATGACTGGACAGAATGCTGCAAATTTTTAACAGTGCAGTTTTCTTACAAAAAAATCATAAAAAGTGCTTTTTTTTTCTTCTAATGTAGAAGGTCCCCTTAAACGACATTTACTTTACTTAGCTTCAGTGTGACTGTAATAAAAAAAATTATCTGCCCAAACTTAAGACATTCTAAAAGGTTCAAACATTAAAAAAGTATCAATTAAAATTTTTTTCTCGTCATATCAAAAATTTCTGGTTTTCTTAAATGAAGCTTAGATTAATTAAACAGTCATACGTAATGAAGTAAGCCGGTATGTTCAATAATATTACATAGTCCAAAATGACGGTCATAAATTTATTTATTTATTAAGAATATGTCTGTAAATTTACGTAAAATAATCAATATATCTTTCAATAAACCTCTTCGAGCAGCTAATTAGAGTTATTGATAACTGAAGAAAATCATTATTTCCAAGAGAAAAATACTGATTCAATGAATTTTTGAGAGGAAAAGAAGACACAGGGTTTAATTAAATTTAAAACATTAATGTAACTGATTATTCCCTCCTCAGTCTAAATGAATTCTTCAAAACGCGATAGAGTCGAGGCAGTCATTAACTGAACCAACGAAAATTTTATGGAAAAGATGCTTTAAATTCATTTGGAGGAAAATGGAAATCTATATTTTGTTGAAACAAATATCACTCAGGAATTATTGATTATCGCTCTAATAAAGAAACATTGATGGAGGATTACGGAGATTAATAATTTAAAACTGTTAAATGCTTTTACCCTAAATTTAGTCGTTGTTTTACTGAAGAGAAAAAATTCGTTTCAAAATTTCCACAAATAGTTGCTTTTTTTTCGGATTTATTAAGTCAAATCTTATGATTATTGAAACAGGCTTAAGTAGCTAGGCTCATTAAAAAAAATTCATATGCTTTATTTATTTCTTTGTTTATTTATATTTGTTCAAGGCGCGCCAAAATCGACGCTTCAATTTTATAACATTCAATAATGCATTAACTACGTATTACATGTTCATAAAATGTTCATGTCATGTATATAAAATTTTCTTAGGGGGCCATCTACAAATTAAAACGAATCCAAACTCCATTTTTTTCAATGGCAATACACAATTTTAATCAGATATTTCAAATCTTCAGTTCACACTATGCCTAGACGCCAAATTTCAAGTCATTTGAATGATAAGTTTTTGAATTATAAGCATTCAAAATTTAGTGCTTCTAATGTTAAATTACATTTTCATATTTTTATTTATATCTCCAGAAATTATGCTCCTAATGTGCTAATTTTTTTTGTAGCAATAATACTAATATACCCAAACATAAATACATTGAATTTGCGATTTTTATAATTTTGTGATATGAATTATGAAATTAATATTCGAAAAATTTATGAATTGCAACCTACATTTTTTTTATGGATTTAGATTTATTAAGTCATGTTTTACGGAAATCCAAAATTTTACATTTTTCTTCCAAGTAGTTTTCAAATTATGCTTACAAAAACGGCAAAACAATGGTTTAAGGGACCGTCTATGATATAAGTGAGTAGATTTTTGAAATTTATTCTGATGTCCTGTAATCTAGCAGGCTTCATTGACTCCTTGAGTGGCGCTTAAGGTGCCTTGATCAAGAAGGTTAACAATCTAATCTCTCGGTTAACAATCGAGTACGGAACTTCAATTTGGATACAGCCCTTAAAATACGCTCGCTTTAAAATAATTAATTTCTCGGAAAATTATGGTACGAATTGCATAAAAAATTGTTTTTAGGCTAATTCAAGGGTGTAGAGTTCATTTATTCTGTGAGAATTGTGTACTGCTACTAAAAATAACGAAGTTATGGTTCGTTTTAATATGTAGATGGCCCCCTAAGCAAATTTTATATACATAATTTAAAAGTAGACTTTATTTCGAATCGTTCGGTACAAGGAACTTTCTTCTACGATAATTTGTTGAGAAGTTAGTAGGAGGTGTTTACTTTTTTTTTCCGCGACTGTACATCCAAAGGCAGTCATAGCTGCTAAAGATGAACATACGAAGTACTAAAATCTATAACTATGTTCACTGTAATTGAGCCGACAGCACAGACACAGGGTTCGTATGGATACCGTTATATCTCCAGGAAAACTACCAGTATATTTTTATAGAAAAAGAAATCTAGGTTAAACGCGCAAAATTTCGCCTTCTTTTAGGAAGAGATTTTCTATAAGATAATACTGGTGTCGAAACATTTTCTGGGCTGAAAAATTCAAGGAGGCGTACGAACCATGAGCCAACCACCTCATCGAGTTGGAGGCTGTAATTCTAGAATTAGCTAAAATTCGATCCCATATTAAAACACAATCGGTCTGCCAAGTCGTATCTTGGTGGAAAACACCAAAAAACCCGATTTTACCGGTTGACTCGTAGGTTTATCATTGTGTTTTCCTTCTTCCAGTCAGCCATGTTGGTGCCCCAGCTTTTGGTGCAGGAAACCACAATAGTAAACCTACGAGTCGACCGCTAAAATCGGGTTCTTAGGTGTTTTCCACCAAGATACGACTTGGAAAACCGGTTGCGTTTTAATATGGGAATCGAGATTTAGCTTATTCTTGAATTTCAGCCTCCAACTCGATGAGGTGATTGTCTGTGCTGCCGGCTTCCGGTCTATAAGTAATGCATAACCAATATTAAATGTAATACAATAAACTAACTTCTAAGCTGATTTATGTGTAAATTTTCCTGTTACCATAATAATTTGGCCTGTACTGTATGCATTAATAAACATTATAAAATATATGTATTTGCAATCAACAATGAGTCGGCTTGCTCATTTTAATAAAATAAATATTTGTTTCAGAAATGTTTAAATTTTCATAATTATAAGGACACTACATATGAGTTCGCATAGATACGATTGTAATAGAGAGTGTAGCTATTTTTATTTTGGAGACACTGGCCCTTTCGAATCGCAATGTTTTTAATCATTTTACATAAATATAATGTAAAGATATCCAGCTAACTTGGCTTGTAAATAACTTCCTTACTATGTAGTGCATGAGCATTGCTCGCTACTTGCATAAATTATCTTCACTATTGCTCTTCATATATTTAGTATAGTGTTTATATAGGGAATGGAGCTTTGAATAAAGAGGAGGAGACAGACAGTGTAGTGTCTACCGGCTGCAAGTGAAGTAACTGAGGAGGTTATCACAAGATGGCGGCTAATGTTTGTTAATACCAAGGTCTGGGTAATACCAAGGCAAACTTCCAACCAGTCAAAACGAATAGAAATTTTTGCTCTTTATTTATTACAGAAATTCTGCACGAATAAGGTGTTTAAATAAAGCGAAAACATTTATTAAAGTTTACTGGTGAAAGTTTGCTTTGGCTGTAATAAAATTCACTGACATTGACAGGACGATTGCTTGAGTTGTCATAATAGGGCGGCATCACAGGACTTGAATGCCGCCGGAGCAAACTTCCACCAGTAAAAATGAATAAAAACTCTTGCCTTAATTATTCCAGCATGATTTGCCATGAATAAGACGTTTAAATAAGGAGGAAATTTCTATTCAAATTTACCGGAGGAAGTTTGCCCCGGCAATAATCAGGCACTGTGGAACTGGTTACAGTTGAAACTTCGCCATTTTGAAGATATGTCAATTCCTCTTTATTCGCAGTTCCATGATATAGGGTTATCAAGGGGACCAATCAAGTATAATGGTATAGTATTATCGCTAAATCACTTTTATGTTACTTTTGGAATAGGTTATGATGCATTTTGTTTTCGGAAAATAAATGTATCACTTCCTAAGAGTCACCCATATGCAAAAAGGTGTTTTTTTTTTTTAATATTGTAATGCAATTTTCAGTTTATTTTCTTAGAAACAATAACTCAATCAGTCTTACCTTGAACGGACACAGCACCTTACGCAACGTCTCTGTTATTCGGCGAAATTGTGGCAGCAGTAATGTGTACCATCAACACCACCAAGATTCAATCGGTTTTCATCCACATATAAGACGTTATTCTATTGAATGATGTTTCTCATCCATTTAAATTATGGATTTTTTCGGGCGATATTGTGGTAGTGGTTTAGCTTAGGTTTGACGTTGATTTTCATACATTTTATGATTACAGAATCATTAAGCACTTGACTAATTATTCAAGTAGATATTTTATTTTGAAGATGAGCTGCAGTTTTGTTCAATGACATATGTTTTACTGTTACCAAACCTGTAATTCGTCGATAGTCTTTTCCTGCATCGAGTTTCAAAGTCTTTGGCGACATTCTTCACTGCTATTTTGGACCTGTGAATTTCAGACGATATCTGCCTAGTTCATTTTCCATTAGGAATAGCTTCAATACTTTATGGCTTTATCTTTCTGTTAATTCTGTTTTTTAGGAATTTCTAATCCTGAAGAATAGAATCCGATGATTGCTTTGAAAAGCACTCGGTCTGACGTCATTTCTCTAGCATAAATCTAAAAATAGCTAATCGAAACTGGCTCCGAAAATGAAAAAAGACTCATTAAGAAAAATCCCTGCCGGCTCGGCCTACAGGCGGGGTCAGATTTCGAAATTAAGTACTAATTTCACCAACATAAACTAAATCAAGATTAGAGATAAACCCAGTTTAACAATTTTATCTGGCCGCTTTTGGCGAATTTTTAATTTCCTTTTTCTGTAAGAACTCGTTTTATCAAAATCATATTAAGTCGGTATTAAAAAAAATATTTTTCCCCGCTCAACAACTCGAAATTTTCTGACACATTTTTAAAAGTAAAAACATAAAACTTGCTGACGAGATTTTTTGAAGAGCGACCTGTGTTTTCCGTTCAATTAATTAAAACTTGATTTACAATTATTTTCGCTGTACAAACATTTTTTTTTTCGTTTCCAGCAGTATCGCGTCGGGAAATTCGGTTCAAAATGCCCACTTTGACAGCATTTTTTGAAATATATTCTGCATTTATCAAAACATCGACTCATGCAGCACTTTATATAGTTTCTGAATAAGAGAACGTGCCAATTGAATGCGAAAATGAATTTAAAAATGAGTCAGAAAATATGCCGTTTGGATTTGAGTACACGATTAATACGATAATTTTCTCGTCAACCCCTATTTTTGTTCATTTTTTTTTTCTGTAAGAGTCGATCCTATCAAAAACTTGTCAATATGAAAGTGTTTGATAATATTGATAAGATGCATAATAGCTTTAAGAGGATTGGATATCTTGTGAATTGACGAAGTCATGAATTGTTTTCATCTTCACCCCCCCTTTTTTTTCGTTTTTAATTTTTCTTTCTTTTCAGTAAGAGTTGATCCTATCAAAAACTTGTCAGTATGAAAGTTGTAGATAATATTAAGAATATTTATAATAGTTGAATTTGATATCTTAAGAATTGACGAAGTTATGAATTTTTTTCTCCCTAAAACCCTATTTTTTGCGCCCCTTGAGCCTTTTTTTAATTTTATTAAAAATCTGTGAAACATAAATTGTTGGCCCTTTTTCTAGGAGAAATAATAACTTTAAACTAATTTGATATGTATAAAAAATAAGAAATTATGGGGGTTTTTTGGTTTTCATAAAACCCCTTCCTATTTCCACCCCCTTGGTCCGATTTTGCTCATTAACGAACTTGATCGGGATTTTCTACCCCTTGATTTTATGTATCAGTTTGGAAGAGATATGTGCAGAAGTACGGAAATTATCTTGTCCACAAAAAAGTGATGTATATAGAGAGAGATAGATAGATAAAGTTTTTTTACTGAGGGTAGTTTTGGGTTCTAGGGGTCATGATCGGTGTAGATCTGCAAATTTTTTCAAAAATTCTAACAAAGGAGCGATCGCAATAGGTAGTATTTCATACGAAATATACCTAAAAACTGCAACCAAATTCGAAAAAGTACAAATTAACAGCATTAGAGATCGACCCAAGCTATCTTATGCAAATAAACGAATAAATAAATAAATAAAATAAAAATAAATAAAATAAAAATATTAAAGGGTAAGAGAGAATATATAAAATAACGCTCCCATAAGTTTAACTTTAGTTTGCGAATGTTTTTGCGTGACTAAACTAGATTCTTGATATGAAGTTGACAATACTTTACCATCACATTCTTACCAACACTTATTGTTGTAAAAACTATTTTATATAGTTTTTTTTCTGTCAAATCTCTTCAACAGTGGTGTGATATTAATAATCGCACATTATTTTTAGTTAAATTAAATATCCTTTAAGTTATCCTTGTCTTAAATAAAGCAAAATAAAACATTTCGGATTTTCTTTCAAAGGATTCTTTCAATACGTTTAATAAGTACTACTAATTATAAAAAAAAAACCTCATTTGTCTGGGCCATCTGCTTTTATACACATTCAAGTGTAGCCATTATTTAAATTAATCTTAACAATAATCTTAAATACGAAGACAATGTGTCATTTTACATTTTCTTTTTCTCAGTCAGTTTCATTCAATATTAAGCTATATAAATAAAAGATAATCCTTACATGTTATTTCAATCCTCTTATTATAAATGTTCAAAATATTTTTAACAGTATGGTCTTTTTGCTGTTCTGTATTAAAAATGGTTTCTATAATGGTAGTTTGGATGTAGAAGCAGTAATGTAAAAGTAAATAACACAATTTACTTTAATTTTATCATGATATAAAAATGCATTTATTTAAACTTTTGCATAATTAAAATATTAATTTTAGAATGCATTATGAATGACTGTACTATGTTTTCTGATTTTGAAAATTTTTCTATGAATACTCTAAGATAAAAAATTTTGCACAAAAGTCGTTTTCTACTAGAAATTCCTGAAGATAATATTCGGCTTATTTAACCGCAAAGTTTCTGTCATTATATGAGGCAAATATTTCTTTTCTAAAAGAGTGGTAGCTGGATGTCCCGCGAGCGGCAGGTTGAAGACTAGGGCAAGTCTTTTTAGAAAAAGATATCCAGTTGAGATATACATAAATACTTTTTGTTTGAATTATTCCTTTTTCCGAAATACTGACCAGTGGGGAATTTGTGCTAAGAGGATTTTTCCTTTAATTGTATTGAGAGATAACATTTATAGAATAAGTTCATCCGGTTCTTTTTTCTGTTGACTTCTTTATTCTTTATTGCCTGAGTTTTATGTTGAATTTAGATACTATTTTAAGATCAGAGCACAGCCTTATTACCGGTGCATTATTGATGTTTCATTGTATTTAGGCCCAAATTAAAAAAATATATATTGATTTACTATTACACTAATTATTTTAACACAATCAAACTGATTGGTAAATAAATGAAACGAGTTGTAAATTTTTTTCCAACTGAGTAAAAATATGTCCAGGCTAGAACATGTTGCTTTAATTACCAATGCTCTTCCAATTGAGCTATCTGGACGACATCCCAAGGAACAGATTTCTTTCAGACAACCATTTGGTAATGACATCTGGTCTGTTATTTGAAACAACTCAACAGAATAAACCGAAGGTAAAAGAACTCTGCTGGTAAGTTTGAGACATATACATGCAGTTGATTACTAATATTTCGTTAAATGTTAACCCTTTAAGTGTCCTAACCGTGTTTTTCTGTCACGTAACTTTTGGAATCAAGAGTTGATTTAACACAAAATGTATATTAAAGCTAATTTTGAGCAATGCGCCTTTTAAGCAATTAAGTTGAAATTTGATTTTCATTTGAAAAGCTAATTTTTTGAAGAGAATAAGATAAATAAATATGTGTTGTTATCAAATAAAAATTCTCGTGCCAATAATTTCCATAGCTATTATTTTATCAATCATTAATCATGAAATGGAAATTCTGCAGGACGCTTAAAGTGTTAAACTACCAACAATGAGATAATCGAGGATTGGGTAAACCCCAGCCCTATAACTTTTATCCAGGGCTTCTGATTACAGAAGTCTAAGTGATCGTTAAACCAGCCTAGATAGACTTGAGATAGCCTACGCTTATTAAATATGAAGATTGTCATTTAAAAAAAGATAATTGCAATTGCTCTGTTTTTTTCTTTTTCTAACTTTTTGTTGCTTGTGTATCATCTGGCCCTTGATTTGACGCGAGTGAATGAACATCCCGGTTTGTACAAACCAACTCGGACAATACCGAACTATTAACTTTAAGAAAATGCCTGAAATAAATCATGCAATAAAAGATTCACTCAAAAGATTCATTCTAAACCAAAGAAAAAAATAGATATTTAAAACTATCAAAGAATTTATTTACAATTACATATAAACACAAATACATACAGAAAAATACGTAAAAAATAAACAAATTGAAAAACAGTATTGACAATTGGATCTTAAAATCTCTTAATTCTATTAAATTAATGAATTATCACTACTTAAAAGTGACCTAAGTTCTCCTGAGGAGTTCAGCGTACAGACATAAACGCATAATACAAAATGGTACTCATAATAATACTCCAAATTCATACCTTGATTCTCCGAACATCAGAGCAATAATCTCACATCCTTGTCTGAGTCAAATTTGATAACATCTGCACAATTCTCGGGGATTTTATTTGAGCCTAAGCTCCACTATCTTATTTTTAGCACGATGGAAGAACTTCACGAAAATAGCTGATTGTTTTTATTTTAGCGAGAACTGGCAATACAAGGCTTCTACGTTATTTTAGCCAAAAGTGGCAACACAAGACTTCTACCTCCGACTTCAATGAAGTTGCGCAACAGAATCCCTCCAAAAGATCATTCTCTCCATCACACACTCTCTTCTCACAAAGCCAGCATATCCTATATTACTTTTCAAAATTTGCATAAAAATTCCCTGAGTTTTAGGCTCGAATTAGCATGTGCCACATAATTAGACCCTTGCCGCTCATGAAGAATTCAAAGACGCACCAACTAAGGCTGCATTCAGAAAGCAAATTTCTCATTATTCTAGATTTTTCATGGGAATCTTTTCTTCTGGACCCTTCTGCGATTTATTCACAAAAAGGTGTGGGGAATCAACAATAGGTCAGGAGATAAGGAGTTTAGCTCTACTTCATGGAAATGTTCCTCTTTTGCAGGACATCAGTCAGTTTCCTTTTAAAGCCATTAAAGATTAAAAACACCGCGTGACCACAAGAAAAGACGCGAATACTGATAACAGTAGTATGATGCGTCTATTCGCACCTTAAGTATCAGTGGACAGAGCTACTCGATGCTACTCTAAGCAAATACTCTCGTGCATCCCTTCGAATGGGCCCTCTTCTTGCAGTCACATAAGTAATTACCTATCAGTACAGACCTCACGTGAAGCCTGACCTTTGACTCCCATAAACTATAGGGTCATAAAAACATCTTTCCAAATTGAAATTTTCTGTTGCAAAACATTCTTTAAGGCTGTGTTCAAACGCTTCTTTTGTTTTCATTCAACATTTTTCCAGCCTTCTGTGGTTCATTCACAAAAGGATGGGGACATTTAGCAATGGTTCAGGAGATAAGGAGATTAGATTGGCTTGAAGAAAAGGTTTTTCTATTGCAGGATGCCTCTCAGTTTCCTTTTAAATCCATTAAAGATGAAAAACGCCATGTAACCACAAAAAAGACGCCGATAGGCTATATGACAAAAATTATACGTTTATTTGGATCTTAAAATGGTTCTTAGTAAATATATATATACAAAACAAAACTGAATAATAATAATAATAACAATAATAAATGGTGCTGATACATATACATACAATCATTGTTAATAAAAACAAGTAACTTTAATATTTGTTAATTCAACTGAGGCCACAAGCGAATAATTAAAATAAAATAAAAATGGTGGAAACACGCCACCAAACTCACATAAACTTTGGATACGTAATTACACTTTAATTGTTTTAACACAATCAAAAGGATCGGTAAATAATAACTATTTGACTGAATAATTTACTATTAGGTTAATAAAATGCCTTGCCATCCTACACTGTAACAAAAAAAAACGGACTAAAAAACGGAAATACTACTGGCAATCTAGACGTCAGTACTATTTCCGTTTTTTTACAGGAATTTTTACCCATAAATTACAGAAAATTTTCCTTTTTTCTGATTAATAACGGAAATTTTTCTGTAATTTATGGGTAAAAATTCCCGTAAAAAAAACGGAAATAGTACTGGCGTCTAGATTGCCAGCAGTATTTCCGTTTTTTAGTCCGTTTTTTTACAGTGTATAGTGTGGTAACGAATTTTTAAGAGAACTTTTCGGGCCCTTTGTAAAAAGTTAATTTTTCCTTTGAAAAGATTAAAAATGAATACTTACTTGCCACTGAAAAATATGCTAACATTTTTTTTGTATGTTAAAATTATATATTCACAAATATATATATTCTTTTGGCATTTACTGATCCTGAATAACGCAAACATCCTAAGATAGCCGCTATCTTAAAGCAATATCGCTTTCAATTAATATAAAATGAGAGTCACTGACAGAAAAAACAATTTCATGTTCTCGAGTGGATTAAAATTTAGTTCAGAAAAAAATGCTTTTTTCTATTTTAACAGAATATTTTTAATAAGTGTGTTTTTTTTTAATAAACATGCATTGAAAAATAACAAATTCTAATTTTCTTGATTGAAAAATCCAATTAAAATAATCCGCTACTTCACACATTTTAAATTTAGTGGGAAATATTTATTCTCGATGAACATGATAAAGGACATTTTTACGAATTTTTAAATACAATGTATATATGTATATACAATATATATAGGTAGATTGATAGATATAGATATTTTTTATAAAGGATAAAACCTCATTTCTGATTTTCAATTCACATTTTTTGTGTTATTTTATAATAGTTATATATATATATATATATATATATATATATAACCATTATAAAATAACACAAAATATCATACACATACAGGGTGTTTCACAAAGGACCCCTAACTTTAAAAATCAATAACTCGGAAACGGTGATAGATAGAAACATGAAACCAGTGGTGTGTTTATTTAAAAAATCGTAAGAATCTTATACGTAAATCTCAAAATTTAGTTAAAAATTGCCCAGATAGATGGCGCTGAGAGCGTTAAGAATCCTCCTAACAAGAATTTAGAGGCATAGAACGACTAGCCGTCTAAGATTTAGCCATTGAAATCTGACCGTTATTAGCGTATAGTGTAAATAAATCCGAAAGTACGTCGTTACTCCTGAAAACTCAACGTCACTTGCTGCAGTTATCGAGCGTAATCCGAATAAAACTGTCCGCAGACTTGCAGCTGGATCGGTAATCAAGCCATCCAGCACATACAGAATCTGCGGAAAGCATTACACATGTTTCCTTACAAGATTCAATGCCGGAACGTCATAGCAGTTCGAGCTGAACGACAACGAGATGCTTGACAAGATTCATAGTTCTGGTTTTGATGTCGGCCGAATGTGGTTTACGAATGAGACCTATTTTTATCTGGATGCTGTCGTTAACAGACACAATTAGCAATTTTGGGATACAGAAAACCCACATTTTACTCAAGTACGACCACTCTATAGCCAAAAACTAACAGTTTGGTCTGCAATCTGTCGTAAAGGCATTATTGGGCCCTTTTTCTTGCGAGAAACGGTGACGACTGAGCGGTATATTGCTTTTTTGAAACAATTTGTCTCCACTCAATAAGCGTTAGACGATCGACCAGGCATGGCGTGGTTCATGCAAGATGGGGTTCGTCCGCATCGTACACAAGACGTTTTTTGACTTCTTGACGAAAACTTCAACGATAAAGTTCTTGCGGTTAGAGCTATTCGACAGTGAAATGAAAAGGCATGGAGCGGCCTCCGTATTCATCCAACTTCACTCCCTGCGATTACATTTTGTGGGGAACACTAAAGGACATTGTTTACCGGAACAATCCTTTAACACTCGGCGAGCTCGAAGAGGCTATTTGTCAAGCTTGTGTGTCGATTTCCGGTGACACACTACAGAGAGTCACTGACAAATTCATTCTGCGTTTGCAGCATGTCTGTTGTGCAAAAGGTGCATATTTTGAATCACTTTTAATGTGATACAGCCTAAATATCGCAGCGCCATCTATCGACGCTATTTTTATCTAAATTTTGAGATTTATGTATAAAATTCTTACGATTTTTTTTAATAACCATACCACTGGTTTCATGTTTCTATCTATCACCATTTCCGAGTTATTGATTTTTAAAGTTAGGGGTCCTTTGTGAAACACCCTATATATACATTCATATATATATATATACAGGGTGTTTCATAATTATATGTCAGAAATGTAAAGGTAGGTAGAGGGGACCTTAGTAAGCAGATTTCGTGTAGGAATGTGGGTGCGGAATGGCAGTGTTGAGGCAGCAGAGGGCGCTGTTGAGTTCGACGGATGAAAGCGCTTAGGTGACTTGAATAATCATTACCCGCTCGGATTTCGGGCAACATGCATCGTTGCACCAATGCGGAGCTTCGCGACATGCATTTCATGTATGTGGCTGTGCAAGGAAATGACTCACACCCAACGCACGTCCAAGAGTTCTCCAGCTTTTCGAAGGACATTCCTCTAAAGTGCATAATATTGCTTTTTCCACTGCGGGAATTCTGCGATATCTTTCAGTGCCCGTATCACGCATCGAGGCATAAAATGATCCACTTGCGCACAACTCCCGATAAAGACACCTAAATGTTCGGCGATCCGGCAGATTCTTCCTTGGAAATCGTTCCATGTACAGCCTTTGAACAGCCGCTCCATTTTCTTGCACGGCCTCATGCATGAAATGCATCTCGGCAAGCTCGCCATCGGTGTAACGACGCATGTTGCTCGAAATGCGTGCGGAGAATGACGATTCAATCCAGCGAAATGCTTGTATCCCCTAAACACTGCTTTTATCCACAGCTCCCTCTACCGCCTCAACGCTGCATTTCTGCACCCACATTCCTATACGAAATCTTCTTACTAAGGTACCCTCTACCTGTTCTTATATTAATGGCATATAATTTTGAAACACCGAGTATATACATACGTACATATATATATATATATATATATATATATATATATATATATATATACTAGGGGGCACGGCCCCCTGATCGCTAACGCTCGCCAACCCCCGTGAATTCACATTGGGACCGCTACGCGATCTTAGCTCGCTTTTCTCGCTCGCCAATATTTATGTCAACTCTAGCCAGAATGAATGCTATCATAAATCATTATAACATATTAAATTTACAAACATTGTTAATGTATAAAACAGTAATGGAAAAGTTTGTTGAAAATGTAAATAAAAATATATTTAGATGGTGCTGCTAATGATTTTAAATCACTGTAACATTATGCAATTACGAAATTTTTGAAATGCAAAAATAATAAACTGAAAAATGTACTTTGGAAATATAATTAATTTAAAACTTCAGTGAAAACACAATTAAAAATATTTTTAGTTGGACCGCTATGCGATCCCATCTCTCGCTTCGCTCGCTCGCCGCTATTTGCATCAACTCTAGCTAGAATGAGTGCTGTCATAAATCGGCACTACTTGGTTATTTCGTCGACCAAAAATCTATCACCAAACTATGAGATTAAATGCCAATAACGGTTGATCATAAATGTCACATTCATTTGACTTTAAGCAAGTTACATGTGTTTACGTCATCAGGTGATTTTTATTTCGACTTTTTATTCGTATTTTTATTAATGTTATCCGAATTTATTTGTTCTTTCGTTATTTAAAATAAAATTTATGTCAAATTTTATAATTTGGCGAGTGGTTTGGCGATTTATATAATTTGGCGAAATTGGTCGACTAAGTAGTACCCATAAATCATTATAACATATGAAATTCACAAATATTTTTAATGCATAAAACAATAATGGAAAACTTTGTTGAAAATGTAAATAAAATTGCATTTAGGTGATGATACTAAACATATTTTATCAAAAGTTTGGCAGCGTCAATTGTTGATCGTCATTGAGAAAGCTAAACTGACTGGAAATTGACACCGTTTAAATTTAAATGGCATGAAGTATCCGATAGTGTCCTTCTCCTTTAATTCTGTCTACAGTACGGCTTAAATTCATTTAAAATTATAATAAGACGCTATAAAAGATGCTACATATTATGCTAACAAACTGTAAACAAAACGTTTTCCGCTGTGTCTAAATACAATCTTGAACAGAAAGCTGATTCGCTCGAATTCAACACGTCACCGTAAAACGAACCAATAGCAATTATTGATCATGCATCGCTCAAGCGGTTTGTGTTAAAAGAGATATTCTGTCTGGATTTTGATTTGCTGAATGGGTCAGGTCATGGGACCGTAAATTAACCACTGAGAATCGTCGCTTTGGTTGTTGCCAAATAGCACGCTACAAATACAGCCTTTTTTGGTGCTACGTAAGAGAAATATATATATAGATATATTAGGGTGGACCTTAAAAAATTAACATTTAAATTTTGTATGGGGCACCCTCATATTTTATTCTATGTATAGAATAATGACTTCCACAAAAATTTCGAAATTTTAAAACACGTTTCAAGGGTCGTTACCAAGGATTGAATCTTTTAAAAAATTAAAAATTGACATATTTGGCATGTTTTGTAATCTAATTATAAATTATTAATACAAATCCTTAGTCATTGCCAAACTGAGTCACGGTATGATATTAGGCTATAAAGAGTCATTTGTTTCAAGTTTCAACATATTTACACAGTCTATTTTCCAAACACAGACAGGAGAATTTCATTTCTACACTCTATTTCATCTCAACTTGTCAGCATTGTGAAAGGTAGAGACAGTAACACCCCGTCTTGAATAAGAATTCTCCGTTTTTTTTTGTTTTTTTTTTTTATCTTAAATAGTTAAAATGCTAGAAATTTATAAGATAATGTTTATAAATTATAGAACTTGATTTTTTTATATTCGTAAAATGTCGTACTAAATGGCCATATTCGTATCAAAAGCCCAACAAGCAGAACCCAAAACTTAAAAAAGAGTTTTTGGCAAGCTTTCCTTTGACTGTTCACTGGGATGGCAAAATTTTAGAAGACATTTCAGGATCTGAAAGTGTACGCAGATTACCAGTTATTGTTTCAAGTAAAGGTATTGACCAATTACTTGCTGTTCCAAAATTTCAATCAGGAAGAGGTGAGGCAATAGCTTCTGCTGTTAATGAAACACTGGCGTCGTGGGGACTACAGAGCAAGTAAAATGTATGAGTTTTGATATAACCTTTGTTAACCCGGGAGAACTCGCTGCATGAGATTTTCTCTCACAGTCGTACTTTTTTAAGACTCTTATTTAAATCATTTTTCATTTTAATTAAAATTTCAAAATGTTTTTCAATTATTTTACCTATTTTGTGAATAAAAGTACTAAGCCAACCAAAAAAAGTTGATATTATATGAATGTAAAGTAAAAGAAAAGTAATTGGGCATTCTCACTAGCGAGTTCTCCCGGGTTAATACCGGATTATCAAGAGAAGCTTGTGCTCCTCTGGAACAGAATATGAACAAAGAAATGCTTTGGCTTGCCATCATCACATCTTTGAAATTATGCTTGAGGAAGTTGTTGTTAAATCACTCGAAGTTTCAAGCGGACCAGACATACTGTTATTCAAACGATTTAAAATTTCGTGGGTGTCTATCGATCATGGCATATTTCAGACTTCCATAACTTTTTTGAAAGTAAACAAAAATGGTGCATGCTTTCAAAAATACACAAAATTATGAACCCTTGAAACGTACATGGGCTAATCCTGATGTCATTCTCCAAAAGGACTTGCAAGATTTTCTAACAAGCAGCACTCTGAGGGTTTTTTTTTTATTATGGATTTACCTTCAGTCTTTTTAAACAAAGATGCCTGATTGGAATGAAAATGAATCCTATAACACATATAGGGCAATAACGACTTCAGTCACAGTTGTTAATAATGTAACCGAAAGTGGGGTAGCACTCGTGGAGGAACACAATAAACTTCATACAACAGATAAAGAACAAAAACAGTATTTCAAGGATGTGATGATGACAAGCCAGAGCATTACTTTGTTCATATTCTGTTCCAGAAGAGCACAAGCTTCTCTTGATAATTCGGTATTAAGTTTATATCAAAACTCATACATTTTACTTGCTCTGAAGTCCCCACGACTACAATGTTTCGTTAACAGCAGAAGCTAATGCTTCACCTGCTCCTGATTGAAGTTTTGGAACAACAAGTAACTGGTCAATACCTTTACCTGAAACAATAATGGGTAATCCGTATACAGTTTAACATCCTGAAATGTCTTCTAAAATTTTGGCATGCCTGTGAACAGTAAGAACGCTTGCCGAAAACTCTTTTTTTAAGTTTTGGGCTCTGCTTGCTCGGCTTTTGATACGAACATGGCCATTTAGCACGACATTTTACGAATATTCCAAAATCAAATTCTATAATATATAAACATTATTTTATAAATTTCTACGCATTTTAGCTATTTAATACTAGAAAATAATGGAGAATTATTTTTCAAGGCGGACTGTTACTGTCTCTACCTTTCACAATGCTGCCAAGTTGAGGCGAAATAGAGTGCAGACATGAAATACTCCTGTCTGTGTTTGGATAATAGACTGTGTAAATATGTTGAAACTTGAAACAATTGACAGTCTTTACAGCCTAATATCACACCATGACACAATTTGGCAATGACTATGGATTTGTATTAATAATTTATAATTAGATTACAAAAAACTTCAAATATGTCATTTTTTTATTTTTTTAAAACATTCAAACCTTGACCCTTAAAACATGTTTTAAAATTTTGAAATTTTTGTGGCAGTCTTTATTTTATACATAGAACACAATATGAGGGTGCCCCATACAAAATTTAAAAGTTATTTTTTTAAGGACCACCCTAATATATATATATATATATATATATATATATATATATATATATATATATATATATATATATATACTAACTTTGAAATTAAAAGATGACAAACAAGTATAAAATAAGTTGCATTTTTTAATACACTATATAATAATAATTTTTTTACCCCCACCCCCAAATATTTTGATAGCAAAAGTGTCCTTATCAAACCTCTTGAAGTACGTTATTTGATTTTGTTTTTAATTTTAATATGAATAGTATTCAGTGCTTCAACATGTACAAAGTAATTTTATCGTATTACGTGTGTAATTTTAGGAAACGATGAACTTTGAAAATAAGCAATTATATGTATAATAAATTAAAAAATTCCAAGTAAAAACAGCGTTTGATTTTGAATTGGATTTGATAAATTAATAAGGATTCAACTTGAGTAACAATCTGAGTCTGATATAAATTGAACCATGTATTAAAACAAATTTTACGCTGTTTTATAATAGTACTTGTAACCAATGCTTAAAGACCTATATAAGTATTATTTTGCCTCCAATTCCTTTCTAATTTCTCTAGTATGTTAATTATTTTATTTTACCGATATATAAATATCTGTATGAAAAACAAAGAATAAATACCAAACTTAAAATTATAAAATGCAGAATAAAGGAACCAAAATCGAGAATTCTTGCCCAATTTGCAGAAAATAATTACAAAATTTTTAGTAATAATTTATGTATATTAACCCCTTATGTCCCAAATTATGAATTCGTGAAAATTTCATCTTCTAAAGTAATTTTCGTGAATTTCTGAAACTGCGTTAGAAGATTTCCACAATCATTTAATAAATTTTAGAAGGATTTTACCAATTAAAATTAATTAATTAAGTTTGTATTTGTAAGGATTTTGTGTAATGTTTATAAATCCACTCAAATCTTTTGTTAAAAAAATTTTCTTTAGTATTTTATAGAATTAGAAAATGTACAAATATAATGCTCTTACAATAGACGTATAGAAATATAACCGATCTGAAAACTTTCACCCACAATCCTTCAACGTCAAAAAATCTGAAGAGGTGCAAATGAAAAATAAATCATCCTAAAAATGAAAAAAAGACCATTTTCAACATTTATATCTTAAAATGTACTACATGATTTAAAGATACAGTCGTCCCCGTTTAAACGAATATTGACTGTTCCAGAAAAAGTATTCGATTAAGTGGGGTATTTGATTAAACGGGGAATCATAAATGAAATATTTAATGCGTAATAAAAAGGCAAAATAACCATCTGCGGTATATTTAATTAACAGCATGATAAATCATTAAGAGAATAACGTAAACTAAAATAAATACAAATGCTAATATAAAGTAAATACGTATTAATTTAATGTCAGTACATACATTTATATGGTTTACGTCACACTTAAAGCAACTCGTTTGAATTGGGTCAAAACTTTACTACTTCTAATTTACGTTAGTTATACTGCCTTAAAACATCGTTTAAAGTGGTTTGTTTAAGTGGAATCTTAAAGGAGTCAATATCGAGTTATTTTTCGAATGAGTGCATAATATCACAACTACCATCTCGATTCTCGAAGTGACGACGCATTGCCATTAAAGCCTGGTTAACAGCAAGAAGTGATGGTGGGGAGCTCAAGGTTGGGAAATCATTTGACCTGTCCTTTATACACCTGCCGACCGAAATCATTGCAGGAAGAACTGAAAATTTGTTTTTGTGTAAAGGAGCCGAAAAAGACAAAAGGTGGAAGGAAATTCCAGCTGAAACGTGCTTTCTAGCCTATTTTCAAACATCGTTCACACAGTTCTTATTCGATTAAGCGGGGACGTTCGTAAAAGATATTTAGTTTAAGCGGGGAAAAATAACATGGAACCAATAGGAATAAATTCGGTTCCGGAGGATTCTATTCGAATAAGCGGGGTATTCGATTATCCGTGACCCGATTAAGTGGGGAGGACTGAATATACATTGGTATGAAAGATATAAGTATGCTCTTTCATGTTATGTATTTAAAAAATTGCAAGATGCAGAATTAGTTTTTATAGTGCGCTCCAAACCGTCAAACATTTGTTTAGCAGAAAATTGGCTTAACAGTTTACGTGCAGGATTACAAAATAAATTTTGCAACTAGAATGAAATTTTTCGTGCCTAATTATACTTCAGACTGTAGTAATTACCGTAAACCTAAATGAATTTGTATTTAAAGCATTTGTTTTTAAAGACAAAGTTGTATTTAGCTAATACAAAATTTTGAAATTTTTGGCAGTATAATCACCTAAAAATTTTTTTTTTCAACAATAAAAATGCAATTTTAGGTTCCGTTTATACAGACTAACATGAAATATGTGTTTTGGATATTTCATGAAAAAATATTTAGAAGTTTTTGAGATATCCTGTGCGTTATGCCCAAAAACGTCATTTGGAGAAAAGTGACTTCAAAGTTTCGGAAACGCCGCGCCGCTTCAGCTATTTAGTGGATATAATTCTAAAAGCCATAACTTCTGTTCTAATAGGCATTTCAAGGAAACAATTATATCAAAATGTTCATAAAGGATAAGTGTTTAACGTCTAAAAAAATTAAAATTTTGAAAATTTTGAAGCTTTAAGAGTCCTGAGTCCTGAGTTCCTGAGTAAGCTGAGACCTCTTAAAATGATTTTATAACAAGTAATCTTAATGGTACTTTAAATGATTGTCGGGGCTTAAAGGGTTAAAGCGATTGCACAAATATTTGGAGTACCTAAATATGTGGAGCTGGACTTGTATTAAAATCGCTATGATTTCATAACCGTTAGTTTGGTTGTAGAAATTGCTCGGAGAAATTATAATTATAAATTTTTTATACACTTTTTCTTTAACCCTTTATCTACTAACGGTACTTGTAAGCACCATTAAAATAACTTGTTATAAAATTCCGTTAATACATCGATTAGTAGTAATACAGTTTACAATGAGTTATAGATGCATTACTTTATCTTGTTCCAAAAGCATTATGGGTTACATAAAATAAAAATATTTTGAAAAGGATGATTTATTTTGCCTTTGCATCTTTTCAGCTTTCTTGGCGTGCGGGGGGGGGGGGGGGGAGGATTTTCAAATTCTGAAATATCTCTATATTTCTATTGTAAGAACATTATATTTGTCCATTTCCTAATTCTCCAAAATACTAAGAAAATATTTAAAATAAAAGATTTGAGTGGAGTTATAAATAGTGTACAAAATCCTTATAAATTAAAATTTAATAAATCCTACTAAATCCTTCAATCCTTCTAAAAATTATTAAATGATTATGTAAACCTTCTAATGTAGTTTCAAAAATTCAAGTAAAATGCTTTAGAAGATAAAATTTTCATGAATTCATAATTCAGTACATAAAGGGTTAAAAAAGTCTTTTATCGTATTTTTTTTTTATTATTCTATATTATTTTAAAACATTTTATATAGACGTGTGAAATACTTTTTGTTGTCATTTATTTTTTATATATCTTTTAAATTAACATAAAATAATCAAATTAAACGGCCACCATTCTCTCACTAAAATAAATACTGGAAATTCATTTGATTTATCTGAAACAATTCTTCGAAATCGAGATTATATTATTGAACAAAAGATTATTAATGCATGAGACGAAACTAATTAAATAAAATTTAATATTGATTTCTTCTTGCTGCAAAATAGCAACAGTAATGCAATCAATTTATGATAAGCAAAGATTAATTATACATGATAAAGCTTCAAATCTAAAAGTTTGAATAATACTATCTCGTGATTCGAAATAACTGTTGCTCAATTTATTTATTTATTCCAAATAATTTTCCTAAACTTCCGTAAAACACTCGATCTGTCTTCGATAAAGCTCTTCCGCAAACCAATTAGAGTTATTGATAACTCTAGAATATTCATTAATTTCAAGTGAAAACTAAGTGAGGAATCCATTTTTGGAAAGAAAATAAGGCATAATTTTTATTAAAATTTAAAGAATTCGTTTAACTGCTTATTCTCTCGTCACTCTAAATAAATTCCCTTAAATGCACTAGAGCTGAGGAAGACATTAAGCAACTTAAAGCAAAGCTTTATATAAAGGACGCTTGAAATTCATTTGCGCGGAAATGGAAACCAATAATTTGTCCAAACAAATAACATTCGAGACATATCGACTAGTACCGAAATCGAGAAATATAACAGCAGAAAAAAGGCTTAAATTATTAGGTGTTTTCACATTAGGGGAACCCGGGGCACAACGGGATACAGGGGCGGAATGAAGTTTGACGTTTTTCCATATCAGTCTAGTTTTCTCGAATGTTGGTGCGTGAATTTTTCGTTGTGTGATTTTTTGCTTCTATATTGTTATTTCTGACTATTTTGTAACCAAGGTAAGGCATACATACTTGTTTACATTACAACTATAATTAGTTCATGCTTGAAGTACGTTTAATTGTCTTTAGTTTCCTGTAGTTAAACGTTCGTTTACTTATCTTTCTCGGGTGACCTTACCCCCCTAACCTAAATTGTGTCCCTGGGGCGAAATGGGGAAGTTATCAAATTGTGCCGCGAAATGTTTTTAACTAACTTGTTCTGACTGTGAATGTTTATATAGCGGTAAATTTTACTCAAAGTCAGTTGAAGGTTAGGTCGCTTATTCCATGTGCAAAAAAATGGGCACACAATTCCTGTGCGGCAATACAGTGGCGGTCAAAAGTTTCCGGCCAGTTAGTTTTTTTGATTTGTTTGACAGAACGTTTTAGCAAAGAAGAAGTTCAATGACTCCAAAAGTTAGGAATAAGCAAATTACCTCTGACTACGTGATCATTTTGATTGGTTACTTAAGATACTTGGTGCAAAGGAGAGGAATTCAAAATTCGCGCGTGCTAAAGTTTCCGGCCATTCGTCATTCATTAGTTTTTGCTATCGCTAAAGTGGTTTTTTGGCCATGTTTGTTAATTAATCAAGATGAATAATGTATTTGAGATTCAAAAATGAAAAGTTTAACAAATTTTTGTTCCTAAATGTGTGATTTGTTGATAGCTAAAGGGACAATCCTTTCGTGAGATTGTGGCAAAGTTGTCGATCGGAAAATTCGCTGTAAACGATATTTTAAAAATATATAAAGATGGTCATGGCCTTCGGAACTTGCCACGGTCCGGGGGACCCCGGAAAACGACTATTCTTGCGGACAGAATTATTAGAAGAAAAGCAGTTGATGACCCGCGTAAAAATGCCGCTGCAATTCCACGCCATTTATGGTGTTATGGTTATTGCTGAAACAGGTCTATCTACAGTGTCAAGACGCTTATGTAACGTAGAACTTTATGGAACAGTCGATGTTAAAAATCCTTTCATAAATAAGAAAATTCAGAGGGCCCGACGGGCGTTTGCCAAGGAATACCAAGACTGGACAAGTGAAAACTGGAAAAAAGTACTATTTTCAGATGAATCGACGTTCAATCTTTTTGTGAGTGATAAAAAACATTACAACCGACGACCTAAAAATAAAAGATAAGGTGCGAGATATATTATTTCTACAATGAAACACGGCGGAGGACACGTTATGCTGTGGGGAGCATTTTCTGGAAAATGCGCCTGTCTGTTATTTGAAATCCGCAGCAAGATGAATAGTGCAATGCATAAGGATATCTTGCAAGATCATTTGCTGCCTTGTTGGAGGAAAAATTGTGGTCACAACTATTTGTTCCATCATGATAACGACCAAAAGCATACATGCAAGCTCATCAAGCAGTGACTTTCGCACAAAAAAACTTCGCTTTTGAAATGGACAGCCCAATCATTCGATCTGAATACAATAGAAAATCGTTGAAACTAACTTGAAAACGTGTGTGGAATTATAAATATTCCAATTTAGCAGCATTTTCACAAAAATTGCAAGAACCGTGGACAAAATTTAACATTGATGATCTACAACTTTTCATGAATCGATGCCACGTTGCTGCGCCGCAGTACTTATTGCTAAATATATTAATACAAAATACTAATTGTAAATGCTGTTGATCACTGTTATTTTCTTTTACAACACCATCTTTTTCCAAACTTGCCAAGGTGGCCGGAAACTTTTGAGAACATGCATTTTCTTTTGCAATTATTTTTGTCAATTAAATTTATTAATATTTAATTTTTATTCCATGAATAAATTCTTAACTGTTATGTCAATAAAGTGTATAAGTATCACTTTGAGATTCCTCTTCATATGGGTATACTTACAAATTAACCAAACATTTTATGCTGGCCGGAAACTTTTGACCGCCACTGTATATAGAGAAGATGATGAGACTGTCCTAGTGTGTAAATTTTGTGAATAGGCTTAAGAAAAGGACACAATCAATGAAAACTGTAGTTAAACCTTTATAGTCATTTAAAACTAAATAAATATAGAGGAACATTTTTTTGCATTTCTACTAGTTTTATATGCTTTTATAATTACTTGCCCTTACCATCCCGTTCTGCCCCATACGGGGAAAATGACATAATGTTCTGTTTCTGAAAAAATATATATATTGATCTTTTGTTTTCTTACAATATTATTATTTTTTTGTGATTATTACATTATAATATGTTCATAGAAAGTTTTGCAGCTCTCTTAATTAACCCTTTTGTATTTTTAAACCATATTTTCAACTTGATACCCCGTTCTGCCCCGGTTTCCCTTATAGATTTTTATTGGTTGGAGAAAGTAAAGAAAACACATTGGATGCTACAAATAAAATTAGCTGTGTCAAACCGTTGAGTTAAACTTTCATTACAAGATAATTACTCTATTTTGGGGGGCAAAAATACAGATATTATATTACATTTCGAAAAGATTTAAAATTTATTTTTAATAAAATTATTATAAGTTAAAAATCATATTTACAAGAAATATTAAGTATAAGTTGTTACAACTATATTTTAAGAACTACTTGAGTTGCAGTTATAGTTAATCGTTGTTGTATTCTTAGTGAACGTACATGTTTTTAATGACGTCATTTTCAGAGTTGAAAGCATTTGATCATTTGAAGTGTTTGCCATCCAATTTCGGAGCAGGTGCAATAAAATGGCTTTGAAAATTATACCATTTTAACACAATATATAAAGATATTTTAGTTTTAAAATTAAACTCACCATTTTCTATTCTAAATGGTCTCATTTTCTTCAGCGAAAGCATTCCATTTTTATTGCCCATGGAAATGGCAATACCTTCTAAACATGAAATTACCAACTAGTGTCTTTTCAAAACGATAGCAATTAGTTCTAGTTGAAAATATAATTTTATTTTTGCATATAAAGATTAATATCAAAGACTGCCGAGAGTTCATAATTTCCAAGAATTTGTAATTCTCCGTTGATGTCTTCTAAAATCTTCATCACACACACACACACACATATTAAGACTTTGAAGCTGCTCTCATTAATCCAGAAGACATTTGTCGGAGTTTCCTCTTAGTCCGCACAACTTTGAAGAAATTCCGTTCTATTTATATGCTGCCACCACCGATATGATTACGTGATATCGGTCACGCACTGAGAGGATTGTTTACATGAAAACCAACGCTTTCAATTAACTAATTTAACAATTTATTTACACACTAATTACACAACACAAAACACTATTTACACTTAAAACTCGGATGTAGGTGATCCGGTTCAACGTTAAATTAAATACAGTAAATGCTGGCTGTGTACTGTTAAAACTACGTTATCTCACTCTCACTCTATACACGTTAAATCAGCTTTACCGGAGATCAATCTCAATCTCCCAACACATGGGCTCTAAGCCTAAGCTCTCCGAGCCTCGCTCAATTTTACGCTCTCTCTCAGAGCTATCCAAGGAACTACCCTTGCACTTGACACTCCAGCCTTCAACTGACTGTCTCAGCAGAAGCGCCTGCCCCTAGCAACCTTCTCCCTTTACTCAACGTAACCCCCTCGGGGTTTTCTACCTGGCTCGCATTCCAAGCTCTTTTCTTCGTTCGTGGAATGCCTTTGTCTCCCCATCTTCCACAGACATCTCAAAAGGTCGCGCAAACCCCTCTGCAACCATCTTTTTCCCCTTCATTCCATCTGTACATTTTCACCGGCTTAGATCCAGTTTTAGACAAGGAAAGAATGTTATTTTGAAATTCCAGTACACAGACCATACAATATATAATATATTAAGACAAAAATTATATAGAACCCCAGTTCTAATAGCAGATGTTTCTCAGAACCTGATAACATTTATTAATAATAATATGAAATCTACGGGCAGACGTATTGGTCATTTCAGTTCCCTTAGTTCAGTTTATATAAGTTCTTCTTTTCTTTCGGGTTTAACTAACTGGAAATTATAGCTGAAACCAAACTACGTTTTAAGCACAAGAAATGTATCCTAAAGTGTTACTGACAGCTCGACAGATTCAAAATAGATATTTCAGACAGACCCCCCCCCCCCCTACGCCATTTGCAATCGCTAGAATTAAAAATAAATTTGAAGCAGATGGAACTGTCAAAATGTTCAAAAATAAACCTCACGAAATGCTGGTAGAAATCCAATGCGAAAATTCAAGGATATCTCTTCCGCAAGTTATCCGGAAAATTGGACTTTAACACGTTAAGCGCCACGTCAGTTGCCGGTTACTGACGCTGAACTTTCAGTTTAGAACGCGTCATTCACCGATGACTGACGGTCTAAAATATGATATAAAACTAGAAATATATATATTGTTTTAAGTAATTACTGAAAATTTATTTCAAATTTACTTACCTTTTATTTATTACAGAATTATACTTTCTTAAAAATTATTTAAGACATTGTAAATTTTTCAGCTTCAGTGTCAGCCACCGTGACACTCAACGTGTTAAAATCAAGCGTTAGTCTAATTTTAAAGCGTTTTATCGGAAAAGTCATATTCCAATATGAGTCCACGTTCTTAATGAAGATGATCCAGACTGGCGAATGCATTTTTATTTTTAAATTTTTTTGAAAACACTGGATAATTTGTGCTTGTAACTTAACGTATTTTTTTTATTATCATATTTTGATTTTTATTGAGTGTTTATTTATTCTACTATTTTTAAATAATAAAACAATAAACCAATTTTATTATGAAACTAAAAAAGTCCTTCCGGCCTTTGCCGGGAGGAAGAGGTACCTTTCATAGTCCTTATTTTTAAAAAAGCTAGCTTATATTATCCAAACACACGAAGATCAAATTACTGGAACCCGATTATAAAAGATACAATACTAGTTTTTGTCAATACTGAACATGAATGAGAATTTCGCGAAATTAGTCAGCTTTATCCAAGCTGGTTTTATTTAATGTGATTTATATTTGGTCGCCAAATTCGGCGATACCTTTAAGTGCCCTCGATTTTAAAAGAACATTATGGGTGAAGCTAACCAATGAACTTGTTGAGACCTTAGTAATTCCTGTCCACATGCTGACTCACATCGAATTCGTCTGATATATACGAGTCCTGTCAAAGGCAAAAAATCAGATTTTTTAAAAAGTCACCCACATTAGAAATTCAAACTGCTATATCTCAGCCATTTTTTAAGATATAGACGAAACAAAAGGCCTTGTATCAAGTTCAAACACTTATGGAAGAAATCTTTTTAAATTTCTAATTTTTTGTCCTCTTTTTAAATTAATTTTTTTTAATTCTAAACGGCCGCCATTTTTAAACAAGATGGCGGGTGAAGCTGATTAACGAACTCGGGTCGAGACATTGGTATGTACTATGTACACAACAAGTTACATCCAAATCGGTCCATAAATACGCGTGTTTATCATATAGTACGTGTATAGTACGTATAGTACGAATGCGCTATACGTGTATAGTATGTATACCCTGTTTATCATATAGTATGGGGCCAAACATATAGGGAAAATCATTTTCAATTTCTAGTTTTTTTTTAACTCATATTAAATTTAAAGCATTTAAATTTTTTTAAATGGCCGCCATTTTGAAACAAAATGGTGGATGAAGCTGGCCAACGAAATTGATCGAGACATTGGTGTGTACTGTACACACCAAGTTGCATCCAAATCGCTTTAACGATCGTCATCGAAGAAGGTGTTCAAAATGACGACCCCAAGCTGTGGTGCAGGCCTCACATCTCTCGCGCATGGAATATCTAATGTTCTCGAAAATACCGGGCGTGTCCCGGACTTCCCCATTAGCACCCACGATGCGTGCAACATGTTCCTCAGCACTGTCCAGCATTGTGCCAGAGTTTTTGCTGTTCTAAATATAATAAACATGTTTTCTTATCCTGTTTATGTCCTTCATTTCATATCAGTTGTGTCGCCACTAACAGTGAAGCGTTTCCGTCCATGCATTGCTATGTGATTTCCCATCGTCTAGGTGTAATCTATCTCTCCTTAAACTTTGTAACTGCTGTGCTAAACACCCTGCATATATATATGGATATATTGATATGTACATATAGGGTAACTGTAGGATAGATGGCCAGTCTAAATATTTCAAAAACTTGATCACTGATTGTAACATAAACTTTATTCGTATGAAATAGTTCAACGAATTTATTTACTGCGACGTGCAGTTGTGTTTTCGATTATAAAAAGTAAGTGTAATTTTAATGTATATTTAATTTAGTGGCCCAGTGGAAGCCCATTGAAGCCCAGTGGTGTAGTGGTCAAGGTACCTGACTGCTGCACCGCAGGTCGAGAGTTCGACTCCCGACTAGGCAAGGTTCACGCAATCCAACCCTTTCATCCCTTTGGGGTTGATAAAATGAGTACCAAGCTTGCATGGGAACTAAACACCGAGGGTCTCGCGTTAGGCTGACCACCTGGCTGGGATGCATGCTGCACAGCACCTTGGGGCCCAGGGTCAAGAAAACAGAGATGGGCACTGTCGGCCCAGATCCTTCATGGATTGTATAGCCACAGAGTTTAGTTTAGTTAGTTTTATTTAATTTAGTGGCTGAGTTTTTTTTTTTTTTTTTGACTTAGGTATCGGAATGTTTTGCAGTACGTACTTTATGTATATTTTTTACTATATGGACTTTTAAGGCACGTATCTAATCTAATCTTTACTTCTAAGCCTAAATAAAAAGCGTACAATGGCTATTGATGCTTTAAATTGGGCGACCATCAGTCCTTCAATTTTGAGAAGAGATGGCCAACTTTAATTAATATTTCAAAATTATGCGGAGTGATGATTTTAACTAAATATAATTAAATTTAAAATAAATATATAATGATTATGTTTATAAATATATTAATTGATATAATTGTTTAAATTTTAACTAATATAAATATTTTAATAACAATAATAATATAATAAGATCTAACGATTTATTTGTTTCAGAAAATACTGAAAAACGTCGGAAACTTTCATAACAGAAACTGATAAAATTGATAAATAAGCTAAATTGACGTATTAAACCTAAAATTAACGCGAGAAAAAAAAAAACACTGCACTTCCAGTAGCGAAGAAAACAAAATACATTTAAAATTATCAGATTCTACAGAATCCGAATAAATAGAATTGGATAAGAATCACTGTGTTGGTTGTGCAAAACAATATATCACATCCAAAAAGGATGTCTGGATACAATGCATAAGGTACCTGAAGTGGCTTCATGAAACGTGTACAAATTATCAAGACCTTTGCCAAACATGTGTGGTAAGATTTTACGAAAAGTGAAGTATTGAAATTACACTTCAAATTTTGGTTATTCGAGTTTTATTCCCTTCACCATATAACTGCATATTTACAAATTGCTATATGTTTTTCATGATTAACTATACGAAATGCGTTATTTTTTTGCTATTTAACTTCAGTTTTTCTTTCTTGTATTGGATGGCCATCTCTCCTCGGCTTGAAGTAGAGATGGCCGTCTGCCATTTTAATTTCAATTTTGTTTAACACTTTTTGTTTTCAATATTTAATTATTTTTTTCATAAAATATGAGTATATGTATAAAAATTTTAAATATGCATAAATATCCTTTCACTGACAAGCCCGTGTTAATACGTTCACTAAGCTCCAGGTTTTACTGCAATACAAGCAACTTTTAAAGTAATATAATTCTATTGATTTAATATATTTTCAATGCATTGAACAATGATTAATACTTCCAAGGATTGCATTCATATTCGTTATTAAGTTTTTTTATAAAATGTTGAAAGAATCATCTTTTTTAGCATTTAAAACAAAATGCAGAGAAAACAACATTACAATTTACCCTTTTCCAAGACTGTCAGAGGGATATTTCTTGTAATTTTAATCCTAAGAAGTTTTATTTCAATCTTTAAAAACCATGGCCATATATCCTAGAGTTACTCTATATCAACATTTGAACGGAGTGTGGTTTAGGGGTCTGGAGATCATGATCGGTGAAAATATACCAAAAGTTTTTGGAGTCGCTTTTCTCCGAACGGCTGCAGTAGGTAGCTGTTTGTAATGAAAGCTACCTAAAAACAGTTGAAACAGTATCATCATAGCTTCTATGTCTATTTTGTTATATATTAATCATTTATTTTTTTTATCATATTCTTTTAATTTGGAGCAGAGATATAAATATTTTTAGCCTAATAGAAATGTATAAAATCATAATTCAAAAATTTGCACCTAAGCATATTTAAATTTGACTTAAAAATAAATGAATTAACTTTATGATTAAAAAAATTAATCATAAATATATAAATAAATTTATTAATAATAAATTAAATAATTTCGGCTAAGACAATGAAACTTTTTTTTTATTTTATAAACAATATATTTAGGAAATATATTTGTGAAATTAGCAAATTTAATACAATGTTATACAAGTTTAGTAAGAAATAAATTATCCACTTCAAGGATCTCTGGACTGTGATCTACTGCTCCTAGTAAGACAAAATTAAAGTACAAGCGCTTGTCATTTATTAAATAAGCATTTATCGTTTTCCGAATGATGACGAATGATGACGAATGATGACGAATGATCCTCTGTAGCATTCAAATAAATGCTAAATAGGGTTATACATTTTAATACGCAATGTGCCTTTACATAAATGTTTAATATGCGGAAATAAAGGCTAAATATGCCTCCATCATTGCGAATAACGTGCTATAATTTCAAAGTCATATTTTCGATGTTCGAAATACTCAGACGGACTTACCTCATTTAGCGATCAGAAATATAATTTTGTGATTAGAGCACGTTATTGACAGTGTGTGTGTGTTGTTTATGACGGCTAATTATCTACTGGAGGGATATGGGCCGAAGGGGGTGCCCTCCGTGGGGGTCTTTCTAAGGAAACCTAACCCGTATTTACGCAAGGTTACCCAAGGTTCGAAGAAAACCCCGGAAACCTCCGAACGGTTAGGCCGACGGGCGTAATTACGTTCGAACCCAGCACCTCCCGTCTACCAGCTTTGAGAGCAGAACCTCTCAGTCACTGGTGGGGCTGTTATTGACAATGAAAAGGCACAAAAAACTAAATATTTATACTTTCTAATATCCCTTTAAGACCGGACCCGCACGATCGTGCGGGTTAGGTAATAACTAAAATTCTATCTTCCTGGGTTATCTATTCCATAAATGCCGGAATCAAGTGATTGTGCTGGTTAACAGAAACTATATTATATGAATTTTATCAACAGATAGTGAATTATCAGTTACAAATTTCAGTTATATCAGTGTTTAAAAAAAAAAAAAAAACTCAAAAAGCTGCCCGGTCTTAAAGGGCATAAAAAAATCATAAAATGGCTTCTCTTACAGCAGACAACTGACAACAATGTGACAACAGGTGCACTAACGTTCAAACGAAAATATTACGTCTAGTGCCACGTATAAAACTCATTTTCGTCTGAAATGGTGCAATGTCTCAGAAATTTGATCAACTACTAGCGGGGTCGTCCTAATATTGTTGGTTGGTGCAATTTTGAACACTTATTGTAAACATAGCACTTGTCAATGACGCTGTCAATAAACATTCCTTTGGTGTATTCTTCCTGTGTTTGCGCCCATACATTCCTATACAATAAATGATTATTACAGTGTCCTCTCTCAACCCTTACAATTTAGCCCATGAATTCAGGAACACCCTGTATTGGCCAATAATGTAAACTGCAGCCATTAAATATCGATTTTTTTTGACAAAACATACTTTCCATCCAATTTCTATGCAACCTTTCAATCTTTCATAGTTTATGAATTATTTATTTTTCAGTTCTTTCTGTCTTTTAGATTTTCCAGCAACTTAGATGATTATACTAGCTTGCATTTTTAAACTTTTTGTTAGATGTTTTCTTATGAATAAGTTTTTCTGAATCCATTTTTGATGCTGATTCCAGAAATAACCTCCATTTTTGACTATCACGTCAGGATTTCACAAAAAATGAGAAGTTGTGTTTTCAATATTTTAATTAATGCAATCAAAAATTTATCACAATTTCATACAAAGTATTTCATTAAGCACTTTAAAAATATGTAAAAAAGTCCTTATAAGTTTATGAAATTTCTTTAATAAAACGAAAAACAAACAGTTTTCGACTAAACAAACTTTCTTCTTTTTGACTTTCTTGCAGATCCTCCTTCATCGTTTATGTCCCCCTTCAACATCCAACAGTAGTCTGCCATCATATTTATATTCCATCTTCCTTTCTGCTCTTCAATATAATGTCCCAGATTTTCTGGAAAGAAGTCGATATGGGAATGCAGAAATGCCTTTTTACACTCATATTACAGCCCAACTTCTTGAAATTTTCCAGCATTGTTTCAACAATATTCCTCTAATTTGGATCTTTCTTATTCCCTAGAAAGTTTCCGATAACACATTTAAAAGCAGTTCATGCGTCTTTTTCTGTCTCATTCATCGTTTTTTTCAAAATCCTTGTCCTTCATCAGTTTTTTGATTTGAGGACCAACGAAAATTCCAGCTTTTGATTTTTCGTGTGTGATGAAAGGAGATTTATGTTACCACATAATGCTTGTTCTCAGCGATGAATCTTCGCAATCAACTCGGATCGATTACAAACAAACTACACGTGATACAAGAAAACTAAGAACAGTTTTGTAATCAGCATAAAAAATATGCATTAAGGGCGGTCATTGGTTTTTAATTATCTGATATCCTGCAGACTAGTGTTATGTATCTTTAGTGAGCATTTCAAGGCATCTTTCAATAACGAACTTAACTTTTTTCAGGGTGTCTCTATTACCAATACATTTTGCCAGTCGGTTATAAAAAAAAGCGCAAATAAAAACATCTGACTTTAATTTTTTTTGTTTAGTGTCATAAAGAACTTTTAAGTAAGGATTTTTTTAAGGAATTAACGGAAACTGACCACGATATTTATTTAAAAATATGGATGTGAAGTAATAGCAGAGTCTCAACTCTGTAAATGTAGTGAATTAAAACCAGGGCTACAGAGTCGGTGGGAAAAATGGACGACTCCGACTCCGACTCTGGGAATTTTGACAGATTCGACTTCGCTCAAAAATGGGCCTGACTCCGACAATTCAGCCCTACTTGTAAAATGGACGACTCCGACTCCGCAGCCCTGATTAAAACGGCAATGTGAATAAAGTTTATATTCGATTGTACCATTTTCTAGATTAAAAGTTCTTGATAATATCAGTTTTTACATTAAGTGCTTTAATTTCCCTTTTTTTTCTTCATTTTACAATTGCGCCGAATAATATTGCTTTGAAAAGAATTTCACACTAAAAAAAAACGTGCTCTGTATATTTCCTACGTAAAACTTAATATATAGACACGCATTCCCTGATAACTCAATTTATAATAAGGAAAATCATATATGACAAGATAATTACATTCACAATTTTTCTAATAGCTTAATAATAAGTTTCTAAAATACCAAACACCTTAACCAGATTGCGATTTAATTACATTTTTTGTTCTTATTTCTCCTGCTCGTTAATTAATCTTTCACAATGCTGAATATGACTTCGTTCTGAATTCTTTCAGATCTATAACTGAATGAACTAATAAAGAAAATAAACAATCAGTTTTTACGTTAAGTGCTTTAATTTCACTTTTTTTTCTTCATTTTACAATTGCCGCGAATAATATTGCTTTGAAAAGAATTTCACACTAAACAAAACGTGTTCTGTACATTTCGTACGTAAAACTTAGACACGCACTCAATTTATAATAAGGAAAATCATATATGACAAGATAATTACATTCACAATTTTTCTAATAGCTTAATAATAAGTTTCTAAAATACCAAATATCTTAACCAGATTGCGATTGAATTACATTTTTTGTTCTTATTTATCCTGCTAGTTAATTAATCTTTAACATTGCTGAATATGACTTAGTTCTGAATTCTTTCAGATTTATAACTTAATGAACTAATAAAGAAAATAAACAACACTTAAAATTTGGCGTGTAAACAAGTTCAGACGCGTTATATAATTTCATATATGATATATATATCTAACACATTGTATGAGTTTGCAAAGCTAAAACCTTCGAAAGTTGTCCTAAGTATTTTAAATACATTTTCTTTTGTGTTGTAGAGCTAATTTCAAATAAGTGTTCCAGTAGACTTTTATGAGACAAACATGGAGAATTTAAAAAAGGATATGAAATTTACTACGATCAAACACAATCTAGAGTAGGTATCTTCAACCTTCAACCTTCAGCCTGTAGGCCGCGGGCACAGTTTTACCGTTATTCTTGCATTTGTCTTTCTTTCTTTCTAACCGATGAGCAGGCCCCTACCTGCCGGGAAGTCCCAGCTGAACGGGTTTGATACCTGGTACCGGGGCGGGTGACCACCTAATCGCCGCGTAGCGGCAATAAACCTAACGAGCGCCTAGATCGTATCGACAGTGCCTATTGCTGAGTTGTGAATGGTGTTATGCCTGTTGCTTAACATTTATATCCTGTTGTTTGAAACCTGCACATTGCTACTCATGTTACAGCGCCTAGAAGATACAGTGTGGAAAACGGCTACAAAATAGTGCTAAAAAATTGAATCCCATAAATGTACAACGATGCTGAATAACAAGATGTCGATCGTAGCGCCATCGTAGTAATTTAAAAACGATAGTCATTCTAAAGGAGACTCTTTAACCTATTTCACGTCATTCCTTAACTAAATTAGCTTATAACAGACCAAAATATCTTATATTTATAGTTTCCGATATTTAACATTCTATAATTTTTGAAAACACAGTGTTTATATTGAAAAGAGTTACGAGATGGCGCTCGTATCAGCATATTGCCGCTGAGCATTGTTGGAGATTTATGGGATACAAGTTTTTAGCACTTTTTAAAGCATTATAGGAATAGCCGTTTTCCACACTGTATCTTCTAGGCGCTGTACTCATGTTGATCTCGTAATTTGGAACCTTCCTCAGGTAATGAGATTTTCACCTGGCAAGGCACCTCCTGAGGTATAATTCATAGGTAACTTGGAGGACTTTGCACCCACGACGGATTTTACATACGCCAGGTGCCATTAGCGTACATGGCGGATTATAGCCAGCAGTAGGCCTCTATCCCGCGGCCTTCAGCTGCGGGTTCGATGCTCTGCCAATTGGGCCACCGCTGCCCGAACTACTTGTGATTTATCTGGAGTTTTGAAGCCGAATTGTTAGTACAGACTTGTCCTAAGAAAATGGATTTTGGAGGGGGGAAAGCAAAAAGTGGGGCGCCGCATATAGACAAAGTTTCACCGTAAGTTAATTTTGGGCCGAAATGCTAGCAAACACAACGATGCAGGAGGGATGAGACTCCGCATTTCTACCGTACCCCACGGCGTAGAAACTGGCTCCGTAGACTTCCCACTGGAGCGGGTCCGGTAGCTTGTGCAGGTTATATCCTATGTGCAACTACGAGTAATAAAGAGACGGCAGTAAAAAAAAAACTGAAAGGGAAAGGGGTTAGCTTGCGTAAACTTACGTATAGCTATTTACTTAACTAACATTTATTATATATATTCTTTTAATATTATCCTATACACTAGGTCACAATAAACTAACTTGAGTAATTTACTTTAGATTACTTAAATAAGGCCTGGCTTTCAAAATGCATTTATATTTTTAACCATTTCTGATGCTAGAAACATGATTTTATTTTTATTTCTTTTATCTTATGGTAAGTTAATTATGAATTTGCATACTATTACTTAGCTAGGAGGGAAATAGTAGGAGATTAACGAACTGCCCTAGTGAGATTAACTTTAATATAGTAATTTCTAATTGAGCTAGCTGCTTGAGGTTGTAACTTAGACATAAGCTATGGGGATTGGTCTTGACCTAAATTAACAATCATTTTTATAATTAACTATATTTGTCTAGTATAATATGCGTATCTCACCCAGTGGACTTGTTCTTCTGAGGAGGTTTCCTTGTCTTGGTATTTGGTTACTGTTCTAGTGGTTGTCTTTTTATTATTTTGACATATTCTCGTGGGTCTTTCTTTTTCTTCCTTGCTTGAATATATGCTTCTCACATCCCGTGGGATGCTTGTCTCTATCGTAGGCTGTTTATCTTTATGGCTCTATTCATGGTGGTTGTCTAAATTTGAGGTTTTGTCACTTTGCGAACTTGCCGCTGATAGGTCGACTTGTTGTGGTCTTTAATTTGTGATCCTTTGAATTGGCTTTGATCACTTAACAGGTATATTTTCCTTTGTATTTTATCTTGATACGTGAATGTGCACTTGGCGATCAGTCCATTGGAGCCTAATGTCTGTTATCACGATTTATGCAACATTGCTGCGAGCTATTTGAAAAGAATTGTGCACTACTGGAGTGGAGCTTGTTCCATGGCCATTAGTCCAACATTTGTTTTTGTTTTTTATGATGACTGTTTTCACAAGATGTAAAATTGTAATTTCTCCTTTTTTGTAGTTGGCTTCTCGGTTTCAGTTAGAACGCATCTTTTCCTTATCCACTTAACTATCTTAACGATGATTCGTTGGGTTTGTGTGAGTGAGCCGTAGCTATCAGTTCATCATAAATGACTTCCACCTCTCAGTATTGCAAGATATCGATTTTTTTTGCAAGTAAAAGGTTCCTTCACCTGCGGCCGCGGACAACTTGATAGTTGAACTCGGGCCCTTTTTTTTATTAAACTTGAAAATAAAGCAGTTAGTTTGTGGTGGAGATGTCCGCTGGGATGGTATGTGTTTAGCTTTGTTCTTTTATGTTTTATTGAGAGATTGTGTCTATGTTTTCTATTAACCATCTAATAAGTGCTTTGCCCTTGTTTTGTACATGTTTATTGTTTGCTAGCTGACTATGCTAAAGTTTCTCATTGTTTGTTGTGATTTGAATCAGATGGCGTGGTTGTGTTAGCGGGCAGGCTGTTAGAAAGTGTTTGGGGTTCCCAATTCCCCGCATGCACAGTTTGGATCATCTTTGCGCTTGAATCTGTGTTAAGTATTCTGGGAATGCTCCATGTCCCATGTATATCTGGCTGAATAATTTACAACTCCTTAGTCTGTTTGTACTTATTTTTATTTAATGACGTAAACATTGCGATTTAGTTAGACGAATATTACTACATGGAAACTGCGTTGACAAACGCTTATCATCCAAAGAGATTGAAGACTCCTAATCTAAACCAACCCAACAAACACAGAGCTATCGGGAAGCAATCGGACGACTGCCGCTTGCCGATTCTGACACGATATCAGGTTGCCGATATCGGTTCCAACACTTTTGTGGACCGCCGGGCGATAGTCGGTCCATTGGGCTGGCGCATAGTTGGAACGGTGCCGGCAAGATCGGAAAGACTGCCGGCAGTATACTATGCCGAAAGCACGCCGATAGCTAATCATATGAATGCCGGCCGCAGCCCGACACCAGCGTAAATTGAAAAAAAAATCTATTTTGATGGCGCCATCTATGAACCATCTTGACATGTATGTTTGTTAATACTTCAAAGAAACATATTTCGGTGCTAGAAGAGGCTGGGTTTGATTTGACGCCCCCAAGTACAGAAGGTAAAAGCTATAACCACTCGGCTACTGAGCCTTGATGAGGAGAAAATTCTATGGGGTAATAAGGGGAAGGCATTTCGATAAGTGATGGTTTGTCGTTGTAGGTAAATGGTAGATGGGAAAATTGGAATTTGAAGTGTTTAATTTTTTTTTTTTTGAAATTGTCTTATGAATCTTAAAACAAACAAAATAGAAATATTAATTTATCTGTTTTTTAGTTTGGTAAATAATTTTTTAGAAGGAGGAAATTTCTGAATCTTTCTTTTAAATTTTAATGCTAAAAAGATGGGTAGATTTTTTGATATATTTATAGCTTGTAAAATAATTTAAAAAACTTTTTAATAATTTGTTTTTTAAATAAAATAAGAAACTTAGCTATTACTTTTAAAATGAATATATAATTAGAAAATAAATTTAATTAACTTATGAAGTATTTTTTTTCTTTCTGCGATTAAGTTTATAATGAATAATAATTTTAAGGAGCGATTTAAAAAAATCTTTTGATGATTCAAATAATTCTGAGTCCTTTTTAAAATGAATTCATAAACGATTTTTTAAATAACCAGATATAGGTTATTTTTGACAATTTTTCTGTTTATCACTGTTAGAATTTTATATGAAATATAAGAAATATATAACTCTTATCAAAACTCTAAGTCACACAAAATTAAGGAAAAGAAAAAATGTCGGCTAAGACTAAAAATTCCGAATCCTGACCGATATTGGCAAATATAATCGGACCACTATCAGAAATCACATATCGGTCCTGCGTCACTTGCCGGTATATGTCGCTTGCCGATATGTAACCATAAGGGGACCGATTACGGTAACCGGTATAACGGCGTTACCGTTATATATTCATTTTTCCTCCTTTTCCCTCAAAAAATCAACTTTTAACTTTACTGGTTTATTATAAATTGTTATTATTCTCCCCCCCCCCTTCAAATAAATTATTTAGTTTAAATTTGACATTTTAGAGTTAATTTCATATGTCTTTATTCATTCTCCCCCCCCCCCCCAACCTCTCACTACTGTAAGTTTCGCTTTTACTTTTTAAAGTTCTTTTCAAATGCAGACATCATTTATCTCGGTTCCTTTTTCTGTCTTTCAAATTCACACGATAGAAAAAGATCTTAACCGCAATTATTTTCCATTGAAATAAAGTAGAAGAATAAAATACAAATGAATCTCTTTTCGCTTTGCAGCCGACGTTATCTAATGCATATTTTCTCAGCCTCTGGGCTTGCATTAGTATTCAATTCTCACCCTTGTACTTTGTCGGATACAAACCATATGCCCATTACTGACTAATTTGCAGCTGCAGTTAGATCTAACGTGCATATAAAAATCACGTGTTCCTTTCTTTAACCACTTTTCCTTACCGCAAGAATGTTAAGAAACGTGTAACCATAAATAGCTCGCCATGGCGTAACTTTGAATTCTATGAAATACTTCGGGATTCTTCTGATTCCTTTGTCCACGCCACCAATATTCATCGCCAATACTGTACAGATGTTGCTATTCATCTCGCCAATGAGTGAGTGATTGTAATGAATAATTTACCACTACTGCCTCTGAACTTGAGTGGGACAGACCTCGGCTCTCTGCCCTTCGGGGGGCTGCCCCGTCGGGCAGTCTCGTCTGTGACTTCTCCCCTCCATTGTACCATCATGGCCCTTCTCTAAAAAAGGTTTCACAATAAAGAAGTAAGTCTCTCGAAAGCATCGTGTTGGAGTTTTTTTTTATTCATCCACGAACCTGGACTCTCTGATCTAATAAACCTCCTCTATACAAATTGGTGCCATTGCCCAGATTTTTTTCTCCAACAGTAATAAAAAAAAAAAAAAAAAAAAATACGAGGAGAAGTATCGTTCCTTCCGTATCATGCTTTACCAGCGACGCGAAAGGATGTTCTTTTTCCCCACGGGAGTTCCGGCTGCCCTACTCTGTTCGCTCGCCGATGTCAACTTCAGGGGATTTCCCTTTCTCGCTACCCCAATGGATTTGGAGAATGCCTCTTTCTTCCGGACTTTACACTAGCCTGACGAGAAGCAAGATTTACACTGCGGTGCTCCAACGGGGTCATCGAACGAAGTCGCCTCCTCCAGCAGTTCCTTTTTCTACGAAATATCACACCGATCACTTGTTTCCCTGCGTGAAGTTGTGCCTTCGTCAAACAAAAATCAAGACGGTTTCTGTTTTATTTTTGTGCGCGACCATCATCCTTCAATCAAACGTGTGAGTGCGAAAGGTTTGTGAAAAGAAAGTGCCATCTGAAAAGTGTCATCCATAGTGTCCCAAAAGGGAAATGTTTTGTGAAATAGTCCTCACCTAGCTGTGGTATGAATTATCCGCACAAGTAACACAAATTTTAAACAAAGTTTTCAGTGCAACCAGTGCAAAGTGTCCAGGAATCCCACAGGTTTGGTGACAACACAGTGAAATATGCTAAAAAAAAAGAAATATAATTTCGCGAAAGTGTCCTAGTGTTCAAGACAAGTGTGAAATTTTTCCAATTATTTTTGTGTCCAAGGTGATATTCACAATTTTTCAAAACAGTTCTTCAAATTCATTCAGTGTGCAGTGATTATGAGGAATAATATTTTTCCTCCTTTTGGTGGTGTTTCAGCAATATAAAAAAAATTACCCTACTGATGAGCATGCTTCAGTTATAAAAAAAGAAACCACTCTGCATTAAAAAAAAAAAGAGTGTACTAAATCACAATTCACATGTTGTGTCATCTATCATCCAACATTTTTATAGCATTCAGAGTACGAAAATAGGACGTTAATGATATTTTTGTTTTAATTTCTTTTCCGTTGCAAATTGTCACTAAAATCTTTTATTTTTAACTCCTTTTTTTCTAAAAAAAAAAAAAAAAAAAAAAAAACAAGCGTTGTTTTTCCCATAGCTCTGTTTTGGTACTCCAAATGAATGCTCTCTACAAAAAATGACATACTAGTGCAACGAATTTAATGAAAACACTTGTGTCACAATACTTTTGACAAAAAAGAAACACAGTTTGCATGTAAGTATGAACAGGGAATACTTTTACATTAAATTATTTACTCTAAATTGTTATAACCTTTTTTTCTTTCTTTTCAATATCACTAAATATTATCAGTTTCTATCCATGTTATGGTTCCCTATTCATACTTGTACTTTTACCATTTGGATTTTCATAAGTTTGTTGATTTGTCAGCTTGAAAGGAGAAATCACTTCTGAACTATTTTTTATAATATTTTTAACAGTGATAGCATATTAGCTCCTTTTTATCTTCTTCCAAGCTGCGTTTGTTTGTTTGTTTATATGTTTTAAAGTACTTTTTGCAGTTAAAATGATAAAAATTATTATACTTTTATTAATATTTCACTTATAATGTTTTTATGGTTTAATCATGACAAACTTCTCATACCTTTTTTCTTCCGTGAATTTACATAAACATGCTATGTTTCCTTTTTCGTAAAAATGATTTTTATGCATTCAAAAATCTAGAGTTTAACCCTTTAGCCCCACTGGCATACTTTGAAAGTACACTTATTCTGCCGATAGGCGACAAAGAAGTTCTCTGCTCCAAATTTTGCAGTATTTGATATTTTTTTATAAATATGTGCATATTTCGCTCACAACATTTGCACATTTTCACTTGTGTGTGACATTTGCACAATTATTCTCAGCATATGTTGCTCGACTCTGACCTTGTTTGTTTTTGTTTTTTTTTTGTATTTTAAACCAGATTTACAATTTAATTACCTGTTTTTTTTATTTTATTGAATTTCGGAAACTTTAATCCAACTGGATGTTGACAGAAATTTAACTTTCAGAAATGTTGTGATTGATACACTCATATTATTTTTTTACACTCCCCCCCCCCCCTCCATGTTTTTTTTTTCCTTTTGTGTATAATTTATTTATGCAACTTATCGTGTTTTATTTTATGTGCATGCATTTCATTTCTGATAACTAGAGTTTTTTTTTCATACATACACCTTTTTGAAATACTAGTATTATTTATTTTGCATTATTTGGGTTGCTCTCTCAAAAAAAAGAATTCCTCCTTTTTTCCATTTTGGCTGTCAAAAAAAAAAGTAAACATCAGAAATTAAATAAACACCAAAAAAAAAAAAAAAAAAAAAAAAAGATTTTGCAGATAACAGACACTTCACCAGTTTATTTTTACAATATGGCAGCTAATGATAAAAATGCTATTTGTGACTTTAATCACCCCATTTCTGTATCTCCATGGGTAGATTATTTTGAAGAGATATTATTTAGATATTCGGATTCCATTAATATGGAAGCCACATCTATTCAAAATTCACTTAAGACCGAAAATGCTGCATCCATGTCTGAAAATATTATAGATTTCCTCCAGATCATTAAATTCAATTTTCATGTGCTTAAACTAAACTTTAATGTGCTAAAAGATGATTATTCCAAATTAAAACAGGATAAAGATAATTTAGTTCTTGTAAATCAGAAACTTATAGAGAGATTACATGAAATCACAGGCAAACAGAAAAATAAGAAGCTAACTAAATGTAGTAAGACTATGCTTGATCAGGTGGTAGATGTCAACAACAAACTCCCTCCATCTGCCCTAGATAAATCTACACAAACTATCCCCTCTTATATGTGTAAACAAGAAAAGTTACCACAACTAGAAAATCATAAAAAAGACACATATCTTAGCTCCGACCTGCACACTCAAGGTAAGCACAATGAAAAATTTACAGATATTAGCGATTCCTCTCTAAAGTCTTTATCCCCTGCTAAGCTTAATGTAACTAAACCTATTCGTGTTATTATTTTTAACCTCCCTGAAAATTTAAATATTCCTGATATCTTGTTTGGTATTTCAGATTTAATACACATACCTGAACCTGATTTTCACTTTGTTAAAAAGTACAAGCTCCTACATAGTAAGTCCTTTAATTGGATCTTTGAGCTTGCACCACAGGATGCTAGGCAATTATTAATGCATAAGGAAATTATGATACAATCAAAACCGTACCCTGTTAAACCATATATAAATGTTAAACGTTGTTTTAAGTGCCAGGTATACAATGATCATATTGCAATTTCGTGTCATAATGACATTAGATGCTCGGTGTGTGCTTTGCCACACATTGACCCTCAGTGTAGAAATCCTCCAAAATGCATTAATTGCATTAGAAATAATGATAGCAATAACACCAACTTTGACATTTTCCACAGTGCTTTTGCACCTTATTGTCCATCATTAAAAAAATTCATCAAGCAAATGCGAGAAAAAGTATACAACTGCAATACATTCCCATAAACATTTCATACAGCTCCCTTTTTAAAAAAAAAAAAAAAAAAAAAAAAAAAAAAAAAAAAAAAAAAAACAATGTAACATACATTTTACATTTTTCGTTTTTTATTTAACACACATTACTGTGAAGGAGTTACTATCTACAGCATTCCTTTTAAAATTTTTACTTTCCTATACATTTACATACATATGTCAGTTTTCGACAACATTATTCATACTGATTTGAAGTTTGAAATTAACTTAATTCTTTCAAGATTTTTTTTATAAACACAAGTGTACAGTAGGTTGCTTTTTCATTTGATTATTTAACCGGCAAATGGTTAAATGAATCTCGAAATGGAACATTTGTGAAAATTGTTCTGATGCGGGTCATCAGACATTGGGATTTTCACATTTGAGGTAGATATTACTGAAAGAGTACACATTCATTCAACTTTAAAAATTCATCATTACACTAGTTACATCTTTAGTTTTTTTTTAGAAATTTGGATATAATTTCACTTGTTAATCTTAGTTAAGCTTATTTACTTACATTTCATCACACAAGTAGCGTTTCCTGGTTACATTTTATCCTTTTTCACTTGCCTTTACTTAAAAGCACAATTTTTTTTTGGTTTATTTGTTTTAACTTTAGGCGATGCATTTTTGTACTTGTGATACAATGCTCTTGGTTCCATATGTACACACTGAGTTTGTGTTCATAGGTCATACAACTGAGTTCATAGGTTTTACAACTGAGTTCATAGTTCACTGAGTTCATAGAAAATACACTTTACACGAGTTCATAGATAAAACACTTTACACGAGTTCATAGTTCATTGAGTTCATAGAAAAAACACTTTTACACGAGTTCATAGCATTGTCAATTCTTTGTGTACTTCAGGGACCAATTGCACTATCATTTTTCTTTCATGACAATACCTAGTTCAGAGAATTTTTCCTTACACATATTAGTTCATTGTAAGTTTTTTTTTTTCACACATTTGAGTTCATCGCATTACTTTTACACTTTAAGTCAGTGAAATACTTGCTCATAATTTATTCATTGAGGTACTTAGACTGCTGTGTTCACAAACATACATCTAAGTCGTTGAAATTTTCTTTTTTTACACTGACATACACTGTTTTAGTTCATAGTGAAATACTTTTTCTTTGATTCATTCATTGAAATACAGATTTTTTTGGTTCATAGAGATATACTTACAATTTAGTTCATTGATATTACAATTTAGTTCATTGTTATTACAACTAATTCATTGATATTTTGTTTGGTAAAAAAAAAACACACATTATACACAATTGAAAATATTTTGTTTCTAGGATTCAACGTTACACATTAGGATATTTCTTTTTTTGTTTTCATTTTACCAGGAACTACTTTTGACCTCACATGATATGCACAAATTAAACATTTATTAAAAGGTTAAGTTTTAACACATTCGTAATTCTTCCACTATTAGTAGATTTCTTTTATGCCATGACATTCCATGTCACCATCACTTTGTTTCACAACAAAGAATGCCCAGTTTACAGGATGCTACCCCTTCACATGCATTTTCTTTACATTTCAACCTTATGATGTTTTTATTGTTTTTATCACACTTGTTTTGGTTTTCTACATGTACATAATTACACGTTTTCTATTAAATTTGGAGATTAAATAAAATCTCTGGCTAAGCTTCACTTAGACAATACACACGTCTAAGATATTATGTCGTTCTTGTAATAACATAACTTCACAATAACAAAAAAAAGTTTTTTTTTTCGTTTGTAGCATTAGTAACCTAGTGCAGTTACACTAAATGTTTTAAACATTAGTTAAGGTCATACAATACACATACAGTTCATATCCTACTCGATACATTGTAAGGAATACAAAGTTAGAATTTACTTAAAACAAAAAAAATTGTGGTTGTTATACTTACCCGATCATGTCACCAGTCTCCCCACACACTCGGATTGTCCTTTTACCTTTGATATGTGAGATATTTATCTCAGTTTTTTTTTATTATTTTTAATTTATTCCCTCTGAAGTTTTGTTCCCGTTCAAAATTTTTGCCCTAAGGGTCCAAACTTCATTGTGTAGAGAGACAAAACCCTTGAATTGTTGTTTCAATTCAATAAACGAAACTTTTTATATGATACATTGACGCATGCTCCTTTGAAGATCAATGTGATCTTTGGGGAGCAGGGACCTAGGTATCACTTGGTGTCTGGGTCTCATAACTCCCTCTCCCCCTAGGGCTGATGTTCTAAACTGACGCCATCACACTTGTTTATTAACAAGATTAAGGGCTACACCCATTCATAGGCATGCTATATGCATCCCGTTCTTTTGTAGTCCTGTGCGGTGTGCACGAAAACCGATTTTCTACTCTTTTCATTTTTTATATTTTTCATTTAGCTTCTATTCAGACATGCATATGTCATTTATTTTCTTTTTCATTTTAAAGTAGTATCTGTGTATTTTGTTGCTTGCACTTATATTATATTATTTTTATTTTGAGAAGATATTATAACTAGTTACTTAAAAAAAATATTTACTTCTCTTATTTTGGTCATGAAAAATGCTGGTACCAGCCTCTTAATCAAATACTAAAAAGATATTTAAAAAAAGGATCCTGTTAAATCAAAAAATATTATTTGCAATTTCTTGGTGACTGACTAATGAATACCAAGATAAGAATAAAATAAAAAGGCGCCATTTATCATGACCTGAAAAGTTTTGCTTTATGCAAACATTTAAAGAATTGCAAGCACACAGTTATATGTTATATGTATATATATATGGACGCTTATCTTTCTTATTATGTTATATCTGTTTTAAATACTTATATGTATGGAGTGGACAAAGTAATCTTCAAATATAAAAAAAAAAAACTGTTCTTCAAGATTCACAGTTTTTTTTTTCTGGTGGTAATGGGTGATATATATAACGGCGTTACCGTTATATATTCATTTTTCCTCCTTTTCCCTCAAAAAATCAACTTTTAACTTTACTGGTTTATTATAAATTGTTATTATTCTCCCCCCCCCCTTCAAATAAAGTATTTAGTTTAAATTTGACATTTTAGAGTTAATTTCATATGTCTTTATTCATTCTCTCCCCCCCCCCCCCCCCAACCTCTCACTACTGTAAGTTTCGCTTTTACTTTTTAAAGTTCTTTTCAAATGCAGACATCATTTATCTCGGTTCCTTTTTCTGTCTTTCAAATTCACACGATAGAAAAAGATCTTAACCGCAATTATTTTCCATTGAAATAAAGTAGAAGAATAAAATACAAATGAATCTCTTTTCGCTTTGCAGCCGACGTTATCTAATGCATATTTTCTCAGCCTCTGGGCTTGCATTAGTATTCAATTCTCACCCTTGTACTTTGTCGGATACAAACCATATGCCCATTACTGACTAATTTGCAGCTGCAGTTAGATCTAACGTGCATATAAAAATCACGTGTTCCTTTCTTTAACCACTTTTCCTTACCGCAAGAATGTTAAGAAACGTGTAACCATAAATAGCTCGCCATGGCGTAACTTTGAATTCTATGAAATACTTCGGGATTCTTCTGATTCCTTTGTCCACGCCACCAATATTCATCGCCAATACTGTACAGATGTTGCTATTCATCTCGCCAATGAGTGAGTGATTGTAATGAATAATTTACCACTACTGCCTCTGAACTTGAGTGGGACAGACCTCGGCTCTCTGCCCTTCGGGGGGCTGCCCCGTCGGGCAGTCTCGTCTGTGACTTCTCCCCTCCATTGTACCATCATGGCCCTTCTCTAAAAAAGGTTTCACAATAAAGAAGTAAGTCTCTCGAAAGCATCGTGTTGGAGTTTTTTTTTATTCATCCACGAACCTGGACTCTCTGATCTAATAAACCTCCTCTATAACCGGCAGTCGAAAAAGCAGATTCTTCAGTTTCAGTTGCCGACATGCTGCCTACACTTCACCGAAACCACTGTGCCGATGCCGACACTTAACCAGCACTGCCGGCTGCGGTACGATCGTGTGCCGCAAGGTATGTGTTTACAGGGTGTATACAGCCCAGGGGATGTATTAAATACAGCTCGGAATAATATCCTTGTTCCAGATGTTCTTAAAATAAGGAGATTTTAATGCAGAGCAGTGTTTGTCTGTTCTATTCTGTAATGCATTTAAAATGAAATAAATGCCACAAGATGTCGCAATTATATATTAATTATTAGAATAATGTGCTCAAAGTGCATCCTGTATTACACTGTTCAGTCAAACCACTTAGATAACCCTTGTATCTTAAAACTAGCAGTGTCCTTTGCTGCCATGCATATCAGCTATCAAATTGCGAAAGATGGAAGTAATAAATGCTGGTGATATCGAGCTATTTTTCAGCGGAATCTCTGGTCATAAAATGTGAAAGGATGATGATTCTATTGATTTCTAATTCATAAAGGCCACTTGTTTTTGTTTGACTGTTCTGAACGAATATATTTGACGTTGAAGAGGTTGTTTGATATGTGTGAGCTACAGTCAATAGCATCTTTGTAAATTTGAAGATTGCTTGAAAACTCAGTAATCGGTGAGCTCTAAGCGATCCAGATGTCCTTCTATGTCCACACCTTATGAAATATGTGAATATCAGCCATTGTTTCCGTTTAAGTAAAAAAATCTCTATAGTGTGTATCTCACTTTCTTGGCAAAAAAACTTAGAGAAAACCCATATCCATCTATCTAAACTCGTATTTGTAAAAATTGCAAAACTATGAAGGAATCATCGGAATTAAATGAAATTTAATACACAAACGACTGATATTGGTACAAACAAATGATTAGATTTTCAAAGAAAAAAAAACAATATCAAGTGTCCGTAACCAGTATTTGGAGTTGCCACCACGCCCTGCAATAAGTGCTACTATACGACGTGGAATGGAGTCAAATAGATGTTGAATGTTTACCTGGGGAAGAGCATTCCGTATTGTTTGCATACGTACCCAAAGATCATCTGTAGAAGCTGCATGACAAGGATCACGAGCTAAACGAAGACCAACGAAATCCCACACATGTTCAATAGGCCACATATCCGGAGAATACGCAAGCTATGGAAGAAGCTGTATGTATTCTGCTGACAAGAAGTCTTGAACATTACTTGCCCCACGTGGGCGAGCATTATCCTGCTAAAAGATAGCTCCAGGAATGCATTGAAGGAAAGGAACGACTTTGGGCTCCAGTACTGACGTACCTGTTGCTGTTTAGATTACCCACAATTCGTAGCAGCTGCGATCGTCCATGATTACGCAGTCGCGCTCCAGAACATAACACCGGATGTTCGACCACTATGACGTCCGATAATGCACTCCAGAAGGTAGCGTTCACCCGCATAACTTCTAACACGAATGTGGTCATGATGGTACCACAAATTAAATTAGGATTCGTCAGGAGAAACCCCTCGTTGCCAATATGCACGCCAGTCTCCATGTTCATGAGCTCATTGCAGCCGCAGGCTTCGGTGGTTTTGCGTGAGGGGTTTCTTGTATAAACGGGTTCTTGCACGCTGTCCCTTAGGCACAATGACCTTATTTAATTTTATTATCATAGGTCCGTGGAACGCTGGACGGGTCAGCTAGTTTGTGATAAACAAAAAATCTGTTTTTTTATAATAACACGTAGCTTCACGATAACAGAATTTAGCAATAAAATAAGAAAAATATTTTAAAAGTTGCTCTCAGTTACAAACTTTCTATATTCCTATGCATTCCTAAATTCATTGCTTTTTCTTAATCATTTGGCAGGTGCTCTTATTCAAATCTAAGATAGCGCTTTCTATTTTTCAATGAAGCCATCTTTGAGAAATGCTATAAAATTTGGCATTTTGAATTGAATTTCGGCTGCAATAGTCCGATAAAGGACGCCACAAGACAACAGCTCTCATAACTCCAGATGCAATCCGTGTATAAAAAATTGAAAAACATTATTTATTCCAGATCATTTCAATAATCATACTTTGTAGTTGTGTGCATTTTAGGTGCGTTCGTAATTATATAAATACGTTGTACCTATAGTCGTCGTTCGGTCCGTCCGCCTGTCTGTCTGTCCGTCCGCATATAACAGAGCAAAAACCCAACCGAATAGTCTAAAATTTTAAATATATAATTGTTCCAAAATTTTGTCGAGTCATTTAAAATTTTATGAAAATCGGATGTATAGTTTAATGACAGGGACAGTCAAAAGTTTTTCGTTACATTAAAGGCAATGGGAAAAAATGATTTCAAGTGCATTTTAGTGATGTTACAGCCTTTCGAACATAATGAAATGGATATGCACTTATGAAGTGCACTAAAATATGCACTCAGTACAGTATGCGGTGCAAAAACTATTTATAAAACTACTTATATTACGAACGCACCGCATTTGCAACGTTTGACGTATAATATCCAACTTGTTTTCATTTATAATTCACTCCGTGAATGTGTCAGGAAGTTTGTCGTTATTCAGCAAGGAAAAGTAGTTTTTTGAGCGACTTTTTTTAAAACGACTTATGTTACATTAGTAAGATTAATTTGAAACATGGATTTTAATTTTTGTTAGAAAAACTTTTCTGAAACGTTTGTTTAATTCTTTGCGGAGTTTCATCCACGCTTAGATTTTTTTTATTATTATTATCGTGTATATATCGGTTTCAAAAGAGAAATTGTGCTTCTGAATGATACGAGGAGATGTTATCATATTATTTTTTAACACAATTATACTGATTGGTAAAGTTATCAATTCAGTTTCAGTTTCAGTTTCAGGCCAGGCGGGGAGGTCTACCAATATGGTTTTAGCTCAACAAGCCCCACCCAGCAGAATAACTACCACCATCACGGGCCGCTGCCGGGGGCAGGGCCCGGAAAAAACCTTCGTTGAATAAGACCCCTATATATTAAAACTTACAAAATTATACAAAAATGGTACAAGTGACAGCCCAGTTATAACCCAGGCGTACTGGACTTATCATCATACAATCTTATGTACATTACAGATTTTAAAGAAAGGAAAGAGAAAAAAAAAACCCTTCATAATGCAGTATTATATATTGGTGCAAAAGTAAAAAACAATAAAAATACACTAAACAAAAGAAGTCCAGATGTGAACCAAATGTGGAAAATCCACTTAATAGGACATACAGCTACAACAAAAACAATGGGAGTTAAAAGAAGTTTTCCTTTTTTTCCATATAAAATACAATGCTGGATTACACTATTACACATAAAAAAATAAATAAAACAATATATAAGTTTTGACAAAGGAGACTATTTACAGAAAAGCACGATGCTAGAAAACAAATAACACTATTCAAAACAATACTTCGTTTTCAATGATAGAGCTGTGTTTGAAGTGAGTTTTAATTCTTATTTTGATGCCAAAACCCATATGCAAGTAAAAATTAAACCAAGAAATATATGTAAATGCTAATAAATAAATAAATGAATAAATATATTTATTTTTTTTTTTAAACATTTGGAAAAATGGTTATTGTTCTCGTCAGGATGGGAAATCAAAAGCATATCTGAAGGTTTTTATTGGTTTAATCCGCATTTTATTCGTTTCCTGGTGGGTCTGTACAGTAATCTGTATTTCCCGTTACTTTCAACAGAGATGGACAACAGAGTTTTGCTACTATGACAAAAAAGTAATAAAAACTACAAAAAAAAAAATTAATAACTCAGAAACAAATTGAGATACAGCTTTCAAACAAATTGCATTTAAAAGTACATTTTTTTCTCGATAACTTTACCAATCAGTATGATTGTGTTAAAAAATAATAGTATAAGTACATATCCATCGTTTATATGGAGTTCCTTTATTCTGTTGAGCTGTCTACATGGAAGACCAGATATTATTTACCAATAAGGTTATCTGATTGAAATAGGCTCGCCGTTTGTCAGCCTAGGTAGATTAAGCGGTAGAGCATTGGCAATGTAAGCCAAAGATCTGGGTTCGAGTCCCAGCTTGGGCATTTTTTCGCTCATTTGGAAAAATTCAATTAGTAGAAGATGTTATAGGTTGTTTATTTTACTACAGTAGTAATAATTAAGTAAAACAATAGTTATATATATATTAGACTTCAACTGAAAAATCTATGCATTAGAGTAGGGGTCGTCAACAGAACCTGATTAAAACATGGACAAAATGCGCCGTTGGTCTGGGCTTCCTAACTTTTGGGGCACGAAATTTTGGTAGATTCCGTTTTGCTTAACGAATGTAAGAAATATGCTGTAATGCATAGTACTTTATTTAATTCGCAATATAAATTATTTTTTCAATAATATTGTGAGAAATAAAATGCTGTATGGGTTTCCCTTATACAATTTCCTACATAATATGAAAATATATATTGATTTGGGTGCTATTAAATTTTATAATTTTTACTTAATCATACAGGATGAATTTGGCGTAATCTGCCAAACAAAAGAGGGTGATATAACAACCTATGTGAGTCATAACCGTAGAAACTCTGTCCTACCTCTAACTGCTTCCGAGTTATATTGAATAGAAGGAAATGTGTTAAAAATGAGTCGTCCCGAAAAACCCAAATTTGTGATGTTTATATACAACCTACACACAAAATAAGCACATATTTGGAAAGAACAAAAAGAAAACCCTATAAGATGGTACCATTTTCATAAGGTTATCTGGATTTAACGGCGAGCTACATTCGCTGAATCACTGACGAAGTGAAAAAGCGAATTGTTGCCAAATTTTGTAACCGACAATTCTGTAAACACCCTTCTATCTACAATCGGTCAAATGTATCGAAAATTTGTTCACTTCTCCAGCTTTAGAATGAGCCTATACAATAAACCGTATCGGTATTCCACTTCAGGAGAAATTTGGCGTTTTGTTTACAATACGCCACTGAAATCCGCGTTCGTTGAGAAAAGGAGGCTCGTGAAGTGTCACGGTTGACCCTGATTTCAATCTCCTGTCCACCTTAAGCCCGCTGTTTTGTCAGGTGCAAGAACAAAAGTTTTAAAGTCAAACAAGCATTTGTATTAATTTTACAAACACAATGGAAACAAAATAAGTATGAAGTTTCCCGCATCTTTCACAAAGGAATATGAAAAATAAACAATTAAATTTAAAGAATCAAAAAACCCGACTGCGTAAAAAGCGAACTAATTAATTATTTCTCATCAATGTGAAACAATTTTTTTTTTAATTTTTTTAGCTCACACTCTCGCTATATATATCTTGTTCAAATTTTCAATCGTTAATAAAATACTTATTACTCATCCAATCAAGCTCAAATAAATTTTTTTTAACTTGCAGTGGATGACACTTGATGTTAATCCAGTTTTTTTTCAAATATTAATTCATTAATTAAACTAAATTAATTAATTTTCAATAATCGAGAGAGACTTCTTCTTGATCAAGGTATTTTAAGACCAAGAGAGCCCTCTTCTTGATCAAGGCATTTTAAGCGCCATTCAAGAGGAAAGAAGAATGGGAGAAAACAAATTCTCTTATTGACCTAAGTAGGAATTGGCTTAAAATATTTTTATTATGTTACTTGTTTATATTACTTACCTATTTTTTTATTTACTTGTATTGATGACTTTTAAGTTGTGTTTAATTGTTTGTTCCTAACTATAAACACTGTTTTGATGAGGTCTATAGATGTCTGTGATGGTTAGAGTTGCAGTAAAGCTAGAGATGCTACATACACAACTTACAGGTTGTATAATATTTGAACGGAGCTTCTGACTGTAAAATAGTCTATGAAACATCGTCGTCATTTTGAAAGACCTATCCAATGATATGCCACTCAATAGGGTGCGTAATTTGTTTTCGTCTCTACCGCCATTTTGGATTTATAAAAACAAAACCTAGCCTATAACCATCGGGTCGTTAAGACGAATTCATAGAGACCTTATTTATTAAAATACATCCAGCCGTTGGGATGTTTCGAGGGTGTAAAGAAATCCACATACACAGGTACGCGTGAAACACATAACCCTTCTTTTCAGTCGGTTAATAAGAGTGACATATCCCACACCTATGATTAACCCATTAAAGACGGAATTATTTTTTCATTTTAAAATACAAAAATTGCATTTTGCTCCACTATTTTGGAAAAGAAAAATTTGTAATATTTTATAGCAAAATTTCTGTCATTAAAGAAAATGAAAATTTTAGATAAAACTTACTGGTATTCAAACAGAAAAGGGATTGACAGTTATGCTGTAACCATACTGTAACACTAGTCCTTAATGGGTTAATTAAAGTACGGATTCGGAAGGATGTTTGAAACTTTTGAAATTGGTCGCCCCTTCACCTGATTCATGCCCTTGTCCATTTACGAACTGAAACCATCGTAGCTGTCAGCGAAAACTAATATCTCAGTTTCACTGTTCCGCAAAATATTGATATCAACTAATAAACCTGGAGGCGACAGGACAGATAATCACCTCATAGAGTTCACAGCGGAAATTCCAGAATTAGTTAAAACCCGATTCGCATATCAAAACGCAATTGGTCTGCCAAGTCAATTCTTGGTGGAAAACACCTGAAAACGGCAGTTGACTCGTAAGTTTACCATTGTGTTTTCCTGCTCCCAGTCCTCCATGTTTTCATACCTTTGAGTGCAGAAAAACACTATGGTAAATCTACAGGCCAACCGCTAAAATCGGGTTTTCAGATGTTTTCCACCAAGATAGGACTTGGCAGACCGATTGCGTTTAAATATGCGAATCGAGTTTTAAATAATCCTAGAATTTCAGCTGTGAACTGGATGAGGTTATTGTCTGTGATGCCGCTTCCCGGTCTATAAATTTCGGATATCAATTCACACTTAACGAAACAAAAATAAAAATAGTATAGATTCCTTATTCAGCCACAAATGTTAGCAACATGTAAATCAAAAATTCATTCGTCCGCTAGATTACCCTTATGAAAGAGTATATAGCCAGTCTATCACTATGCTACAATCTTATTCAATTTAAATAATTCATATAAAATGAGCCTTCAATCGAAATAAAATTTGAATTTGTTCCGAGTGTGGATTCGAGTCACCTCATTAAGTATCCAGAGATTATATATCATTCTTCTTTAATGAAAATACTACCAACAATAGCAATGTGCACTCTAAAATAATTATTTTTAATATAATTTTAGGAATCGGTATTATATATTCGAAGAAAATAGCATTTAAACATTTTCGAAAAACTAACAATGCAGATCATCAGGCTCTCAAATTTAATATTTACCAGATTTAATTAAAAGAATCCCAAGAGCGGACTTGTGTGAAACTTATCCTTCTTAAACACGATCGGGGCTTTTAAACTATATTTCTGAAGATTTATATGGCTCGTAATTTTTACAAAACTCTCGGCTTAGTTAATTATTTAAAACTATTTCAAAACAACATTAATAATTTACTGAATTACTCCACGCTTAGATAAGAATCCAACTAAAATCTGTTTTAACAAATCTCTAATATAGAGAATTGAAAATTGAATTGATTTTCTGAAATAGGATTGTTTTCTCGGTTACACATTTCCTTTGAATTTTAATCAAGAAACGGAATATTTCTCTCGCTCCTATACTCACCAAATAAATTTACAACAGACAAAATTCAATATTGACTTGTGAAGGTATTTACATTGGATACTGCGCTATATAAGTCGAGTTAAGATTTTTTTTTTAATTTTGTAATGGATTTCATTACTTTAAAAATTCATTCTATATGTTTTAAAGAACATTCAAATTTCAATACAGAAATATTGCGTTTTTCAATGAGAATGGTTTTTTAAAGATATTTTGCGTCATTACGAATTTTTTTAAATAAAGGTTAACTTAATTCTTTCTTAGTAGTAAATTAATACCTCTTATATTTGTTACATTGAGCCCAATATTCATCCGATTACATTCATTAGAAATGCTTTCAATGAAATACCAATATAGTTTAATTATTGATTTTATATTTGAAATTACAGAATCCCACTATCATTTCCGTAATAGTGGAATTCTGTGGTTTTGCAATGGGAATATTCGTAATGTTGGAAACATATTAGCTTTAGATCGCAAATATTAGCAATGAAACGAAGTACTTTTTACCAATATTAGTGCAATAGTCGAAAAAGGGAACACCCCCAATGTCGGGGCATTATTTCTTGTCCATATTGCTAATATTTCTAACATATAGTTTAATTTAAACAATATTGGCCTGATATTGTTTTGATATGAGGGTTTATTAGTATTATTTCGTGCAATTAAATAATATCTCTTTTTAAGGGGGCTCAAGGTTTGAAAACTTTCAAAAATCGATTTTTTGTATCGACTTTGATTATTCAATTAATTCTAAACACAGTGCAAAAAACCGCATAAAAATATTTGCATTTTTAACGGAGTTATAAGCATTTATGTAACAATCACTTTCAAAGCCGCACCCATTTAATTGCAACTTTAAGTCGCGTTTTCTCAAAACATGATTTTTGACGACTATCCGTAAGATTAAAAAAAAAAAAAAAAACTATTTGATGGAATGGCTTAATTTTTTTTTTGCATGCTTATAACATCATTATCTATAGAATGAATTAATATATTTTAGATAGTTTAATATTTTAAGTATTTTTAATGAAAAAGAAATTGTATTTTTTATTGTTTTTTAAATTTTCAAATTTGAGAGTTCTTTTAATAAGGTTTCCTTTGAGTGATAGTTATATCCTTAATTCATTCTATAAAATAACGTTTCCTGATCATTTTAAAGCAAAAATTAGGTTCTTATGACAATTCAACGTTAAGATATCTTACGGATGGTGATATGACACCAAAATTTTCGAAAATTGTGTTATATAAATTTTGCTATTGAAGTACTTCATTTTATAAATTTATAAGACTATGAGCATACCTTAAAAGTATCAGACAGTTTAAATTAGTTATAGTGAATACTTCTTTTTTTATATGGATTCGAAGCGAGAGCCCATATAAAAGCTCAGAGCTGTACTCTGATCAATGTCGTGTTCTTGCTGTTTGGGGTATTGCTTTTCTTATGTTAGATTTTCTGTACCATAATTACTTACTCTTTGTAAATAAGTGCGAGTAGTAAGTCAAAATTACGTCCATTTCTAATCATATCATAATATTAAAATATTTATTTGCTTAAAAGACGTTATAAAAACTCATTAAAAGTAAATTAAAAACTCTTTATTTACATGTTTCAACTCATTTTCTGAGTCGTCGTCAGAATGTATAATAGAAAATTACGAATGCATAAGGAAAAATGGAAAAAATCATCGAGAATAAACAAGTAATCATGTAACGTGCCCTATATTTTCGCGATTGCTCGTGTTCCCTCTATGTCGCGATGCCGTAATTTGTCCAACCATTCAACCCATAAATTCGGGATACGAAAAGATAATGTATCGTTACAAACTCCTGAAGCTCTTAAATAAATTTCAATGAACTCTCTTATGAATAATTGTAAATAAAAATTAGGCCTGTAGATGATTTTACTCTCGTTAAAATATAGCGGATAATATATATAGCGGACATAAAATACAATAGAGGTAATACTGCTTTATCCCGGCTAAATCAAATAGAGAACATTAACATACTTTTTAACGAGAGTAAAATCATCTACACGTCTAATTTTTATTTATAATTATTCATAAGAGAGTCCATTGAAGCTTATTTAAGAGGTTCAGGAGTTTGTAACGATACATTATCTTTTCGTATCCCGAATTTATGGGTTGAATGGTTGAATAAATTACGGCATCGCAATATAGAGGGAACACGAGCAATCGCGAAAATATAGGGCGCGTTACATGATTACTTGTTTATTTTCCATGATTTTTTCGATTTTTCATTATGCATTTGTAATTTTCTATTACACATTCTGACGACGACTCAGAAAATGAGTTGAAACATGTAAATAAAGAGCTTTTAATTTACTTTTAATGTGTTTTTATAACGTCTTTTAAGCAAATAAATATTTTAATATTATGACATACTTGCTCTTTTTCAGAAATTAGTAGCACTCTGCGATCTTGTAAAACAAGAGAAGAAATGACATTTTTAGAAAGATTAACCACGTACTAATCTCCGTCGTCAGGCATGTAACCGACAATTTTTTGGAAACAAGACTTTATCCATGGCTTTTCTTACGCATGCGTATGTTTTTAATAAAACTATCTTATCTCCTGAACTATAGAAAATATTATTATACAAAATACCCGTCTAAGTTCAGAAATAATAATAAAAATAAAGAGTTAGACTCTTTTAATATATAAAATAACATGTAGTCATAAATTTGAAACTGTTAAGTGATTAAACACGTAAATGGGAGTTTTTACTGTTATCTATCGAAGCATATTATTCCGTTCTTTTTTCTGGATAAAAAACCCATACAACTAAAAATTTCAAATCTTTGAAGATGAACCTAGCTTTCATGAAAGTTAAAATTCTTTTCATCTCTAGTCTTTTATAAGCTTTTACAAATTCTTTTGAATCTTAAAACGGATTCTGGCAGTTCTTTTGTCATGCACAATTTTGCTCTAAAAAAAAATCACTAGATCTTTGTCTTTATTTTCGAGCTACATTTAAAGAAAAAATAGTTTAGCCACAAACACATTTTTTAATACCTGCTGTACCGTCGTATAAGAACTCACTTAAGAAAGATTCTTAATTAGAAATTAAAAGAACTTGGCGTTCGTTTTTTTTTTTTTTCAGAGTTTTATTAGACGACACGGGACGCACACATAACAAGCACACGTAATATTTACACGGCAAAAAGTTAATCTTTTCCGGAGCGAGACGCTCCTTTCGGCAGGAACGAGAACTCGACCGTCTGGGGTCGTGTCACAGCAGATACTCTCCTCTCTACGGGGCCTTGTTTTTCTGAGATCAGTTTATCTCCTAGATACCCCACGTGAGGTCTTGACTCATCTTAGTCAACAAGTTCAATTTATAACATTTCTACGCAGCACTTTTTCTCCAGATATTTACATGATTAAAACTGTTTACATGTACCATCTGGTTTTTTGGTGAAACTGACATGTGAAGTTATAGCAGGCATCTGGAGGTTCCAATTTAACGATGTTTATTTCGTTAGGGGCATCTGGTCTCTGAGTCCTCAGATAAAACGTCACAGTCCCTCCATGCCCCATATAAATTTTTCCCTAAGGGAAAAATTTCCACACTCGGGTGCACAATCATAGTGAAATTCGGAGTTAATGCTATCCCTAACAATGCTATCTACTCCAAAATTAATAAAATTTTAAATTTTAAAATCAAAACATTTATCAGAAGTACTTCGTTACCATGGAAGGGATTCAGCATAACACACAACAAACATAATAAATACAGTAACAATAAACACATTGCAATTGCACACCGTTATATAATAATACTAAGATTTATAATAAGCGCTGAGACAATTTTATAATAAACCAGAACCTTCATTAATAATTTTCCGTTAACATAAACAGGATAGATAAAGTTTTTAAACCTCACAGGTAATTACAATAAAGTTCGCTCTCTCGTGTTCACATGGATAACAAACAATAATAATATATATATTTTCCTTATATATATGGATAATCTTAAGAAAGAATTCTAATACACTAATAAAACCAAACACTTTTAAACCTTTTATATACAATAAGTTACTTAAAAGAATTTTAACACAATAATAAAACACTCAAACTATTCTTAATAATATATAATCTCTGTATTCTACACAGACATATAGCAATACAATCCTTCACTAACTGATTTAAAAAACCTTTTTAACATAATCAGTAAACTAAAATTTCAGTACTTCTATTATAAGGTTCTTCTTACCCTTTACTTGTTCAAAACAATAGGTTTTTTTTTCTCTCAATTTAAAGGAGTTTAAAAGAATAATATTAACAATTTTAACATTAAGGACCAAAATGTATATTCTAACGATTTTGTACGTAATACAATTACTAACTCAAAATACAAGTTCCAATTCAAATTACAACTTCTAAATTTCAACTTATTAACTTTCTCAAATTACAATTTTTTTTTCTTTTTCCCAAGCCAAAAAATAAAAGCATTTATAATCTAATATCTAAGATATCCAAGAATAGTTATATTTCTAACCCTCTTACTTCTAAATACTGAAACAACAGTCTTTCATAAAAACACTTAACTCTTCTTTTTAACATATGAAATCCTTTCACGTTTACTTTATAAGTTTCATACAATGAACAATTTTTTTTTTTTTAAACGGGGTGTTTAAAAAAATCTCTTTTCAAAATAAACACATATTCACACACTATAAACTAAATAACACAATACATAAGTCACTCTTAGCAAAACAAAACAAAATAAACAAATCAAAACATCCCTAATCTCTACTCTCTGTCTAAAACTCTCTTACATATCTGATAAACAGAATTGTTTTCCAAAAAATTGAAAACAGATACGGGATTTATCTTCTCGTTCTTCTTTTCCGTCCGAGACGAATTTACCCAATTCCGCGATCGGAACCCATTCCTTCGATTTCCCTCTTTTCGTCGCTCGCGCTTCCCGCTCTCGAACCGGGATTGTCGCCACAACACCGCCAGAAAAATCCTTCTCTCTGACCAAATTAGAGATCTCAAGGGTGTTTTCGGGTAATCTGCTACTCGATTTATCACGTACAGGAAATTTTAAAATTTGTTTTCCTTTACCAATTTCATCGGAAATAACCTCTAAGTTATTCGTCGGTACAATGGGAGTTTCACTAACCTGTTCTGAATCAAATTCTTCCAAACCTTTAATTTCGGAATTAGCGTTTATTTTTTTGACCTGCTCGCGATTTTCTGATGCCTTATATATCACTTCGGGTTCAATTTTCGTACTGCCTTTAAAACTCTCTCCAGTTTTAAATTTACCTAACCCTGCATCCTCAACTTTATTTTTTTCTGGCATCCTGGTATTTTAATTATTCCCCCTCGCGTACCTGCGATCCGACTTTCTCAATTTAAATAAACGCCTACAAATACAAGGTGTCAGCAAAGCTTCACAATTTAATTCCGGCACCAGTGCTGCCGTTATATAAATCCTAGGTGAATTTTCCTGTTTCCCGTTCCACAAAGAAACTGGAACCTTCGCCAGATCTGCTCGGCGAATTTTTCCGATGGCCGGAACTAACTCGATCTGTTCACCCGTTTTATATTGATCTGGAATCAATTCGCCTCGAAAAACCGATAACTCCGTACCCGAATCCTTTATTCCCTTAACCCTTCGGCCCAAAATATTGATATCAATGAGTGGTAATTTACTTTTGCCTACGGCCTTCTGTTGTTTATCCCAGACACATCTAGAATTTAACTTCTCCACTCCTAGATAGCTTACTCTAGCTTTCACTCCCGTTTCAATATCTTCACTCGTATTCCGCGATCCCGAATTTTTACTCAATTCTGGACAAAAATTCCGCAAATGCTTTCTGGAGTTGCAATGGAAACATCTACGCTCCACTCTTTTTTCGAATGCTTTCTCCCGACTCATGGTACCGCGTTGGGCTGACGCACCAGGGAGGAGAGTTTCATTCTTCGTTTCTACCCGTTTTTCATCCGATTTCGGACGCGTATTTCCATCCTCTGCGTACCGATTTTTCTTAAACGACGCTCTGACACTCTCATAACCATCCAATAATTCCACTATTGCTGCTTCGGTCTTAAGCTGTGGCCATTTGTCAATGAAGTGTTCACGCATTTCCAACGTCGCACGCCGTTTAATCTGATCGGTGACCAAAAGGTCTTTTAGTTCGTCTAAGGAAGTTATTCCTAAACCCGCTAACCATTCATTTAAATAATTTCGGATTTCGAAACCGAAATCCTGCCAATTTAAAGATTGCGACTTCTGGTGGCTAACAAATTTCTGCCGAAAACTCTCTGGGTTTAATTTAAATTTTTTTAACAATATACTTTTTACGTTATCGTAATCTTCTGACTCTGTCTCGGGTTGTCTGGCAATAATTGAAATAATGTCTACTGGCAGAAGCCCAATTAAATGAGAGACCCAATTTTCCTTCGGTACCCCAACCCGTTTAGCTTGGCGTTCAAACAGAACCAAATACAAGCTAATATCTGTTTTTTCTGGATTAAAATCCGGGATTAATTTTTTTAAGTTCTGTTCAGGGGAACGCGAATGTATATTATTTGCATTTACTGAAGACGGGGCAATTCCTTTCTCGATTTTTAGTTTTTCTAACTCGACTTTATTTTTTAATTCTAATTCCTTTAATTCTTTCTCGTGCTCCAATTTTTCCTTCCTAATGGTTTGATCACGCTCCCATGTCTGTTTACGTAACATGTCCTCCCTCTCGATAGCTTGTAACCGTGCGCGCTGACTTTCTTCCCGTTCTAATTCCTCCTTAGCTGTCTCTAATATAGTCTCATACAGAGCCCGTACTATTTCTTCTTCATACTCCTCAGATTCCAGCACCAAGTGCGTTAACTGAATCTGAGTTTCGTTTCCGGTCCTGGCAAGTTCCAGTTCATCCACTAACTTTTTTATATGTTCCTTTTTTCCTTTACCCAGGAAAGCCATATCTAACCCTTTTTTTTTCAAACAAAATTTCTCTATAAAAAGGTACTTCTCTACACTAATACAACAACAAAAAATATATACTATATTAACAATAATCACAATCAATCATAAAATTTCTTTCAATAACACAGCAATATGTAAATACTGACTCACTTCCATGACTAGTACCTGTTCAATTTTTGTCATTCCCGTTTTTGAATTTTCCCAACAAAATCAGCAATTTTAAATAATTAAAAATCACTAAACATTAACTCCAAATTCAAAATTGTGACTTACCCCAATGAAGGCTCAGACACTAACCGGTAATCCACTTTTTTTCTTCAGCCGGGTGGCTCACTGAACACACTTTCTTTCTGACCTTAAGGTCCACTAAAAATAATATATCCACAGGCACGGAACACTGAACACTATCTTCGACCCAAAACGGGGCCCACTCACATTTACAACCAGAATTATCTTCTTTTTTTCCCACTCTTCCGCAATCCTTTCATCACCAAAAGCACCTTCCTCCGATGACGATCTTCTTCCTTCCTTCAGCAGGGGGGGGGGGGGTGAAAAGCAACACCCTTCTCTTCTGTACGATGTCCGATTCTCTCAGCCGACCGGGGTGAAAATCCGAACTGTCTTCCTCTCTTCCCAAACCGAAACCTGGCCTCCTCCTCTTTTCCCGCACGGAAAATTTCACGTTTTTCTCTTCTTCCAACACACGGGGACTTTCCTTTATTTTTCTTTTCCAGTACCAGGACGGCTCTTTACTTTTTGAAAGAATGATCTTCACTTAATCCTTCCTTCCGTGGGTAACAAGTGCAGGCCTAAAGTGCAGGCTTATACTAAAAACTAGCTAATTTTTTGTGTGTGCGTGTGTGCCCAAACTTTTTTCGAACAACTCGCATCCGACTTCTGACAAACAACTGTACCGTCGTATAAGAACTCACTTAAGAAAGATTCTTAATTAGAAATTAAAAGAACTTGGCGTTCGTTTTTTTTTTCAGAGTTTTATTAGACGACACGGGACACACACATAACAAGCACACGTAATATTTACACGGCAAAAAGTTAATCTTTTCCGGAGCGAGACGCTCCTTTCGGCAGGAACGAGAACTCGACCGTCTGGGGTCGTGTCACAGCAGATACTCTCCTCTCTACGGGGCCTTGTTTTTCTGAGATCAGTTTATCTCCTAGATACCCCACGTGAGGTCTTGACTCATCTTAGTCAACAAGTTCAGTTTATAACATTTCTACGCAGCACTTTTTCTCCAGATATTTACATGATTAAAACTGTTTACATGTATCATCTGGTTTTTTGGTGAAACTGACATCTGAAGTTATAGCAGGCATCTGGAGGTTCCAATTTAACGATGTTTATTTCGTTAGGGGCATCTGGTCTCTGAGTCCTCAGATAAAACGTCACACTGCCAAGACGAATTAATACGTTTACACGAAGCTTCAACACCATGCATTGTAGAAAAAGAAAAGTATATCTTTATCTAGCAAGAAGGTTTACGGAAACATAATATAATTTTCTTTGAGTTACCCAAAGTTCAGAAAAGTGTTCCTTTATTTTCAGAAACCAATTGATTTCCTAGATTTAAAGAAACGTTTCTGAAACATAAGATTACTTTGATCTATATCTATGTTAGATAAAGCTATTATGCAAGCATAAAGCTATTATGCTAGATAATGTATATCTTTATCTAGCAAGAAGGTTTACGGAAATATAATATAATTTCTTCGAGCTACCCACAGTTCAGAAAAGTGTTCCTTTATCTTCAGAAACCAATTGATTTCCAAAATTTAAAGAAACCTTTCTGAAACATAAGATTATTTTGCTGCGCGTCCTTTCAGAAACGTTTTCGAGTACTTTTCATAGAATATGAATGAGTTTTCTCAACCCATTATCAATGCAAAAATTCAGTTTTTCGAATGCTATCATACGCTGTAAAACGACTCTGAAACGTTTCCTAAAATTAAGGACCAAAAAAAGAACTTTTGTTGCAAAAACGCTTCTTTAAATCTCAGAAATCTGCAGATCTTTTAAGGTTTCTGAAGATAAAGGAACGTTTTACGGAATCATTGATAACACGGAAAAGGTTATTTTACATTTTTGTAAATCTTTTTGCTAGCTATAGAAATAGACCGGGAAGCGGCAGCACAGACAATCACCTCATCGAGTTTACGACTGAAATTCCAGAATTAGTTAAAATTCGATTCGCATATTAAACCGCAATCGGTCTGCCAAGTCATATCTTGGTGGAAAACACCTGAAAACCCGATTTTAGTGGTTGACTCGTAGGTTTACCATTGTGTTCTCCTGCACCCAAAGGTATGAAAACACGGAGGACAGGGAGCAGGAAAAGGTAATGTTAAACCTACGAGTCAACCGCTAAAATCGTGTTTGCAGGTGTTTTCTACCACGATATAACTTGGCAGACCGATTGCGTTTTAATATGCGAATCGAAATTTAACTAATTCTGGAATTTCAGTCGTGAGCTCGATGAGGTGATTGTCTGTGTTGCCACCTCCTGGTCTAAAACATTTCTCTCAATTTCCAGTAAACATTTTTAGTTGCGTAATAGGACTGGTACATGCAAGACTGATACATGCAACAAAATACTGTTCATTTAACATGTCAGTCTGTTGAAAATGAATATATTTAATTAAGAATTAACATACGAAAAACAGATATTTAATTACCGGGTTGAAATATTGATAAATATGTTATAAAAACGAGTTTGAAACGTTTCCGAAAATTAAGGACGGCAAAGAGAACTTGTGTTTCAGTAAAGCTTCCTTGACCCTTTCAGGGCCAAAGTACTTCTGTTACGAAAATTCTGAAATGTTTGATTGACACCAGAATTTACCAACAAATTAATTTGAAAATAAGTGAAATATTTTCTTCACTTACATCATAAAAGGAAAGATTTATTTAAAAATTCTGACATCAATGTGGCTTTGATAATTAAAATTAAGTGGGCTATATTATATCCCACCGCCTTTCAATCTACTTGATTTTTAAGTTTCTAGTGATAAGGAATGGTTTACTGCATCGTGAGTAACACGGAAAAGGTTATTTTATATTTTTGTAAACCTTCCTGCTAGTACAAGAAATGTTTATCTTTTTCTACTGCGTGTAGAAATTAGGGTCAGCAAAGAAATTTCCTCTAGTCGAGCTATCTTTATGGTATGTTTTTATCATTTGCACAACCTAAACATGAGTCAAAATACTTAAAATACGACATTCACCTTTATAAAATATTTACCTCATTCCTGCAGTATACAATTTCCCTTTGATGAAAGTAGTTTTTTTTCTAAATTCATAATTATTTTATTTTGATCATTTTATGTGGTTTTTTTTTCTGAAAATAAAGTATCATCACGGCCGCATTTAAAACCCTCGCAAAACGTGTATTTTGTTACAACTATTTCAGAATAGCACATTTCGTTTTTATTAATTTAAGAATACTGCGATTAAATAAGGGGAATGTTACTACTCCGAAATACAAGTAGCGTGATGCACATGCTGTACAATATTGCTTTTTCAATATAATATTTTAAAAGCATCCATAGTCGGGAACTTATATGCCAAAAAAATGGCTGATTACTAATTTAAAAATACCCCAATTGTTTGCTGTTGGCTAATGATTGGGGAAAGAATTCTGAGCTATGATAAATTCCAATATTTCATTTTGAAAAAAAAAGCTATTTTTAAAGCATTTTGTTTCATTGGAGTCGAATATTGGAGCACTTACCGTATATATATATATATACACTATATGGCCAAAGGTGACCGGTCACTTGCGATTTTAGACATTTTGTTAAATATCTAGAAAAAAATACACGAGGGATTAACCTGAAACTGCAGGTGTGTAAACAGCATAGTATAGGTCATATATTTCCGCGAAGATTTTTGCCCGAAACCCCATATGGGATCGTCAAAAAATTGAAAAATGACGAATATCTTTTGGATAACCCTGTAAAAACTAATGTAACAAAACTGTTGAAACTAGCGATTATTAATAAGTGGCTTATTGTAATATACTGTGTTCATTTTTATGAGGATAGCATGTATACTCGTAGAGAAATTAAGGTTTTTATAAAAACAGTCCCAAATTTTGCCAAGTTTTTTGCTTATAATTTACACAGTTCTTATATAAAAAAAAACGTTCTTTTCAGAAAATATGACGAACAACATTGTACATAACACTCTGCAATCAGAATTAAAAAATAATAAACTTTGGATGAAAAATGAGCAGGTTTACTAAAAAATGTTTCACTGCGCATGCGCGAATGCAATCAAAATAAATTGTGCATAATATGTTAGCTATATGTATAGAGCAACTTTTATAGAAGTCCCAAAAACATAGTTTGAAAAGTCTGATAATAATCGTTTATGGAATAAGCTCAAAATCCGTTGTTCCCAAAATGAAACAAAAAGATGAGGGATTGTATCCATATATCCATTGATTAGTGTCAATATAGCATACACAATATTGCACGTACTACTGTATTTGGATACAGCCCCTCATCTTTTTGCTTCCTTTTAGGAATAACGGATTTTGAGCTTATTCTATAAACGATTATTATCAGACGTTTCTGTGTTTTTGAGACTTTCACAAAAATTGATCTATACATTTAGCTAACACATTATGCAAATTATATTTTGATTACGTTCGAGCATGCGCAGTGAATCATTATTTAGTAAACCTGCCCAATTTTCGTACAATTTTTATTATTTTTTCATTCTGATTGCAGTGTATTGTGTACAATGTTGTTTATCATATTTTCTGAAAAGAACTTTTTTTAAACTTAAACTTACACTATGTGTTAGTGTAACACATAGTGTTACACTAACACTATGATAGTATTACACTAACACTACGAAGATGGGCCTCCACGGCGAGCGGCCCATCTTCGTCCGCAGCCCTTTCTTCTTCTACTCTAGTCCGACTCTTTTGCGGAAGCAAGATTCCTGGGTCCCCAGCCACGTCCCGAGTGAAAGACAATCTAGGGAAAGCAACGTTGAAAAAAAAAATCAAAAATTGAAACCGGACAAATTTAAAAGTGTAAAAATGCAAATAACACCGTCGCGGCGAGCGGCCCATCTTTGTCCGCAGCCCTTAATTCTTTCACTTATTCCGACTCTTTTGCGGAAGCTAGATTCCTAGGTCCCCAGCCACGTCCCGAGTGAAAGACACTCTAGCGAAAGCCAGATTGAAAAAAAATATTTATTTATTTACTGAACTTTTTTTATATTAAGAACTCTACAAATTATAAGCAAGAAACTTGGCGAAATTTGAAACTGTTTTTATAAAAACCTTAATTTATCTACGAGTATACATGCTATCCTCATAAAAATGAACACAGTATATTACAACAAACCACTTATTAATAATCTCGCTTTTGAACGCTTTTGCTACATTAGTTTTTATAGAGTTATCTAAAAGATATTCGTTACTGTTCAATATGTTGACGGTCCCCTATGGGGTTTCGGGAAAAAATCTTCGCCGAAATATATGACTTATACTATACTGTTTACACACCTACAGTTTCAGGTTAATTCCTCAAGTATTTTTCTAGATATTTGACAAATCGTCTAAAATTGCAAGTGACCGGTCACCTTTGGCCATATAGTGTATATATATTTTTAATGAAGTTTTTGAAAATTTTTAACAGTAGCATTACTTCATAAATAGGGTGTAGTTTTGAAGTTTCGACATGCAGAGTACGTAGATTTTAGTGACCTTTATGTAAATCACATTTTAGTGAAAAAAGCATAATAATATTTTTTAATTTTCTTAATTATCAGTAGCGGTAAAACAACAAGAAATGATATTTTTATTCATTAATAGTATCATACTAAATGTTCTTTGTTAACCGAATGTTTCAATATGGAAGCATATAATTTCCAGGCATTTGGGTAAAAGCGTGAAATGTATGAGTGAAAATTGTGCCACATTCTTTGAGCAATTCTCATTTTTAATTTATGTTCCATAATAAACGAAGCTATTCTACCGAGCAATTCATTTTATATAAAGTTTCAATTTACGCCCTAAAGTGCCGCAATATTCTTGAACATATAACATTTAATGAGAAAATGTTATTTATTTAATGAAATCACCTTTAAGAATTACTTATTATGAGAACAAACTAACGAAATTAAATTATACTTTCAGAAAATTTCCGTCTTTTCACATTTTGAACTGAATATTGATTTATTGAGATATTCAACAAATTATTGGTTAAAAGGTCAGACTGAAAATATGAAATGTCTGTAAATGTCCATATATTCAATAATTTTAAATTAATTTTACGGAAATGTAATATTATTAAAGAAAGTGGAGAATCTTAAATGATACATTTTCAAAAGCAAACAACAGTAAAGTCAAAACTGTTCAGTATTATAACATTTTCATTCCATTATCTGATCGCTTAGTTGGAAAATATCACTCGTTTATTTATATCCGATCACAGAAAGCGCAAATTGATGTCAAGGGAAAATCGATTCTGAAGTAACGCCATTTAAAACAAACTTTTAAAGTAACGGGATTCTAGACTTAAAATAAATTCAAACGGTTTTATTTTTTGTTAGCTTCAGGAACTATTGGTTCAATTGTTGAAACTTTGTTGTTCACAAAATAGATGTTTCATTTTATTCAATTCACGTTCAATCAATTATATACAAACTGCTTTCAAGAAAAAAGATATCCCAAGAAAAGGTTTCAAACAAACTTCTTAACTGTATTACTGTAGGTATAATATATAATAGTTTGGCTTTCTTTGTGTTAAATAGGTGAAGTTTAATTGATAAAACTTAGTCATTTCATTTATTAATTCTACATTTGGATAGAAGGTAACGTGCCAAAATATCGTTTCCTTAAGCAAAATGAGTAGGGAAGACTGGTTCACCTCGGGACAGCTTTATTTTTTGCCCTAGATTTTAAATTAACTCCTAACTCTTCCAGATGCAGATAGATAGCAGCACAGTCTAACTTTCAGACATGTTTTTATTCTATTGATGAAGCAAACAAGAATTTATTAAGATTTTTATTTTGAAAACATGTCTAGTAACTTTCATGTAAAAGTTTGATAAGTTGCAAAGTGGAATTTGATTGAAAATATATTGAAATAAAAGGTAGTATAATGAAATTTAAAGCTTTCTCTATAAAACTGATCTATAATAACAGTTCTAGTGGTAAGCTTAATAGCATAACATTCTAAAATTTCATAGTGGGTATAGGGTGCACCTTGGGACAGGTGGAGGTGGTGCACCTTGGGACACAAGATATGCCTATCTAACTTTTATGCAAAATATTTTAACAAAGGGTCAGCTAGGTGGGGAGGCCTACCAAATGGCTTAAGCACTCACAAGCCCCATCCAAAAATATTTTAACAAAAAGATATTGTGGACTACTTTTTTTTTAATTCAGATTTCTTGATTAGCACCACTTTTCTGAAATGGTAAAATTCCCCTTGTTTCGCCAAATAATATGTCATTAAATAAGGCGAATTTACTTATTTCAAAAAAGTGGTGCCAATCGAGAAATCGGAATTAAAAAAACGTAACCAACTGGAAACACTGTTTTAAAGCATCAAAAGTTTAAATAATCATAAAAAAATGTTAAATAACAATAAATTGTTACTTTTTATCAGGGTCATTTTGTAATTTTGTAAATAATGTCACATTTTTAAAAATTCGTAGCAATCTATTTAAATTTTAATTTAAATGGAAAATATACACTATGACGCAAAAGTTTAGACAATGACGTCATTCAGCTTTAAAATGTAGAATTATGACGTCAGAATTACAAAAACCTGTAAATATATTCAAAAACTGATTTAAAATGCTATGTACAAAAGACAGTCGTTTTATTTGCTATAATACTAATTTTTTTCATAAAAATTCAAATGTGCTTGTCGCAAAAGTTTAGACACTATTCTAAATTTCTTTGAATATTCGCTGGCATATGCAAATTTAGAATCGATGATGTCACAAATTTGGAGTACTTAAGTTCTGCAAACGATTGCGCTTCATAGTCGACATGCCGAGAGCTAAAGAAATTCAAGTGAATGAGGTTTCAAGGATTTGGCAGTTGAAAGGTGAAGGGAAGAGCGTTTCTGAAATTTCTGCTATTATTAATAGTTAAAAAAAATCTATTTATCGAGTTTTATCGAGTGGTTCCGAATATAAAGCAAAATGTCGGTCTGGGAGGCCACGTGTGACAAATGTACGAGAGGATCGCCTGATTTAAAGACTAGCGAGTACTCAACAAATGAGCGTACGTGGAGTTCAAAGCTCATCGGGACTCTCTGTATCAAAGGATACGATTCGTAGACGAATTTTGGAAAAAGGAACAATCGTTTATAGCAAAATGCAGAAGAAACCAGCTCTGAAACCACATCATAAGTTACAAAGACTTATGTGGGATCGAAAGCATATGTCATATGGAGAGAAATGGCAGTCAGTCATATTTAGCGATGAAAAAAAGTGGAATCTGGATGGTCCAGATGGTTGTTTATCGTATTGGTATGACTTGCGGAAGGAACCTCGACGTTTTTTTAGTCGCAGACAAGGAGGGGGCTCGGTGATGGTTTGGGCAGCCTTTTGCTATAATGGACAAGTATCTCTGACCTTCACCAGTGGTCGTCAAACTTCACAGCATTATACACAGACATTAGAAGAAAACCTACTGCCATTTGCTGAGCTTCTAGGGGGTCCTCAGTGGGAATTTCAGCAAGACAATGCTTCAATTCACACTGCAAAACATTCAAAATCTTGGTTTAATTCCCATAATATAAGAGTTCTCGACTGGCCAGCATGTAGCTCAGATCTTAACCCTATAGAAAACCTTTGGAGCATCATGTGTCGCTAAGTTTATAGCAACGCTAGACAATACTCTTCTGAAAAGGAACTTAAGACATCTATTGAGAATGCATGGTACGATATCGATCCACAAACTATGCAAGATTTAGTTTCTTCCATGCAATCTCGTGTATATGACGTAATACATAAGCATGGATGCGCAACCAGGTTTTAAAAATTGTTTATTTCGATTTTATTTAATTTGTGTCTAAACTTTTGAGACAGCAGTTTATTTTTGTTACCATTTAATTTATTGCAATATGTACAATTCCACTTTTCTTTGTTATAAATATTGTTTATATGTACAGCACATTAATTTCAAGCAGTGATTTGAAAATTGAATAAATATTTTTCAAAGTATGTAAGAATTTCTTCATTGTCTAAACTTTTGCGTCATAGTGTATGTTGTATTCTTTTAAAAATAATTCACACAATTAGAGGTTTAAATTTGCCACGTAGGTATGGTGCAAAAACATTACTTCACTGAAAAGTAGCCTTATCCCTAATTATATTTTCCTTTAGTTTTACCACAATAAAATAATTTTTATTACTTGAAAAACTTACTAAAACTGATCATTATAGCGATATAAAAAAATATATTTAAAAATGCTTTTAATATAATTTGTCACGTAGGATAAGGTATTTAAAATTATACAGTAGTCAAATCTATATTTTTTAACACTAAAAATGGTTATTTTTATAAAAAGGGGAACTTTTATCCTGTACCTTAACCCATTCGGGTCCGTGGGTGCATATATACATCTTCAAAAAGTGCATACAGAGTTTTCTTTTTTGGTACCAGTAAAAAAGAAAACTAATATTTGCTTTCTTTAATTAGAGCATTTTCGAGATTATTTAAGTAAAGGTTTACTTATTTACTTTTACGTTACTTTACTTACTTATACGTTACTTTTTTGTAAAAGGTGGTGCGAACCGAATAAAATTTGTGTAAGAGCCGCCGGTCACAAACGGGTAAAAGCTATACTATAGCAGTGTTGACCGTGGGCTACTTTTTGTTAATTCAGATTTCTTGATTGGCACCACTTTTTGAAATAGTAAAATTCGGCTTATTTAATGACATATTAATTAAGGCGAAAACAAGGCGAATTTTACCATTTCAGGAAAGTAGTGCCAATCAAGAAATCTGAATTTTAAAAAAGTAGCCCACTGTCAACACTGTACTGCAGTTTGGTTGGTTGGTTGGTTGATTTTTTGACGGCCGATTATCTACACGAGGGATATAGGCCCGGGGGGAGTGCCCTCCGTGGGGGTCTTTCTAAGGGAACCTAATCCGTATTTACACATGGAAAATCCACGGCTCGAAGAAAACCACGAAAACTCCGAACGATTAGGCCGACGGGCGCGATTGGGAGCGAACCCAGCACTTCCCGTCTACCAGCTTCGAGGGCAGAACCTCTCGGCCGCTGGTGGGGCGTACTGCAGTTTGATTTAAAATATTTACTTATCTAAAATTTAAAATAAAATATAACCATTCATAAACTAATATATAGTGAAGGTTTTAATTTTTTTTTTCTTCATGAAACTATTTAAATTACAGATTACATTTCACAAGAAACATTCTACAGCTTATTTAAATAAAAGGCTGCGGATATTGTATTATTCATGTATCTTTTACATTTTTACATTATTTTTTCCTAGACCTATGGCCTTTATGCTTCAGATATGTCAACGAATCATAAGTTGTTGTAAAGTAAAGTTAAAAGAAAATCTAAATACTCGAAACTTGTTCCAAACTTACTTTCCTGATAAAATTTTCATTAATCAATTTATTGCGGAAATGTAACTTCACGAAGAGGAGAAACTCAATGACTAACATGGAGATAATTATGCAGAAAGCAAATAACATGGGAACGAGTTGCCATGAATAAGATTAATTATCTTTCAAGCTTATGTTAGTAAGACAACGAGCGATTTAGTATGACATGAATAAATATTTCGCCGTAGTTTGATAATTATGAATTGGTTTTTATTTACTACAGCTTGTCAATTAATTGATAAAAGTATGATGTATCACTTATTCAGTATCTGTCGTTCGAACACAGAAAAGACTTCTAAACTTATATCGCTATACAAGGGATTTCAACTCATTATCAGAAAGTGATTACTTCTAAGCAATCCAGACTTATAATAGTTAAAGTGGGTCCTATATTAATATAAATGACTTACGTCAGTTAAATTATTAATCACCTCACGGGAAGTGATTATTTCTAGTATCGAATTCTATAAAATGCCAGGATACTTTATGTAAAAGATTTAATTGTTCATTAACATATCGAACATATCAAACATATTTTTCAGAAACTGACTAACATTGATGTGCCATTATCTCAAAAGATTTACGCTTAAAAGACGCATAGCCCTTCAGAAAATTCATTCTTCTCCAAATTGTAATTTAAAATGTTGTCTCGTACTTAACTAGCAGTCTTTAAGAGATATGCATTTTTTCATTGCATTATTTAAATTTATGATTTGAAATTCTTATTAAGTTATTTCGCATTTATAAAAAGGGTTTCAAAATTTTGCGCGTATTCTTATGGACAACAAGTTAGTTGTTTCTTTTATAAATATTCACTAGTTCAATTCTCTGGAGGATGCACTGAGAACACTGTATTGCTGTTGCCTCCGTGTGTATGTCACATACCTGCACGCAAAATCAGTGGTATGGAGAGTCTTCTCGTTTTGAGGGTAGTGAGGTAGGTGTACTGAAACAGAAGATCTCCTTTCGTTCCAGTAAGGACCAAGTCATGGGGAAAGAATTCGAAGGCAAGTCAGTCTTTCGCTCTTGTGGTCACTGCTCAATGAAAGATTAATGTGTTCCCTTGTCCCCCCCCCCCACATTTCCCGCGCCTTCAGTAACTGGTCGGTGTCTTACTTGCTACGGCTTCGTCGGTAAGGTAAGTTGAGAATATCATCAACAATCAAGTAGCGTAATTAACAAAATTATTAATATTTAAAAAATTATAACATGAAATACTCCTGAAAACAGAAAATGGACTCTAATAAATAGGGTAAAGTGCCCATATATCGTCCCCCCAGTCACTTTTAGGCACTAAATGTTGTAATTTTCAGTGAAAACCTACCAAATTTGGATCTTACATGGACTAATTACCCACGCACATAGAAACATAGGCAAATGTCGTAAAAAAAATTTAACAATGCGAAAAATTGTTTTTTCAAAGGTATCTAAAAAATGCAAAAGAGATAAAGTAGTCCCAATTTCGCTCCCACCACCCCCTCCCCCCCCCCCCCCCCAAAAAAAAAAAAATCCAATAATTTATAACTAAATTTAAAACTAAATCAAAATTTATTTCTAAATGAGTAAGTAATTTAATTTACATTAAAGTAAGGCACAAAGAAATGCAATAATTATCAGTGGAAGAATAAGATAACGAAACATTAACCATCCAAACATGAGGAAAAAATTGCCATGTAAAAGCATTCCTAATTTCGTCCCCGGGACGAAAATAAGAACTGCAAGTGGGACAAAATTGGCACCACGCTAGTTCCCAATATGGTGGAGCTTCAATTCTCGTAACATGAACTGAGCGTCCTGAAACTCACTGTATACTACTGTCAGCATCTCACCTACGTAAAATAAATGCAATGAATAAGAAATAAATATTTCCAGTACAGTAAATAAAGTTTTACAAACGACGTAATAAGAACTCAAGTCTTCTGAAAATAGGAAATTCGGCGCCTTTAATTTATGTATGCGTCTTGGCGAACGAAACTTTCAATACTGACCCCCTTGGGACGAAATATGGGCACTTTACCCTAATTCTTAAAATCTATTTCTAAAGCTAAATAGGGTATATCGAGGAAATTGGAAGATTATTATTATTATTATTGTTATTATTATTATCATTATTATTATTATATATTAGGCCTATTTATTAAAAATAACAAAATTTGATCATACACCAGTTTTTTGTATGCAGTTTGTCATCTACATACCATATTCTTTTTTCTTTCCAGCTTCAAAATATGTATATGTGTGCATGCGTGCACTCGTGCGTATGTGTGACCTCCATAATGACCAGTAATACTCCAGGAGCCGACAGCACAAAAACCTATGTTATCAAGAACAAGAAAAAATTTCTACTTTTTTAGCAAATTTCTATTTCTACTTTTTTAGCAAAAACAAAGCATAATTATAAAAATATCTTTTCCTGCTTATACATTCAGCGAGCTTTTACAATCCATGCCAACTTCCATTGCAATATATAATATGTATCTCATAAATAAATATTGTCATATTTTATGCAAAAGAAATACGCATTTTAAAATCTGTTGCTATTTAAAAAAATAAAATGTTGAATAATTCAAAAGCTTTTTATTATTTTAACACAAAATTTGGAATATAACTGTTTAATCTTGCTATTAACATTTCTTCCAATTTTCAAACAAATCCACTGAAAATTGAAGCAATTGATTATTAATGCCCAATGTCCCCTTAACACAGTGTTGCCAGATTGGAGACATTTTTAATTCAGATTATTTGACTGTCACCACTTTTTTAAAATAGTATAATTCGCCATTTTTTTTTTCAGAATTTTTAATCTATTTTTAAATATGCCAAATATTTCTATTTCAAAAAAGTGGTGACAATCAACAATCTGGGGACAAAAAAGTCCTCAATCTGGCAACAAAAAGTCCCCAATCTGGCAACAGTGCCTTAAAACAGAGTCGCACGGAATTAGAGGCAACTTTGACGCCTCGTATAATAGCACTTTAACATACACTGTTAAAAATTTTGCAGTATTCTGGCAGGTCATTCGACTGTTTTTTGAAAAATAGTTTCATAACCAGAATGTAACTGTATTCTGACCATAAAATGGCCAATAATATGGTCAGAATAGCGTTAAATTACGGTTATGAAACAGTTTTCGGAAAAAACGATCAAATGACCAGCCAGAATGCTGCAAATTTTTAACAGTGTAAGAATTCAGTGTTGCGCCTGATGGTTCTTAAAAGTCAAAAGTGCTTGTCTTACTAACGTATGGATTATTTAAATTCTCACTGACACCTCTTCCGACACACTGTATATCTTCCAGCTAGTAGATAACTTTCTCTGAATAACAATACGCTGTTGCATTACTTTTTCCTTTTCTTAAATTATAATCCAATTTAAAATTTTCTTCAAAACATCACCTTCAATCGAGATAAATTGCCTGATAATATTCCTTTTAACTCTGCTTCAATGCCTCTTCGCCGTTTCAACGCTTGAAATTTTATCTTTAATAATTGAATAAACAGATTAAACTTTTCTTTTCTACCTTAATTTTATTCCTCGCCGTCCGTAAGCTTTCTCTTGGCTCAGCAAGTATATCATTCGAGCTGTACTGGGTTTTATTGAAAATAATTTAAAGTGGCGTGAGAATAATCCATTACCTTGGTAGTAGAAATTTAATTTCACATGTACTTTCTGGATTTTCTAAAGTTATTCATATCTATAGTAGCTGTTAGAGGAGCTTTATCGGGAAATGAGCTAAATAATTTATGAGTGGTTCGGAGACTGGATTTCTAGTATATTCAATTGAATTATTTTACATGCAGAAATATCATGCACGGCAGCAATTAATATATGTTATAGTCTTGAGCAATTTAAATATTGAAATGCATTTTACTATTTATAGATTTACTCCACAATATTTATTATAATTTACTAAAGAACGAGTTTGTACGTAAATATTTGTGTTTCACGAAATATCTATGACATGAACTATTTTACTGTTTGTTCGCTTCCAAATCTAATCACTTTTAAAAGCTTTTTTTCCGTAAGTTGTTAAAGTTTCCTTATTAAAAATGTTTGTTTTAGCTACAATAAATTGTTAAGGATACTATCGGAAAATACATTTATAACAGATGCAAAATGCAAAAGTTTTTACATAGCAGATTTCATTTTTTCAACAATGAGACATCAAAATAAAAAGTTAAATAACAGCATATACAGTGAAATACGTTTAACACGAAGCTGAGGGGACCGAAAAATTTTTTCGCGTTAAAATATTCTTAAAAAAAGAACAAACCTCACAAATATTTTCGACGTCATCAAATTTTATTTCGATTTCCTGCTAAACTTCTAGAAACTTTCAACCATTAGGATAAAAAGCAAGTAAACAAAATATTGTTTTTTGGGGAAAAATCAAATATCTTTTTTTGAAGTGTCTTTTTCAACATTCTGAGATCTAGCTTGTTTGAACCAAATAAGTTAAGCTGTCTCTAAATCTTCGTGTTTAGCAGTTCTCATACGTTTTCTCTCAGTCTTAAACATACTGAGCTCAAGCATTAACGTAATGGGATCCCTGTTTTTTGTTATTGTTTCTAATGTAGCAATGCAAAACTCTTTGCAGATATCTGTTTTCGTCCTTTGTTTTCATCAACTGCACTAAGCAGCTTCATATTCATTTGAAGCGAAATGGCAGATTGTTTTCGCACAGATTTCTAAGCCATTGTGCTCATAAAACATAAGCTAACTTAAAAAAAAAACACGTAATTCTCTGATTTTCACCAAACATTCAGTGGTTTTAACACAAAATTCATCAATTTCAACTTTAACTACTTCGAAAGCGAATTTTTTTCGTGTTAAACGATTTTTGTTCCGTGTTAAAAGAACAAAAATGTATTAAATTGCATCGTATACTGTCCGGACCGCTATATCATTTCGTGTTAAGCGTTTTCGTGTTAAACGTATTTCACTGTATAACTACGTTCATCCGTCTGTAAACTGTGCAACATATTTTCAAATCCTGCCCCTTTCTAAAATGCAATACATAATTAACGAATGGCTTCTAAAGAAATTGCTTTGACTTTGATTATTCATAAATCGGAATGTTTTTGTCATGCAAAAATGAATTTATTTGTTGTTTGAGCGTGGAAAATAGCTTTTTAAGTATAACGTATAGAACCCAAATATTTAACCCTTTAGAGCGCAGCTTTGCATATATGCAAACAACAGTGTTTTGAATTTAATAGATTTTTTATTCGTATATACCTAATTCACACCAGAAAATTAAAATAGCAATATTTGCTTTAATTAATAACAGACATTCCGTATTTAAATAAAGCGAAATTAACCCATTACCCGCTGGTGTTGCGTTGACGCAACGGGCAAAATTGCACATGCTTAAATTATTTACCTAGCAACCTCTATTTTTCAATTAAATAAATTAACTTTATTTAAAGAGCGAAACTTTGAGAATAAATAAGTCGAAAATTACCTTTCAGAATTTTCGGTGACAAGCGACGTTTATATAAAAAGTTTAAAACCTCTACCTTATAGTTTTGGTGGATAATGGGTTAACCATTGAAACTTTCTGGTGTAAAGTCAGATACTCTGAGTTACGTCATTTCTAGAACGTATTCTATCATGGGAATTAAAGGGTTAACGATTAAGTTTTATAAAATTAATAATTATACAAAATAAGGTATCTAGAGACATACTTATTAAAATATTTACTAATTTGTAATATTTTAGCGTAAAACAGCCACAAGATAGTAGTTTTTACTTGTATTGCAGGTGTGCAATAGAAGAAAAGATTGACGTATCATATGAAAAATGTATCTCTGATTTTTTTTCATTATTTTTCCTGTGTAATAAACCTTTCAGAGAATCATATATAATTTTTTCGAAACAAAATGAAAACTCGGGCATTTAAGGGTTAACCTTCGAAGCTTTTACAAAAATAACTCTTTTGACGTAAAAGGCATTTAAGATAATGGATGAAAAAATGTGATGCATTTTTTGCAATTGAAGGCATTGTTCTAAAACTAGCATTTTAGGAATTTATTGGTTAACAATGAGAAAAGACGCCCTCTATGCATAAACGCGCACCAGATCCTAATCCTAGCGATAGCTGGCGAAATATCGTCAAAAAAGGTACAAAATTTGGTTGCCTTAATTAAGCCTTACTTCAGGATAACTGGCTAATTTGGCGAAATTTCCACCGAAAATTGATTTTGAACAGAAATAGTAATCGGGCTCCACGTCAAACTGGCGCATCCACTGTTTCGGCGTAAAATTAACTGCATTATTGCAAAGAGAGGTGAATTTTTGTGGGTTTGTTCTTGACGTAATGGCTGCGACTTTACACCCAAATTTCAATTAAAGAGATCTTATGGTATCTTTGAATCAAATATATAAGTTCTAAATAAAATGTGAATTTTTATACTATTTGCAATGTATCAATGTACACTATTTTCAATATAATACTATTCAAAACTCTTCAGTACCTATTGCCCATCCGCAAGGAAAGTGACACAACTCAGAAATACTACATTTTACAGGAGAGGAGAAAGAAGACGTGTATTCCTTTACTGTAGCGTAAAATAATAGCACTGCATGCAGCTGTAAAAGCGCGCCTAGAATAGATCAGGAGGATTGATACTTATTATCCCCTTGACATACAGGATGGTTATAATTAAACTTCGCCTATAAACAGCATCCTACAGCGCAAAACGGGTGAACGGAATGCAACGAAATTGAATAGATACACTCTTAATTAAAAAGAATGAATTATTCACTCAATAAAAGAACGGAAGTTTTTCTGAGGACGTTCGTTCTTTTTGAGTACCGACTTTCTCAATAAGTTACTATTTTCAAAGAAAACAGGTTTGACAAAGTATTCCTATTGGAGTTATACACAGAATCGTTCTGATTTTAAAGGGAAGCGACTCAAGAGTGAAAGGTTCCATTCTCTCATTGGTTGATCAGAAACCGGTCTTGGCTTGCTTTTCATGTATGATTTGGCGAGCACTTAGAAGAAAGCACTTACAGAAATATCGTACCTAGTTAATTGATGCTATTTTGGTAAACGATTTCTGTGGACGATCTTGTGCAGTGGTTAACGCGCTTGTCTAGCAAGCTCAAGTACGCAGGTTCTATCCTCCCTGTTACTTTTTTATTTGTGTTTTGTTTCGATTTTTATTAAGTTGGTTAGTAAAGATTTATCGAATTTTATTATCCGTTTATTTCCAATTTTTTAAATTGTCAATTAGATAATTAAATAAAATTTTGATTAAATTAAGTTTTAATTGTTATTAAATTAAATAAAATTTAGTTTTAAATAAAATTGAAATTTAATTTTTATAAAATAAAATAAAATTTAGTTTTAAATAAATTTCAAAATTCATATAAGCTATTCTTTATGAATTAAAGTGGATATTTATTGTAATTAAATAATAATATCTCCTAAACTTACGTACATTATTTTTTTCCCTTATAACTTTAGTATCAGATAAATATTAAATTAGCAAAATTAATTTTTCAAAGTTTTCTTTTAAAATTAATTAGTATTTTTCATACAGAAAAACTTTATTCATTTATTATCAAATGCTTTGTAATTTTTTATTACGTATAAAATAATGTTAATGAAATTAATTTTTAAAACTCATATTACTTATAAGCTATTTATTTCAATTTCTTAAAATGAATATTTTTGGAAAATATAATGTTATTTCTTACACTTATATAAATATTTTTTATTTTTATCTTATATTATTTAACAATATATCTGAATACATAACTATATTCAGTTTATTTTATTTGAAAGTAAAATTTTATTAATTTATGAATTAATATTAATAATATTATTAACTTAGCAAGTAATTAATTATTTAAACCAATTTGTAATAGTTAATTGTTAAATACTTTTTATTAAAATTTCCTAAAAAATTTTAATTGTTCTTATCAGGATTCGTTGATATATATCAATGGATATATATCATGATATATATCTTGATATATATCCGATATTTATTTTTAAAATATCAAGATTTTTGATATTTTCGATATTTTCAAATTCTTGATATTTATTTTCAAAATATCAAGATGTTTGAAATTTTGTATATTTGATATTTATTTTCAAAATAACACCATGTGAGATAATTTTGATATTTTCCACATTCAAAGCAAGTGTAAAAGAAATTTTCACATGTTATTGACTGTATCATTCTATAGATAATTTACTTGCCTTTGGCAGTAACTTTTTTAGGAAAAGAAGAAAACAAATCATTTCCAAGCTTTATATTTGAAACTTTTATTTTTAAATGTAAAACTAATAATTATGTTAGACAGTTAATTCAGAACAGCCATTGAAAGATAAAATGTAATTTTGATAATTCTTTATATATAGCCAGAGTTGTTGATATATATGTCAATGGATATATATCCAATATTTATTTTCAATATATCAAGGTGTTTCATATTTTCTGCATTTGATATTTATTTTCAAAATATGAATGTGTTTAAGATATTTTTGATATTTTCAGTCGTAATTCGTAATATTTCAGTGTAAATGAAATAAATTTTCAATTGTTATTGACTATGAATCTGTAGATAAAGAACTTTTTGTCTCTTCTGGATGTGACTTTTTTAGCCAAAAAAGAAAATAAATATATTTTTGAAGCTTTAGATTTGAAGCTTTTATTTTTAAAATGTTCAACTAATAATTATGTGGGATATAATTAATTCAGAACAACCATTGAAAGATGAACTGACTAACTTACATAAGCAGTTATATAGTTTCATTAGAAAGGAATCTTTTCTCATGTTTTGGTCCAGTTTAGTTTAAACAATACAACATGTTATAAAATACGAAATAAGGTATTTTATACTTACATTTATGTTAAAATTTTTCAATTAAAAGAACTTTTTTGTATTTCAAATTTCTGATTTTTTTATACTTGATCTTGATACTGAATCCTATAGTTTTTTTTTTATATAAAGCAAATAGTTATTGTTTTCAATTAGTTCATCTTCAAGTTTGTTCTAAGTGAAAAAAAAAAAAAAAAAAAAAAAAAAAACCCAGAAAATAAAAAAGGAAAATGCATTTTTAGAATATTTTTTGATTAAGTTTTCATGTTAAGTGCAATATATTTTAGTTTCCAATCTATATTATGCTTGAAAACATTTATTATCAGCGGTAAGTTGGCTGCTTTGAAAATATCGGATATATATCGAAAATATCGGATATATATCAAAATATCGGATATTTTTGATATTTTCGAAAATATCATGATATTTACGAACCCTGGTTATTATTAAAAAATTCTAATAAACTACTTTTCAAAACAATATATATATTATATATATATTATTTGAAAACTCAGTCAAAAACATAAATTATTTTTATTAAAAAAATATTATAAATTTCCCCTTCACTATTACCACCCTAAATATTTGAAAACTAAATTAAAGACATAAGTCCAAGTAATCATTAACTAGAAATATTTAATGCAACAAAATACATTATAAAAACTTCTTATAGTTTTTAGTAGTTATTGCTCAGATATTATTGTTTTGGGTTCCAACTTTTTTTTTCTTCTTTTGGGTGTGTGAAAAAAAAAAAAAAAAAAAAAAAAAAAAAAAAAAAAAAAAAAAAAAAATCTGTCATTATTATTTAATTTATTTTTTCATTATATTTCACTGCAAGTGTGAGCTACAATTTGTTTTAGCTTGACCTTTTTCATTCACTATCTATGAAACACTTTATTTTTAGATTTTTTTTTTCTTTTTTGCCCTATTTGTTATTTTGCAGTAATAATAAATAGATATTAATATTGCAAATTACTATAAGGGCAAGGTAGAATTTAGATGATCTAAATCCCTTTCTGACAATTTTGATTATTTGAGTACTAGTTTGGCCATTTAATTATTTATATTTACGCATACAAAGTGCCATGAAAAAAAAATGCATAAAATTTGACGTATTTTAATTAATTGTTTTTTATATATTTATTATTTTTTAAAAACAGATCAGCTATCAAGTTAGGGGAGGGGGAGTGCTTGAGTTTACTGTTCTTTGCACAGATAACTACAGTCAAAACACATAGGTAATTAAATGCAGTTGCGTAGCCAGGATATTATTTCGGGGGGGGGGGGGGGGGCGTCTAATCCTCTAAGCTCCTCTCCTCCTGATGCAAAGCTATAAATTAAAAACTATTAATTTTACTTTTCGTATAAATATCAATTTTATACTTTTAAAATATGGGATATGGCTTTTTTTCTGTTTTTTTTTTTTTAAGTCTAAATTTACATACACCTGTATATACAAAAGGAATAATGTGTAATTTAAAAATAATAAGTTTAAAATATTTAAATTGATTACTTTTTTAAAAGAAAGTCAGTTTTATCAATTTTTTGCAGGGAAAAAAAGATATTTTTAAAAATACCATATCATTGTTTTCCGTGAATCACTTTATATGAAAAATAAATTTAAATTCCTTACATGTCGCAAACAAAATTTAATATGATTGCAACATAATACTTGAAATAATCTCAAGTGACACTTGGCGATTTATTTTGGTGGTGAAATGAGATGTGCCCTCTGATTTGTTAGGAAGAAATGTCTACCACTGCTCAATAATCAGGTCTGGTAACCTTGAGAAGTAAATCGCGGAATTCTTATTTCTTCTCAACCAATGGGAGAATGGAACCTTTCACCCTTGAGTCTCTTCCATTTTAAAGCGAACTAGAAAGAACTCTTTAAAGGGTGGATTTCAGAGCCCATTCATTGGTTGTAATCCCGTCACGTGATACATGGTTTGCCAAGCGCATTATCTATCTGTTACTTAAAAAAAAGTGAGTTGTCGTTTGTTTTGTGAAGCTTGGAGCTTCTTGTTAATACTAGCTGCATATATTAATATTAGTGGGAAACATGTGCCTAAAAGGTTACATATTTTGTATCCCTAAAGAATAGGAGTGATTACATTTTCCATAAACACAATGTATTAGGGAATGTACTCTTTTACATAAAAATACATGATGCCTAACGGCAGAAAACAAGATGGCCGGTTATACAAGACAAGACTTTTCTCCTGCCGTACATTGTAAGGTAACGTTGTTGTATTTTGATATGCCTTGTTGTATTTTTACATTGTATATATTATTTTGGCGTTAATGTTATTATTTTTAAACAGAAAATATGAATTTCTACGATTTTTTTCCTTTTTCGTAAGATAAATGTATTCTAAAATATTTCGCAAACTTCATATTATGATTTAGTACAATAACTTTTGGAAAATTTAAAGCAATTTATTGCGATCTATAAAACACTCTTGAAAATATTATTGTCTTATATTCAAGTTGTATAATTACGTTAATTCAGATTTACTTTATGTAAACATATTATTTTTCATTTACATTATTATTTATTAACTTTTTTTGCTAATCATACAGAGAAATATTTGTTGAACACAGATCCATGATAATAAAAGGTTTGTGTTTTTTAAAAATAGGGTATGCGTTCTATTTCTGTTGAAATATTTCAGTATGTAGTATGCAAGTATTTATTAATGATCACATTCTCCTGACAGTAGTTAACTTTATACATAAATAAATTCTAGATGTGCACCTTTGTATATATCGGAATGAAGATAAGTTATTAAATACTTGTATGGTGCATGGATTAAATATTTTAACAAGCATAGAACATATCCTAAATTTAAAGAAACACAAAAGCAAAAAAAATTTTTATTATTATGCATTCTTTATTTTACAAATATTTTTCAGTATCATAAAGTAAAATATATTAATATATAATAATATAAAAAATAATCGAAGAAATTAATATTTTTCATATTAAAAGTAACAAAACAACGTTAAGTAACGCTAAAATTATATATACAATGTATAAATACAACAAAGCATATCATTTAAATACAATGCATCGAATGATTCTAAGTTAGGAGAGAAATCTTGTCTTGATTTTACAATATTTTTTACCCAGTTTATCATTTGAAAATTAAAAAAAAATAACCAAATTTCTTTGCATCAGGATTAAATTAGAAGAAAATTAATAGTTTTACAAGACAGTTGTGTGCTCGGGGAGGGGGGAGGGGGAGCTGGGGCACAAAAATCTGAATTTGGGTGAAGTTTAATAAAATCACAAATCTGCCAAAACACAGTATCTGACATTATAAAAGTAATTTTAGTTATATATTTTAATCATTCGAGGTTTAGCTTTTGTTATAAGCTCATAAGTAAAGCAGAAAAATTCTAATTTTTTACCATTAAATATGATTGAACTTTAATAGTATTATTTATGTATATATATGTTTTATCCCAATGGATGAAATCTCTTCTAAAATTTCTCTCCAATTATGACATTTATAGGTATTAAAATTAAAAATTTAATTGAAATTTTAAAAAATCAATGAATTATCTAAAATTAATCTATAATCTATAATATATCTATATCATTAAAAATATTTCTGAAAAAAAAAATAAAGCTATTTTTAAAAAATCATTATTTTTTGTATTAAATATGTTAAAAAATAAAATAAAAAGTACTAATTTCTCAAAATAAAAGTGAAAACACTTCTTTGGCATAGTGATTTAGTCAAAAAGGAATGAAAAAATAGATTATCAATAAGTAGTGCTGTCACTCGTTCTGCCGATTAATTTAGTCAAAAAAAGACTGAAAATGGCTTATCAAAAAGGAGTGAAGATAAACACTCCGCAAGATAGATGAAATTCGCTCCTATAGGATAAGTGCATTTTCAATATCGGAAAGGAGCGAAAAATTACTCAGTCTGAGTTAAAAACGCTGGATTTTTGTAAGAGAGTAGACTATACACGAAATGCGCTCACGGAATTTCGAAAGAAAATTTTTAGTTCCAAAATGTCCACCAGGGGGTGCCTTTTCCGGAAGAACATTAAATTTAACACAATCGCTCAAGAGGTGGCGTTGTTATGCTGTGTTTTTATGATTACCATAACATGTACTTAAAATTCTCGTTTTTTTTTTTTTGTTTTTTTTTTTTGTTTTTTTTTTCATGTCAAAATAATCATATTTGTAAATCAAATTTAAATAAAATAAGTACCACGTACCTTTTTAAAATAAATTTTCTGGTTCGTAGTAGTGATTTTTAAAAAATCTGAAGTTGGCAGGTATGCCATGAGAGCTATATTTCAAGAACCAGAGCACGGAATTTCATCAAACTTCATCATATTCAGTTAGTATGGATGACATTTTGGTGCATATTGTCCTACAGATGATTTTTTTTTTCTGTGCTATGTTTTTTAGGATTTTTGATATCTCTGCACCTATTGAATAGAATTGCATCAAACTTTTTGTGCTTTTTCTGAATATCAATACTCTCTCAATTTTGGCTTAGAACACTCAGTAGCGAGCGGTGCTATCCTATGCCTCGTGAAAGAGATTCCTTATCGGATCCACAATCTAGAGGCCTGCAAGGGTCGGAATTTCCAGGACCGGGTCTGGCCTGGCCCGGATGAAAAAATTAAAAGTTTGGCCCGAGCCCGGCCCGTTTATATTTTCACAGTTCACGCCCCGGTGCGTAAAAAAATCAGTGAAAACAGCCTGTCCCCGGAAAAAATCGATTAAATGAAGCCTGACTCAATTTCTACAAAAAAAAAAAAAATCAGATTTTTCTAAACATACAATTAAGATTCTTTTAAAGAATACTGCATACATATTTATGGGATAATTTTACAGTATATTTTAAAATTACTATGTGTTCGCAAGACAGAAAATACACAATAACAACATTAATGATTAATTAGAGTCTTAGACGTTTCAACATTCAAATAAAGATTCATTAAAAAAATAATGTAGTTTAAAATAAAAGAAAAAAGGAGGGTTAAAAACAGGATAATTTTTGAAGCTGTATAATAAAAAGCAGATTTGTAAAACTATTTTTCTGCCATTTAATAAGGCTTTTCTCAAATCCAAAGGAGCTACTTTCTGAGACATTTCTGAATTCATTTCTTTTCGGAAACGCATAAGATTGACAGGTGTTCTTATTCAGAAGCTATGTAATCGAATAACGTTATCATTTTTTGATAAAGGCAATATATCTTTGAGAAAATACTGTCAAAGTTAAAGATTTGAATCGAATTTCCGGAAGCGATAGCACCGGAAATGAGAAACTTGCAGCCACGTGACAAGAATCTCTTATATCTAGATAAGTAATTTATTAAAAAAAAAAAGAAAAAACGCTATTCGATTCCAAATCCCTTTAATAGTCAGGCCTGTCAGTTTTAACCCTTAAATGCGCGATTTTTTATTTTGCTTCGAAAAAATTATATATGATTCTCTGAAAAATTTATTACACATGAAAAACAATGAAAAAAAATCAGATACATTTTTCGTATAATACATCAATCTTTTCTTCTGTTGCACATTTGCAATACAAGTAAAAATTACTGTCGTGTGGCTGTTTCATGCTTAAATAATGCAAAATAATAAATATTTTAATAAGTATGTCTCCAAATACCTTAGTTCATACCACTATTTATTTTTTTAAACTTAACTGTTAACCCTTTAATTCCCATGATGATGTTCTAGAAATTACGTAGTTCAGAGAATCTGACTTTACACCAGAAAGTTTCAATGGTTAATTTCGCTTCATTTAAAAACGGAATGCTTGTTATTAATTAGAACAAATATTGCTATTTTAATTTTCTGGCGTGAATTAGGTATATACGAATAAAAAAATCTATTAAATTCAAAACATTGTTGTTTGCATACATGCAAAAATGCGCATTAAAGGGTTAAGCCTTTATAGTAAAAAATGAGTCAGAAAATGAGTCAGGAAATTTCTCATTGTTGAGCAGTGAATTTGAGAACCACCTTGAGGTATATTTCCAAAGATTCCGTTAAGAGAAGTTCAGTATCGCTATTAATATTTTTACAAAACATATTGCCTTCCTTACACAACACATCCTGAGAACAATAAAGTCCAGTTCCGATGCTGCTCGACTATGTAGAAAAAAAGTGCAAGCCTGATCTCAACCCGGCCCGAGTCTGCTGAAAAAAATTAAGCCATGGCTTAGACACCATGCAACTGTCCAATACCGATCTCTAAGCTGGACATGTTACATTTCCGTATTGATGTTGTCAAACTAGCATCGGTTCATGACGCAGATTTATACTTATTACTTATTCTCGCAAAAGTCACATTCATTGAAAATGGCTCATATTTGACTGGCTTTAATTAAAGTTTTATAGCGGGCCGGTAGGCCCACTTAATTTCTTTTATCGGCCCGGCTCGTTTATTTTGTTTCTCGACCTGGCCTGTTGAAAAAATTATTCTAATTCTGCCAGCCCGTTTGAAACATCGCCTTCATTCCAGCCCGGGCCCGTGCAGACCGCTACCACAATCAATTCATGCAGTTATTTCTACTGAGTAACTACCTTTAAAGCGTAGTTTATTCATTATTAGTTATTCTTGCGACTTTCATACACTTTTAAAAGCACATTGTTGCTCCAATCTTTTAGTTTTGTTTTTGTTATCTTTCGTTGAATTTTAATTAATTTTTCTTCTTTATTTGGAAATTTATAATTTCTAAAAATTTAATCAGTTTTGCAAACCAGCTTTGCATTTGACTAGTGCAACTTAATGCACAATCGTGTTTTTTTTATGTATTTTGTATTTTAAATGTATTTTCAAAATACATGTATTTTGTATTTTGAATTTTTGAAATTTGGAAAGTATTTTGTATTTTAAGTTGAAAAAACAATGTATTTTGTATTTTGTATCAAAAATGGTTTTTCGATGTATTTTGCCCAACTCTGCCTGTGGTGGCAGATGGACATTTACAGTAATCTAACTATTTTCCGGATAACTACACTTATGACACTTTTCTTGTAACAAGTTGGACCGATTTAGTGCAATAAAACATAAAATTAATTTTCCGGAATTGTGTCACTTTTCTTGCGGGTGAGCGATGTTAGAACAAAAATTTCTTATTTAACTTACATTCTTTCTTTATTTTTTTAACACTTTCCAACTTACTTGAAAAGTGTTTACGAATTCGGTTTGTCTGTCTGTCCGTGTTCAAACTCGCGTCAATAGGGTCCGATTGCCATGAAATTATTATATGTTACACTGTAAAAAAAAAAAAAAAAAAAAAAAAAAAAAAAAAAAAAAAAAAGCAATTTAACAAATAACAACGACCATTTGGAAAATAATTTTTTCAAAGACTAAAATTTAAGACATAAAAAATCGCACGGAGTCGATCATACATTACGTACGCCATGGATTAAACACTGCGACTCGTCAGATTTCCTGAAACTCTACGTATTATCCCCCTGAAACTTACGTATTATCCAAGCATTTGATTGGCTGTTCGGGAAAAGGCTTTTCCATCGTCAGATTTCCAAGAAATCTGACGACCTATTTTAAATGAAATTTCATTCTTGAACTTCTAAACATCCGACAATATTACTTTTTACACCGTCGGATAGAGAAAAAAAAATTTACTTTTAAATGCAATTTGTTTGAAAGCTGTATCTCAATTTGTTTCTGAGTTATTAATTTTCTTTTGTAGTTTTTATTACTTTTTTGTCATAGTGGCAACAGAAGTATCCATCTCTGTTGAAAGTAAAGGGAAATACAGATTACTGTATAGACCCATCAGAAAACGAATAAAATGCGGATTAAACCAATAAAAAGCTTCAGATATGCTTTTGATTTCCTACTCTGACGAGGACAATAACCATTTTTCCAAATGGTTACAAAAAAAGAAAATAAAAACGGAGTAAAATACGAAAATTGTACTGGCAGTCGAGACGCCAATACCATTTCCGTATTTTAACGGAAATTTTCACCCGTAAATTACAGAAGATTTTCTGTTGTTCTGGAATTTACGGGAGAAATTTTCCGTTGAAATACGGAAATAGTACTGGTGTTTCGATTGCCAGTACAATTTCCGTATTTTAATCCGATTTTAGGTGCGTTCGTAATTATATAAATACGTAGTCTGTCCGTCGTGTAGTCTTGTGTCCGTCTGTCTGTCCGTCCGTCTGTCCGTCCGTACATAACAGAGCAAAAACTACCCAACCGAATAGTCTGAAATTTTAAATATATAATTGTTGTAAAATTTTGTTGAGTCATTTCCAATTTTATGAAAATCGGGTGTATAGTTTAATCGCAGGGACAGTCAAAAGTTGTCCGTTACATTACTGCCAATGGGAAAAAAATTATTGCAAGTGCATTTTAATGATGTTACAGCCTTCCGAATAGTCTGAAATTTTAAATATATAATTGTTGCAAAATTTTGTCGAGTCATTTGAAATTTTATGAAAATCGGATGTATAGTTTAATGACAGGGACAGTCAAAATTTTTCCGTTTCGTTAAGGCCAATGGCAAAAAATTATTTCAAGTGCATTGTAATGATGTTACAGCCTTTTGAACAGAATGAAATAGTTATGCACTTATGAAGTGCACAATATGCGGAGCAAAAATTTTTTCTAAAACTAGTTATAGTACGAATGCACCTCATTTGAAACGTTTGATGAGCAATTTCCAACTTGTTTACAGTGTATGGGTGTTTACGGTGCATGTTCGGTATTGACAATGAAGTGTGTAGCATTTTTGGTTCACAGACAGGGACACTCAAAAGAATTCCTAGGGGGGAAAATATTTGCTGTGTATTTGAATGAAAAAAAACCTACACTCTAAAAAAAAAAATTCTTCAATTCATGGAAATTCGACTGGCAGCAGTGCTGCCGGCATATTTCCGTGATTTTACGAATAGTCATTTTTTTCCCTCCGTTACAGGAGGTAAAATATCCGTCAATCGAAGAAAGTTGGGAAAAAACAAAAGCGGACGACGCGACGTTCGATTCGAACCAGCCATCTCAGTGTTACGAGACGAACGCGCTATAGGACGGAGCTACAGTTGTACAGCAGCGCAACGCTTTAAAGGAAATATGTTTACTTCAGATGAGTATACCCATCTGAGTAGATCTGACTAGATCAATTTCGTTAAAGCTTTTAATTTTGAAGTTTATTTCGGGAAGATTTCGCCTTTAATGAGATTGTGGCCGTGGTTTTTATACTTTAGTATTAATGTAGTATAAAAATATGAGTTTTAAATAGTTTTAGGTAGATTGCTAGAGGTAAAATACGAATATTACATTTTTATTCGATAAGATTTTTTTTTTTTTTTTTTTTGAGTAATATCGATTACTTTCCATTTAATTTTCTTAATTAAAATATCTTTTAAATGTGTTCATTTAAAGTATATTTTAAATGCGAATATTTATTTATAAACAAATTTATAAATTCAACTTTATTTAACTTTATTCAACTTTAAAAAATAAATTGTGAGTACTTTTGAATGAATGAGAAAAGTAATTGCTATTTATTTTGAAATTCGAAAACTTTTTTGTCTTTTTTAATTAAATTAGAAATCTTAATTTATAGAATTTTTCATTTTTCATTTAAAAATAAATTCGGATTTTACTAATAGACACAATACGCATGCGTGCTAGGAATGAACGGAATTTCTCCCTCTTTTTTTAGACGTTCGAGAAGAATTCGCGGATAAAAAATGTTTCCTAGGAGTACGGAAATTATTTGTAAAAAATGAGGAATAATTTAGTGTATTTTGACGAGTTTTTTTGACAGTGTATTTAAAATGTATTGAAATGTGTATAGATCACGGATGTGTACTACAAAACGCTTACTGTACAATCGGGTGTGCCTATAATGTATCATTCATGGACAGGGACACACTAAAGTATTTGCCATCAAAATAAATTAATATTTACTTCAAGTGATAAAATACTTTTAACAAGACAAAAAATTACCTTTATTTATTCATATTAGACATATATTTCATTGCTCCGACGGCAACATTCTCAATAATAAAAATTATTTTTATTTAAAACTTTTAATAAAAAAATAATTTAAAAATCTTCTTACGCAGTGAGAATATATGGGGCATTCTCACAATCTTTTGACTTTTGGTGAAAAAAATCTGGCGAAATTAAACTTGCTAAAATAACATTTTAATCTGATAGACTGATCTTTAATCTGATAGCCTTAATGATTCAAAATAAAGAAAAAATGGTCAGTAGCGAAAATTGTTTTATTTAACTGAGGTTTAAGTTATACTTGCGAGTTTAATTTTCCTTACCGTTTTACCCCTATAACTTTTTATTTTCTTCTAAATTTTTACTTATAATGAATTTGCATAGTACCCACAGGACATTCAAATAATAAATAATAACAATCTAGTACTTTTAATACAGAATTTTTGTATAACATTGTCTTAAAGGGGTGTTAAAGAAGGGACGGTAAGGTAAAAAAAGGGGATGGTATTGCAAAAAAGGGACGAAATGGTAAAAAATGGAACGGTAAGGAAAATGACCACCTATTTTTAGGAAAATCATGTTAAGACTAAGTGATAGCCACAATGTTCATTGATTTTTAGAAACAGTTGTTAACATTGGATTAAGTTAATTTTTTTTTTTAATTTACCTCGAAAAGTGCAGGAATAAACCATGGGGACAGTGAGACTACCAATAAAGCCACGATGCTTGAAATTGATATTTAAATGCTGATTTAAATTCTACGGTAAATTTCTTGCCAAAGAATTTTAGACATTATTTCTCTAGCGTACTTCTGCATGAGAAAAAACTTGAAAAAAGTTCTGTGGCTGCATCTGAAATGATTTTCTGTATAATTTTAGAAGAGGTATAGTAAGGAATCTAAAACCCAGGGACAGAGTTTAAAAAATAATAACAACCCTAAAAATGTGTGCAGGTTAATTTTTAGCTACATATTTATATAAAACAATAGTTCCAGTTTCAGAAAAAAATTACATCGAATTATTTTTATTGAAAAAATTTTATACGGACAGCTCCGAACCGAAAAAACAGCATCAGGGACACGGGACGGTAGATGAGTTTTCCTTGTATTTGGACCCCCAACATCGTCCGAAACTTATTTATCTCGTTAATATTGTTGTGCAATCATGCAATGGGATGTTCCCCAGTATATGAAATAAAAAACACACAAAAAAGTGTATTAAATAAAAAATTATTATTCAGGGACATGAAAGTCAAAAGATTGTGAGAATGCCCCACATACAATGATGCCATCCATTATCCGTGAATCAATAGAAATATTCTTACGCAGTGAGAATATATGCAATGATTGAGCCTTCGTGGAACTTCCTAAAATTTGGAAAGAGATGCTCTACAGGAAAATGAAACAATAATATTAAATATTTCCCATTCACAAATATCCGTTTTTAATATTGCAGTTAATTCCATTATGCTTGGGTTCATGTGATTTTTGTTTACCAGTTTTAAATGAAAATAATTTTTGCGAAAATATTTGTATCATATTTATTATTGAGAATGTTGCCGTCGGAGCAATGAAACATGTGTCTAATATGAATAAATAAAGGTAATTTTTTTGCCTTGTTAAAAGTATTTTATCACTTTAAGTAAATATTAATTGAAGAGCTGAGTGAAGAACATGTTATGCTACATTTTCTTAAAAATTATTTTATCTTTTGGGCGAAGCTGTTATCAGGTATTCTATCACATGATAAAGCTAAAATACCAAAGTTCTATTTAGCCTTGAAGATTTAAGACATTATTCATTAATATTTATTATCTTAATATTTAATAATGCAAATAATATTAATATTTTTTAATATTTGAAAATTAAATATGAATAAGTTTTTTTGATAGAGTTTAGTACCACACCTGTTAATATTTTAAACGTATGGTATCAAACAGTAAATAAATCATTAAAATTGACAATAAAAACTTTCACATCAAATTTCTTCAAATGTAATTTTTGTTACTTAACATGTCCTTCCACTTAGCTCTTCAATTTAGTTTGATGTATTCAAGTGATTTTCATATAGTTTTATACAGTACTGCCTATAAAGATTAGTTGCTGGAAATGCGTTTTCATTTGTAATACACCTTTTAAAATTGAACTATGTTTTTGCCTATTACTGCGTGTGTATACATTCTAGAGATCCTATACAGGGCTACAGAAACGATCTCAAGTGCAGTTTCGTTTATGGACGGAAATGGCTGAATGGAAAATTTTAACTGTGCTATGCGTTTAATGGAACTCACTTTTAGCATACTATGTAATATACGTGGATCTATAGATACTATACAGGGCTGCACGAAAAATTCGGATATTAGCCCCCGCTATGCTATTTCTTTCTCACGGCAAATAAAGTGTCGTCTCCAAAAAATAACGTTCCGTTGTATAAGCCAGCCGTAAAACAAAGCAGAAGTATCATTGTACTCTTAAACACTCTACTGCATTTTTTAAAACTTCTAAGCAGCGCATCTTTTCAATTTCTATACCGTCTTATTGGGAAAAAAGGGACTTTTAAATGCAATTTGTTTGAAAACTGCATCTTCATTTATTTTTGAGATATTAATTAATGTTTTTTTTTTTTTTTTTTTAGTTTTTAGCGTTATTTGTTTCATTTTGGCAACTCAAGTACTCCATTTTTGTAGAAAACAAAGGAAAAATAGTTGGAAAATAGCAATTATATCTTTTTGTTGCCATTTTTCCAAAAAAAACTGAAGAAAATGTACTTAAAATACGTGCTATTTTGAAAAAGCATAAATGAATGATTTCTGATAAAACATATAGCTATTATAAACTAAATGTAATTTTAAGTATATATATATTAATATATTACAAACAAACGAAGGCATATGAAGCATTAGATAGGCGATTTTTTTGTCGAGTTCCTTGAATGACGGTATCTCTTTTTTGGATTAGTGTATTATTCAGCGATAGTGACGTCCTATGCGTACGTTACTGTAGATGTTGTCTAATACTGGATCGCAAATGAGGGATTCTTCAGTGGATGCGGATGACGTCATTTTATATAAAATAAAAGCGTGTGTTTTAAGTCTTAAAACTGAAATATGTTTTGTACTATCTATATATATACACTATATGGCCAAAGGTGACCAGTCACTTGCGATTTTAGACATTTTCTGAAATATCTAGAAAAATACATGAGGAATTATCTTGAAACTCCAGGTGTGTAAACAGAATAGTACAGGTCATATATTTCCGTGAAGATTTTTTCCCGAAACCCCATAGGGGGCGGTCAACAAATTGAAAAAGAACGAATGTTTTTTGGATAACCCTGTAAAAACTAACGTAGCAAAAGCGTTCAACACAGTAGATTATGATTAAGTGCCTTATTGCAATAAACTGTGTTCATTTTTATGAGAATAGCATGTACATTCGTAGAGAAATTAAAGTTTTTATAAAAAGTGTCCCAAATTTTGCCAAGTTTTTTGCTTATATTTTATAGAGTTCTTAATATATAAAAAAAAGTTCTTTTCAGAAAATATGACAAACAACATTGTACATAATGTAATCAGAATTAAAAAATAATGAAAATCAGATGAAAAATGAGCAGGATTACTAAAAAATGTTTCACTGCGCATGCGAGAATGCAATCAAAATATAATGTGCATAATATATTAGCTAAGTGTATAGAGCAACTTCTGTGAAAGTCTCAAAAACATAGCTTGAACATTCTGAAATTTATCGTTGATAGAATACGCTAGAAATGCGTTGTTCCCAAAATGAAGCAAAAAGATTAGGCGCTGTATCCATATATCCATTAATTAGTGCCAATATAGCATACACAATATTGCATGTTCTACTGTATTTGGATACAGCCCCTCATCTTTTTGCTTTATTTTGGGAACAACGGATTTCCAGCGTATTCTATCAACGATAAATTTCAGAATTTTCAAGCTATGTCTTTGAGACTTTCACAGAAGTTGCTCTATACACTTAGCTAATACATTATGCACATTATATTTTGATTACATTCGCGCATGCGCAGTGAAACATTTTTTAGTAATCCTGCTCATTTTTCATTCAATTTTCATCATTTTTTAATTATGATTACAGAGTATTATGTACAATTTTGTTTGTCGTGTTTTCTGAAAAGAACTTTTTTTTTATATTAAGAACTCTACAAATTATAAGCAAAATATTTGGCCAAATTTGGGACTTTTTTATAAAAACTTTAATTTCTTTACGAATATACATGCTATTCTCATAAAAATGAACACAGTTTATTGCAAAAAGGCACTTAATCATAATCTACTGTGTTGAACGCTTTTGCTACGTTAGTTTTTACAGAGTTATCCAAAAGGATACAATTTTGGATACAATCCCTCATCTTTTTGCTTCATTTTGAGGATAAAGGATTTTGAGCTTATTCTATCAATGATAATTTTCAGATTTTTCAAAGTATGTTTTTGGGACTTTCACAAAAGTTGCTCTATACATTTAACTAACACATTATGCAAATTATATTTTGATTACATCCGGGCATGCACAGTGAATCCTTATTTAGTAAACGCGCTGATTTTTCATACAATTATTATTATTTTTTTAATTATGATTGCAGGTTGTGTACAATGTTGTTTGTCATATTTTCCGAAAATAACTTTTTTTTATATTAAGAACTCTACAAATTATAAGCAAAAAACTTGGCAAAATTTGGGATTCCTTTTATAAAAAATAATTTCTCTACGAGTATGCATACTATCCTCATACAAATGTACACAGTTTATTACAATAAGACACCTAATCATAATCTGCAGTTTGAATGCTTTTGCTTAATTAGTTTTTACAAGGTTATCCAAAAATTATTCGTTCTTTTTCAATTTGTTGACGGCCCCCTATGGGGTTTTGGGAAAAAACGGCTTTGCACGGAAATATATGATCTGTAATATTCTGTTTACACACCTGGAGTTTCAAGATAATTCCTCATGTATTTTTCTAGATATTTAAGAAAACGTCTAAAATCACAAGTGACCGGTCAGCTTTGGCCATATAGTGTATATACACGTTATTTTTTTCATCGGGAGCGACACTAAATTATGGGACGGCAGAATTCCTGTTTTCTAGTTTTTTGTACTATTCATGGTCATTGCAGAAATTAGGTTTTCAAATACGTTATGCATTTTCAAAAATTAATTTAGACACTGAGTTCCCGGAGCGGTCATTCCTTGTCATCCCTTGTTTATTGAGAACTCTTTCACCTTAATAAATTGTAAAGTTTTGTATTCTAAATGTGTTGGAAAGTGTTTTATAATCTATGCTGGACGCATGGTTTTTCATTCTTGTTTAATCTTCATATACTACGGGATTTCACATAGCATATAATACAGGGTGTTTCTAAATGTATATCGGGGTTTTAACGCTTGGTAGTATTTATTACATAAAACTTAAAATTATAATTAATACATAAAATGAAAGAGCAACTCAAACAGTTTTACCTACAAGCTTACAAGGGTTCAATGTGAGCACCTTTCGTCACACGGCACACATCATGTTAATAGCTCAGTTCTTCCCAAACGTTGATTCGCAAAGACGTTCTGTTCAGACACTCAGCCGATCTGACGCCATGTGATTTCTAGCTGTGGGGTTCATAAAAGATCGTGTGTATGTACCTCCACTAACAGCTTACCATTGCAGCTGTTGCAACAATGACCCCACAAACACTCATCACCGTTTGGGAAGAACTGAGCTAACGACTTGATGTGTGCCGTGTGACGAAAGGTGCTCACATTAAACATGAACACTTGTAAGCTCGTAGGTGTCGTAGGTCGTATTCTGTTTAAGTTGCTCTTTCATTTTATGTATTAATTATAATTTTAAGTTTTATGTAATAAATACTATCAAGCGTTAAAACCCCGATATTTATTTAGAAACACTCTGTATAATTTAGCACAAAAATGTTCGCTTAAAATGATTTTTCCGAAACATTTTAACATTCTTTCCGCATTTTCTTCTTTTAACAATAATCTCTGCGTTCATCATTCACTTACTTTCAAACTCAATATAGGCTAAAAAAGAATTTGGTAGAGCATTAAAATTCTGTGACAGTATTTAATTTATTTAATTATTGATCAACAACCAAAAAAAAAAAAAAAAAAAAAGAGTGTTTTCTTTACTTCTAAATTTTATTTAATTATTTCTGAAATCTTGAGATAGTTATTAAATATTTCTTCATTAAACTAGGGAGCTCATGCGATAATTAATCACTGCTGGAAAAAAAAAAAAAAAACTTCTAAACGGAAAAATGCCAAATTCGTGATTGTGTGAGCTTTGGGGAGATTAATATGTCAAATGACAGATTTCAAAAAACATCTTTTTATAAAGTGGTATAAATTAAGCCTATAAAATACTTTTAATAGTATAATGTTTCTAGGTTATTTTAAATAAGTCAATATATACCAATAATGTTTTACTGTTTCTTTTTTCTAACTCTCAGATGCTACTTCGGTGAAATCCAGAGAAATAAAATAATGATAACACGTGTAAATAAATTATTTTTGTCCGGTTTTCCTGAAAAAATGAAGCTATTGATTTTATGACCTTTTACATTTCGCTAGTTTTGATTCAAAACGTCTGTAGATATGTGCAACAAATTTTAATTCATTTAAGAAGGTCTGGGATACAAGAATCTTCAAATTTTCTAAAAATATTTTATTACAGTAAAACATTCTCAGTTTTTTTCAGCTTAAAATGACGTTTAAATGATCTTTCTATCTTAATTAGAACAGAATATATGAATTTTTTCGTTTTGGTTCGTTTTCAAAATCTAGCTTTCAAGCAATGGTTGTCATGCAAACGACTTCTTGTGAAAATGTGTTTTTCTTCATGATGTTTTTTTTCACCATTTCTTGTATTTAAATTGTTACAACTCAAGAACCGTTAAAGATAAAGGGTTCAAACTCGGAACATGTCTTTTCCAATTAGTTTAATTTTGATTTAGCAAATTTGAAAAAAAATATGTACTTTTGAAAATATGGCTTTTTTTTACATTTTTTTTAAATTTAAATATTTTTAATTTTTTTTAATTAATATTTTAAAAAATGCTGTATCAAAATTAAAACTTATATATTTCTGTTTATTTAAACGATAAAAAATTGAAATTCTACAAATAATATTTCGAGTTATAATGATTTTAAATTACCCTACTTTTTTACTAAATTTTAAATTTTAAATTAAAAAAAATATGAGAGATTTTATCATGTGATTTTGTTTATAAATGATATGGTTAACCACCACAAAAAAATTCAAAATTTTAACTCCATACATAAAAATTATTTTAAAATGTGTCCCGGACCCCCTTAATTTAGTCTGTATTAAACTAAAATACAAATTATAAGAAAGACTAAATCAAAGGTAGGCGTTTAAATTTTTCTATTCAATTATAACATCCTACTGACGAAGCAAATGTCTTTCATTCGCCTCTTCGGGCGACAGAAGTAAAGCAACATGAAAACCACATTGTACAGAAGGAAGCTCAGATTTTACGTCAACATGATTCTCTACTCTTTAACCCTTAAATGCCGGATGTTGCTTTTCGGCAACATACCCAATTTAGGCTCTAAAATACTATTAGAATAATATTGAAGTTATAATGCCTAATGTTGCCAATAAGATACATTCTGAAAATATTATTAAATCGATTTTCAACATGTAGATGGCAACACTTGTGCTGTTTAAGAATAAAGATAGATTTATTTTTTCAATTGTTGCTACTTGTTCTTTTTGTTTTGTTTGGAAGCATGGAAGTACCCTATTTTGTTCTGCAGTGAGCAAGTAAAATTTATTTCTTATTATAGTTCCTAAAATTCTTGTGTGTTTAACATTATAGAATTTTATGGAGGAAAATTATTTTTTTAATTAATGACCAGTATTGCTGATTAGTAACAAACTGTTTTTTAGCCGTAAACCATACTTAAAATAAAATATGATTTTGTTAAGTATTTTTCCCATGATTTACTTAAAAAATGAAAGTCGAAAACCATTATTACAATCATTTTTGAAAAATCAGGCATTTAAGGGTTAAAATAAATTACATGTGCATAAACATAGCTAAAAATAGTAGTGGTATAAAAAGAGCTTGAATTATTAAACTGACATTTCAAACATATTATTTTTTTTAACTCAATCTTACTGATTGGTAAATATATCACACGAACTGAATTTTTCCAACTAAGGGATGAAATGCGCTGTCCGGGAGTCGAACTCAAGATTTTTGATGGAAATGACCAACGCTCAACCTATTGAGCTACTTGGGTCGACAAATGACAGGCATATTTCATTCAGATAAACATATTGGCGAACATTTCTGTCTACGTTTATCTATGGACCATCTACGTACATACCTACGTTTCCTTCGTTTAATAGAACTCTATTACCTGCGGTACATTCTTTTAAGTTGTCGACATGGCAAAGCAGTTTCCAATAAGGTTACCTGAGTGAAATTGCCTGACGGTTGTCGGACTAGGTAGCTCAATAGGTAGAGCGTTCGCAAACCAAGTCAAAGACCTTGGGTTCGACTCCTGTCCCGGACATTTTTTCACCCAGAAAAATTTGCTTCTGACTAACATAACCAAAACAATGTTAAATTGGAAAAAAAACTAAAAAATAATTGGCCTAACTCCTTAAAGGAAGCTTAAACTACAGGTAGCATTTTTTTTTAAACTATTAAAACGCAAACGTCCAAACAGGCCATTGAGCATGAAAATGGGTTTGTTTCGAGACCTTTAGCTGCTATGGCTGTTGTCTCGAACGATATATTTATTAAACCTTTGAAGGGCAAAGTACTTCTATGCGTAAACTGCTGAAATCATTCATTGACACCGGAATTTAAAAAAATATATATTTGAAAATCAGTAAAAGCTTTTATTCGCGTACTTGATAAAAGGAAAGTTTTCATTCCAAAATTCTGATGCCAATGTCGTATGTAGGAATTAAAATTAAGTGATCCAAAAATGAACCACCGCCCTTCAAGGGCGTTCTTAGTTTTTTCAGTCAGTTTTCAGTTTTTAAGTTTCGTTCTTAAAATATGAGACACTTTTCCTTCCTTTATTTTGCATACATGTGCTTTTTTATTCTTCTATACATAAAGTGACAAAGCCTTCATACAGATGACCCACAGAACGACGCAAATACGGCTGTGAGCTCCACACTATATGTGTGCAATGGAGTCACCGGGAATTGAACCCGAACCCGCCACTACCACCGTGGCAGATAAAAGATTATACGCTCTCGGCTATCTGAGGTCCAAACAGACTCCTATTTAAATACAATAACAAACACTTGGATAGCGGCGAAAATCCAGTATAACGTCTGAAAAAAATGAAATACTTTAAAATATTTGGCGCGAAAAGACGAGCGCGCCACACGATTTGGCCAGCAACACTTTTCCTCACCAAACATAAACTAATGCATCTGAAAAGTGTTTGTTAAATGATTATTCGAATGCGCTGTACACAATGAATTTAAACTTAAACAATGAAATAGTTTATTATTATTTTTATAAACTTATATAATATAGACAAGTTGCGTGTTGCTGAAGTTGTTTAATTTTACACGGTTTCATCAGCTGGATAAGTTTAACTGTATTTTAAAAGAAACTGTCCGATTAAAAACGCTCTCGTTATACATTTCGACATTGAATAAGTCGGAATTTCCATGACAACAATACTTTTAAGAACAAACAATCTTCTTGAAACACCATCAAAAATTTGTAAATGCGCTAGGCCTTTCGAAAGATCTGAGTCTTTCTTCGTCAGGCGCAAAAAAGACGTCCTTCTACTATGAAAGCAGAGGCAAGACTCAACAATACTTTTCTCTTATCTCCGACATTCATAATATCGAAGTCAAAGAGACGGTGCTCAGAATCGGACCTCAATTTTGAGTTTGAAGCCATTTTAATCAATTTAAATTTTGTTCTAAATCTTCGTTAAACGATCATTAAATTTCATTATATATACATATACATATAAATGTGTATGACAAAAAGAGTTAGTTATAAAAGTATATTTATTTTAATGAAACTCACTTAAATTAGATCAGTATGAGGAGTAGAAAAAGGTTTTCCTTAAAGAATATTTAACATAAAAGCGTATTATTAAAAAAAATTTCATTGTGCCGCCAACTAGCGATCAATCGCCAAGAAAACGAAATTTTTATTTTTTTTTTTACGGACGCAGGAATTTTTTTTTATAAACATATATATCCTCAGGACAAGAACACTCAGTAATTTTTTTTCAAATTTTTCTGAGTATGAGTTTATGGATACCTTCCTTATTAGTAATGTATATAAATTTCATCCTGTTTGAAATAGTTTAACATTATTAAAATACGGTGCGAAAAGTTTTTTTTTCCGTAGACCATTGTATAACCGATCGCTTTTGTGTGACCCTGTAAGTGATTGTTAAATGCTCATATTCTACAGAAAGTACGCTTTAGGACACCTCAGAAATTCATATCAATGTCATTATCATTGTGATAGAGTGACATCACTAAAATGCGCCTCAAACGATTTTTCTTCATTGACCATAATATAACGCAATACTTTTGAGTTCCCCTGTATACGCGTACTGTAAGCGTTAAACATAACATATTTTATAGTAACCATCTCCTCGTGCATCACAATAATGTATATAAATTTAATTATGTTTAAGATTATGTTCAATGAAGAGCGTAGTTCATTTACAGGGGCACTCAAAATTATCCCGTTACATTATGGTCTATAGGGAAAACCATTTATACACCTCCAAATGGTTTTCCCCATAGACCATAATGTAATGGAATAGTTTTGAGTGCCCCTGTAAATGAACTACGCACTTCATTTTAAATACCGAACACGCCATGGCAAACATGAATGACATATATCAATTATATTTCAATCCGAGTCTATTTACGGGAGTTCGGGCACAGACAGACAAACCGAAGTCATAAAGCGTTAAACAAGACTGAAATTGTACGTCAAACGTGGAAAATGAGGTGCGTTCGGACTATAACTAGTTTTATAAATATTCAGATCTTGGTGCAATAGATCTTAAGATAATTTCAATTAATTTTTCAACTACTTTTCAGCAGTGAAATTACGCTTGAAACTATTGAACATTAAAGACGTGAATTATCACGATGCTAACAAAGTGTAAACCAACCTAGTGAAAAATGTCAAAACCGGGAATCGAACCCGGGCCCCTGGAATAGATCTCCAGTGCTCTACCACTAAGCCACAAGGACGATGCCCAGCTTGGCATGTCTCACTTATATAAGTTGGTAAGGCTGCTACCGCAGCACTAGATGGAAAAGTGTTCATGAGCACACAATCTAGCGGCGTAACATGAGACGCAAATAAACCCAGCATCGGTGAATATACAATTTTAATTAATTTTTCAACTACTTTTCAGCAGTGAAATTACGCTTGAAACTATTGAACATTAAAGACTTGAATTATCACAATGCTAACAAAGCTAAATGCTAACAAAGGTAATGCAATAATAAATGCTAACAAAGCTCTTAAGATAATATTCAGATGTTATGCAAATTGCTTGGATACAAAATTTATGACGATTTTATATATTAAATTCAGTCATACGGAAATAATAGGACTCCCTCTTAAATCGGACGTAATCGCCTTGGCAACCTAGAATCATGACCTATCATTGGATATCATTGAATTCATGACGTAGGATAGGATTTAATAGAATGAAGAAAACTTTTATGAATATCTTTTTAAGATTTGATTCGATTTTCATCAAATTTGAAATGACTCGACAAATTCTGCAACGATTCTATCTATTCAATTTCAAACCATTCGGTTGGGAATTTTTTGCGTTGTTATATGCGGACAGACGGACAGACTAGACGACGACTATAGGTGCTACGTATTTATGTAATAACGAACGCACGTTAGACAAAACTTTAGAAAAAAACAGAACACTGTAAAAAAAATGGAGATTCTACTGGCTATCGAGACGCCAGTACTATTTCCGTATATTAACGGAAATTTTCTCTCATAAATTCCAGAAAAACGGAAAATTTTCTGTAATTTATGGGGAAAAATTTCCGTAAAAATACGGATTTCTTGAATTTATGGGGGGGGGGGGGATTTTCGTTAAAATAGAATATAGTACTGGCGTCTCGATCACCGGTAGAATCTCCGTTTTTTAGTCCGTTTTTTTTTTTTTTTTTTTTTTTTTTACAGTGAAGGACAGACGAACTTATAAAAAATTTCTGATGTGGATTGCGTGGCTATATACATACATAAAAAATTTAATAAATAAACAAAGAAATTGTATAACCTCCTTTGTCGAACATCCGTTAAAAATCTCAAAGTCTCAGTATCACAACCGATAGTAAGGGGCTTACAATGTATGAAACAGTTTCTCGCAAGATATAAGAATTCTTTGACACATTATAAAGGTATTTTAATAGAGAAAAAAATTTAACACTATAACTACCGCGATGGGTCAAATGACCCCTTTTGAATTTCTTTATGGAATTTCTCAAACTAAAACATTACGAAATTTCTTTATATTTCACGACTTTTATTAAAATATATGATCATATTATTCCTTAAAATACCTCATCTCCGAACTATCTTTTTGCCTAGAAAAAAAATATTTTAGGCTTAACTACCGCAAGGGTTCATTTGACCCCTGAATAGACTTATGTTAAATCATAAAGGTATAAATGTTTTATTTTGTAAGAACATTAGTAACTTGCGTATTTTTGCTATTACATCATTTATTCTACTGTATTACATCATATTTGTTAATCCTTTCAGGGGCAAGGAATTTTCAATGCTAAAGTGTTGAAGTAAATAATTGGCACCGGAATTGACAAACTAATTTATTTGTAAATATGAAAAGACTATACAGTAAAACCTGTAAAGTTGACCACCCTTGTAAGTTGACCACCTGTCTATGTTGACCTCTGTTGTCAGGAACCAAATTTATCCTATACAAAACTATAAGACAAACCCTTTGTAACTTGACCACATGTCTATCTTGTATCTTGACCACTGAAATAATACAAATTTGACTAGAGTTATTATAAAATGCCCATCAAAACCCTTTATAACTTGACCATCCAAAAAGCTAACAAATCATGAATTTAAAAAAAAAAGTAACTCTCCACGAAATTTTTTTTCTTTTCTTTTTACCTAGAATTTCTAAAAGGGTGAAATAGTTCTTAGCCTAGGAAATGCTTTTAGCAGTGATAGGTGTAGGTAAATAATTCAAGGCTTATCTATTCTTACATTGTTGCTCTTGTGGATTTGGCTTTTCAACCCTCCCCCTCCATTCTTTGATTCTAGATTTCTTTCTTCTATTTCCCATTCTCTTATCATTCCTTCCCTTCTTTCAATAACCCCAGGTGCTACTTGGTAAGCAGAAATATTTGTTTAATGTTTTTTTATAAATTATGTATCTATAATAACTAGTATAGTTGAAGAATCACTAATTGGCTATATATTGATTGACTGTTTTTTTTTAAATAAATAGTACTAATACTAATTGATTTTAAAATTGATACAAAACTATTAATTCATTCTTGTAGTTAATCTTTTCTTTAATAAGGTGTTAGAAATGTGCATGGTAATACAATATTATTTTAAAGCCTGTCAATAAATAAAATTTTTGTGGGAAAAAAATGATATGGTATGAATATTACGTTAAAAAAATAGTAAATTTATCATCACCCTTTATAAGTTAACCATTCCTCCAAGTTGACCACTGAAGTGCGGCACCGCAAATGGTCAACTTACACAGGTTTTACTGTATTTCACATACATATTAAATGGGAAATATTTTACCAAAATTCTGCTGCCATTGTGGCGTTTGGGAATTAAAATTAAGTGGTTTCATAAACATACCACCGCTCCTGAAAAGGTTAAAGTGTGATTGTGCAATTAGAAATTGACTTTATTCCGGGTGAGGTTCTAGTTTGAACATTGCAGGTTATATCGAGAACGATATAATCATAAAAATATGTGATGAACATAAAACAAATTTGCACAATATTTGTTTATTAAATTTATGAATTTCTTGAAATAATTAATTTTTTCTTAATTTTTTTGCGCGATTATAATTTTTTTTACTTAAATAAACAATTTGCAATAATTATTTGAAAAAAAAATGTTTTATTCATACAATAAAGTGTATCAACTGGTATATTTTTCGCAAAACATCGTAAAATAGATAATTTTTCATAATAGGTATAAACAAATTTCGGTACGTTTAGTGTTAAATGGCTATGTATGTTCATTTATAGATATATATCGAATTCGACTGGTAACATTATCAAAACATTGCTTTACTTTCTTTAGAAATGCGTCGGAAAATGTCGAAAAACGGTATCTATTTCTAAAGAAAATAGGTTTCTGCTTACAAAATAAAACAACAAGATTTTATAAAGCCGTTTTGGGTCTCGGATGCATATAAAATATATTTCTCTTTGAAGAACATTTCCTATATTTTTGTATAAATTCGGTGCAGGTATTTTACAGTTGTTCTGTTTATAGTGTGATTCTTTTTAAGATCATAATATTCAACCGAATTGCACATCTATACTACTATTATAAAGAAGTAACGCTTGTTTGTTTATTTGTAGGGGTCATCTCTGGAACTAAGGAACCGATTTCAAAAATAACCGCGACAAAATACTACTGACCCTCTCTGTTCCAACATAGGTTCTTTTTTATGTCGGTACATTGTGGGAAAAAAACGGACTAAAACCCGGAAATTGTACTGGCAATAGAGACGGCAGTACTATTTTCGTATTTTAATGGAAATTTTCCCCGTAAATTTCAGATAAAGCAAAAATTTCCGTTAAAATACGGAAATAGAACTGGCGTCTCGATTACCAGTACAATTTCTGTATTTTAGTCCATTTTTTTTTTTTTTTTTTTTTTTTTTTTTTTTTTACATTGCATAACAATCCCCCAAGGATGCAGGAGCAAAAGTCGTTCTAAAATTGTGGTTTCTCTTATATTGTTGGACTACAATTTTAAAATTTGGCATGGTGGTTATTTTTAAGATGTAAATATTGTAAACGGTTTCTAAAATGTTCAAAATTTAAAAGGGTGACATGAGCTAAAACCGATCCTAAAAACATTCTAAATTAAGATTTAGTTGGGACTGTTGAGGCTACAAACTTACAATTTCCATGGTTGTTACTTTAGAGACGTAAATGCTCGTACAGAACAGTTCTTTTCTTAATTCGAAATTTAAAAGGGTGCAGGAGTAAAAACCGTTCTAAAATTCTAGTTTCTGTGATATTGTTGGAGCTACAAATTTAAAATTTGGCATGGTGGTTGTTTTTAAGATGTAAATATTGTAAACGGTTTCTAAAATGTTCGAAATCTTAAAAGGTGACATGAGCTAAAACGATCCTAAAAAAAATTTAAATTACGATTTAGTTGGAACTGTTGAGGCTACAGACTTAAAATTTGGCACTGTTGTTACTTTAGAGACGTAAATGCTCACGGAGAACAGTTTCTTTTTAATTCGAAATTTAAATGGGTGCAGGAGCAAAAAACGTTCTAAAATTGCGATTTATGGAATACAGTTGATATAGAGGCTTGAAATTTGTCACGGCGGTTACTTTTAAAATGTAAAGAACAAATGTAAGAACAGTTTCTAACAAATTCGAAATTTAAAAAGATGAAATGAACGTAACACGTTCTAAAAACTTTCTAAATTATGATTTATTTGGAATTGTTTAGAGTAGATACTTGAAATTCGGCATGGCTGTTACTTTAGAGACGTCCCAGAAGAATTTTTTTTTTAATTCGAAATTTAAACGAGTGCAGGAGAAAAAACCGTTCTCAAATTTCCTTTATGTGATACAGTTTGTATAGAAGCTTATAATTTGGCATGGAGGTTACTTATAAGATGTAAATTCTCGCTAAAAACGGTTTCTAAAAAAATCGAAATTTAAAAGTGTGTATGAGCGGAAAAGCTGTTAAAAATGTTCTAAATGAGAAAAATCTTCATTTCTTATCTTTAGGATTTAAAATAAGATATACCTACTATTAAAAAATAATTAACTTGCTGAGTTTCTGATATATATGAGGTATATAAGCCAGCGCGTCTCTGTCTATCGTTTGCTCAGCCTTGCTTTTTTCTAGCACGCTGTTCCTTTTGCCCTATCTTGCACTGAAGAAGAATTTCGCTAGTAGATTCGAAACAGCTGTTTGCTGCTTTTCATGTATTTTTTGTGCATTTTTAAACGTTGGTTTTTCTGCTTTTTTAATATTGTGGCACAAAGGCTTTATTTGCTAATTTTAAGCAAGAATGTATTCGTTAAAAACACACAACCTTGCTCATTGGTACAGAAAAAGCAAGAGCTTAATATGAACTTGCACAATTAAAAATAAAATATAAACTCTACGTTCCGATCGGCTTCTGCTGTCGTCCTCAGGATAAAATATGATGGTGAAATGACTAAAAGATCAGAAATGAAGGCCTCCTGTGCGAGAGACAATTTGTCGAGCTTTGGCCGATGATATGATTTCAAAAATGCAGGGTGCCATCCAGTGAGTACCACAGAATATTTTTAATGAAATTAGTTCGAAATGAAACGAAAGTTCGATTGAAGAACAACGAGTGTCGCCATCTATGCATGAGGGAAAGAACCACAATCAAACAAGTTCTTGGCAAACATGATTCAAGTTTAAACTGAAATATTGCAAACAGATACAGAATTAAGACTTTATGATATTATGCCAGATTTTTGGTATATTATAGGATAAATTATGGTTACAGGCTTTTTTCTCGCGCACAGTGATTTCAATTGATTATCTATTTGCATTCAAAAGGGTTATTACACGGAACTATGATTTTTGCCTCTTCAAAGTTAATATAGCAGCCTTCATTAGCCAAGAAGAACGGAGAGAGCGCTGTATTCTGTTTATGTTGTTTAATGTCCCTGCGATACTTTTTAATTTTTACTGAAAACTTACGTTTTGTCATGCCGAAATAGACTCTTTTAACATTATTTGATAAAGTTTTTAACGAATACATTCTTATTTATTAGAAGTAAATGACTTCGATGAGTAAAGAAAAATACGTTATTTATGCAAAACACTTCATAAAATTTTAGCCATAACAATGCTAATTATAGGCCTGTTTTATATCATTTTTAAATATTCTGGAAAAAATTTCTTTTTCCAGTGCTTTTCAGAAAATTTAATTGTTTGTAGATTTAACTCCAAAAATCTGTTATATATCATGATCTAGCTTCTGCGTCTCTGCATTCCCTGAAAGAGAATTTAAATCTCTTATTAACATCAAACAGAGTACTTTTATCGTTTTAAATGTTGAACATCAGCGAAAATAAAGCACTTCTCCGGAACTCATTAAACGCTCTATGGTTAGTAAAATGAGAACTTTATTTTCATCCTTTTCCATAAACTCGTCGTAAAGTGAAAACTACGTTTCAACACATTTAAACACTTGTTATTTTCTAGGGCATACCAACAAAATGCATTATTCAAAAACTTTATTCAAGATGGCACAGATTTGAATAAGTTTATAGCTTTTGGAATATTTCTTGTTCCTTTCCTGTTTTCGACAACCTCCATTTAACTTCCTATGTTATCCATTCACAGAAAATAAGTTAAATAAATGAAACAGAAATAATGTTGTATTTTAATGATAACCATTTTTTGGTTTTTTAATAGCGGTTCTTTTGTGATTTCCTAAAGGATCTTTTAGACGCTTCAAGCAGTAATATAAAACATTCCCATCTGAAATTTTGGATAAGTAAATCTTGTAAATAGTATTTGGTATTTAACAATTGCTTGGTATACTATAGGTATCTCTAGGTCCGAAAAGTAAAAGTACTTTTAAAATATAGGTAAGGAAAGTTTCACTTTCGTTTTTCAGTTCAGCGATGAAGTCATCGGTGATAAGAAGTAATCCACTACATATAATCCAGCGTTAGTTAATCCAGGGGTGATTGGGACGTTCGCACCATTTCTAATTAAATGATAGAGTAGGTAGGTTGATTAATAATAATACAGGGTGTCCCAAAAGTCTCCGTACAACTTCAAATATTTATTACACAAAAAAAATAGACCTACAGAAAAAATAATTGCAACAGTACATAGAGTAACTTCAAAAGTTTTTTTCCTACTACCCTAGTATACTTCTACATGAGATCCTTTCATTACACGCAACGTATCCATGCGATGAAGCATTTCAGCTGCAAATTCGAAGCGTTTCGCATAATCATCCGTTTGTAACGCCTGCAAAGCATTCGTGACTGGTATGTGAAATTTGTGACAATGGGAAGTGTGAATGATAAAAAATGAAGTGGTAGCCCTAGCACTAGTGAAGAAAGTGTGGAACGAGTACGTGAAACTTTTCTAGGAGACCTGTAAAATAAATTCGAAAAGCATCGCAAGAGCTTATTATATCAAAAAACACAATACACAGAGTGCTTCATAAATGATTACAACTTTCAGCCTACAAAATTCAGACTGAGCAGGCGTTACAAACGGATGTTTATGCGAAACGCTTCGAATTTATAGATGAAATGCTTCATCGCATGGAAACGTCGCATACAACGAAAGGATCTCATGTAGTAGTATACTAAGGTAGTAGAAAAAACTATTTAAGTTACTCTATGTACTGTTGTAATTATTTTTGCTGTAGGCTTATTATTATTATTTTTTTAAATTTTGAAGTTGTACGGAGACTTTTGGGACATCCTGTATATTGTTAATATTAAGTGCTTCGGTTACAGACGTTTTCTTATGCTATTCAGGACTTTAATTAAAGCGTTAGTAATACAAAATTACATTTAAGTTTAATATATTTAACATTATAAGGGAGCGTTAACAATTTAGCTCCGTCTATCTTGGCTACATATTGCAAAGTGAAAAAAGTGCGGAGAACATATCATTATTCATTATAAAAAAAGAAGAGTATTACATTGTATGGTGAAATAAGGTCATTAAGATATATTTATTACTTTTAATTTTAGACTTCTATAATAGAGTTTTATTTTCGACAGTCTTACTAAAAAGTTAATGTTTATTATTGGGAATAACACTGTGAAATCACTTTTTTTGATATATAAATAATCAATAAGTATAGCATAAATTGGTTGAAACATATCGTTATTTATAACACGTTCATTCATCAATTTATATGCTTTCTGTTCTGATGACAGCAGATGAGAATTTATGACTGGAATTAATTTCAATCTTCACTTGGTGATTACGTTATTGCATATCTTTTAACAGTAAGTACAATTTCAAAGATTGTACAAAACGATAGAGTTCATGTGCAAAATTTTTACACTCTGTTCATTCTGTTGATATCTTCGACAGAAACTAAAAAAAATAACAGTTATTATTCATGATTTTTAGAGATTGTACGTTTTTATTTCTGTATTTAAAAGTAGAATTGTTCTTTTTTAATCAAAAATGCGAAGATAAAAAAAACCTTAAAAGCCCTGATAATAAAATATTCTAAGTGAATAAAAATTTTAATCATATTCATAATATATTCAATTTTATTGGTGTTTCGAACTATTCTCTTTTGTATGGTTTTAAATATTCTTTTATTTTTCATAATATTGGCCTCACTAGCGGCTTAGAAATTCTGCTTACTTGCAAAATAATCACAAAGCCAATTTTATTGCTATAAAAATTGGTATCTTCTTTCAGCCTGTCATACATTATCCCCGCTTTTTGGAGGGTGATTGGTATTATCCTCGATTAACGCTATATATATTAATACAAATAGGTGTATATATGTTCATTTTTATACATCCATAATAATAAGAATGTATTTTTGTGTGCTGTGTTCTGAAGGGGCTGCGCGCAGAGTTATGAGACTTGGAAGGAAAGTACTTGAATGTTGGAAGTTATGCAACTCGAAGCCAGTTTTTTTTTTCACTTTTTTAGATTTTTTTATTTAATTTTTTATGCTATTCTAAGCGTTCTTTCGCGTTTAGTGGAGATTTTTTGACATTCGTAAAAGAATCCGGATTTAATCTTTTAGCCCAATGACTCATTCTCACATAATTTTGACATTTAAGTCCCTGAATAATAATTTTTATTTTAGTACATATTCATTGTTGTTTTTTATTTCTTATATTAGAAAATATGCCATTACATGATTGTATACCAATATTAATAAGATAAATAAGATTTGGGCGATGTTGCGGATCAAAATGTATCATGAAATTCCTTACCGTCCCGTGTCACTGATACTGATTTTTAAGTTTGAAGCTGTCTGTCAATAAAAGTAATTCGACTTAATTTTTTTCCGAAACTGGAACTATTGTTTTATATAAATATGTAGCAAAAAAAAATAATCCGTGCACTTTTTCATGGTTATTATTATTTTTTGAACTATGTCCCTGGATTTTAGATTACTTACCATTCCTTACTATTGGTCTTGCTAAAATTATGCAGAAAAACACGCCAAATGCAGCCACAGAATTTTTTTCAACTTTTTTCTCATGCTGAAGTATGCTAGAGAAAAAAATGGCTGTAATTCTTTGACAGAAAATTTACTGCAGAATTTAATCCCTTAATTCTCGCTCCCGTCAATATCACGGGCTGAGGTGTCGTTCGTTATTTCTCGTGCTGGTCCTATTTCCGGGCTGAAGATTTATTGCTGGGAAAAACTTCTGAAACCAGAAAAATTTAACTAGCATTTCCGTGTGAAGTCTTTGAATGTTTGGGTTTGGGTTTTTGCGCTGATTGTGATGTTGGACTTTATATTGCACGTTTCGAAGTATATCACACTCAAAAAAATTATTAATAATCAAAATTTAGTGTATATTATATTATTTCAAATATTACTTGTAAAAATTTGTTTGATGATGATAAATAAAGATCTAACATGTGAAAAATAAGGGTCTTATTCGCATTAATTTGTATGCTGTAAAACAAACATTAAAACACAGAATTCTCGCATGATGGCTTTTCCACAAATGTGAATTTGTTCTATAACATCTATTTTTTTCGCCTTAAAAAAAACTAATTGCATATTTTATATAGAAACTTATAATTATTCAATTTCTGTAATAAAAAAATAGGTACTTTTTGATGGTTTTACAAATATTAAGCGACCGTTAAGGGGTTAAATCACCATTTAAATATCAATTTCAAGCATTGTGGCTTTATTGGTACACTTACTCAGTGTTGCCAGTGGGCTACATTTTTTTAATTCAGATTTCTTGATTGACACCACTTTTTTGAAACAGCAAAACTAACTTTGCTTTTGCCTTAATTAATATGTCATTAAATAAGGCACATTTTACCATTTCAAAAAAGTGGTGCCAATCAAGAATTTGATTTTTAAAAAAGTAGCCCATCTGGCAACACTACACTTACTGTCCCCAAGATTTATTCCAGTACATTTAGAGGTAAATAAAAAAAATGCAATTTAACAAATTACAACGACCATTTGGAAAATGATTTTTTCAAAAACTAAAATTTAAGACATAAAAAATAGCACGGAGTTGATCATACATTACGTACGCCATGAATTGAACATTAATAGTGTTATTACACTTAAAAATTGCAAGCGACAGAAATCGCCTGCGACTCGTACGTATTATCCACCTGAAACTTACGTATTATCCAAGCATTTCATTGGCTGTTCGGGAAAAAGCTTTTCCATCGTCAGATTTCCAAGAAATCTAACGGCCCATTTTAAATGAAATTTATTTCTTAAACTACTAAACAACCCACAATATTACTTTTTATATCGTCGTATACAGAAAAAAATGTACTTTTAAATGCAATCTGTTTGAAAGCTGTATCTCAATTTGTTTCTGAGTTATTAAATTTTTTTGTAGTTTTTATTACTTTTCTGTCACAGTGGCAACACTCTGTTGTCCATCTCTGTTGAAATTAAAGGTAAATACAGATTACTGTATAGACCAATCTGAAAACGAATAAAATGATGAATAAACCAATAAAAACCTTCAGATATGCTTTTGATTTCCTACCCTGACGAGAACAATAACCATTTTTCCAAATGGTTAAAAAATATATATATTTAGTTGAATGTAAATAATTGTTGTTAAAAATCAATGAACATTGTGGCTATCACTTAGGCTTAACATGACTTGCCTAAAAATAGGTGGTAATTTTCCTTACCATCCCTTCAGGGATGATAAATCCCTGTTCTATTTCACTATTAAATGGATTACAGGGGTCTCGCTGGGATAGTACAGTATTAAACATTAATGCTGAATAAGAACATTTTCTAATTATAGCAACAAGAACATGAAAGTTTAAAACTGGAAGTTTAAAAATGCTATTTTTTTTAAAGTTGAATTTCACATGTTTCTTATTCATGAAAGTTAGAATTATCGAAGAATGGCTCCCCTGTATTTTGTTATAAATCATCGTTTTTAAAACATTCATAACAAAAAGGTAAATTGCCTTTTTTATTATACCGTTTTAATGAAATCTTAGTAACGGTTTCTTTCAAACCAATGATCTTCTGTATTTTTTATTTCTTACCTGTGTGAAAAGCATTTGCTTCAATAGTAGCATCAAAAACTAAATTAGTTGAAAATTATTTAGTTCTGTGTGTTTCAAATGTAAATCCACATGTTGCTTTCAAGCAATAAATAAATGCCGTGTATTAATGTATGTTTACGTTTACTTATCATACTACATAGTGCAGGGCTCGCAGCGTTCCTAAAATTTTCACACTTTGCTACCAGTATTTTAAATAAAACTTCTTCGTGGTAGATTCCTTTAAGATCTATAATAGAATTATACAATAAAGATTGTCGTTTTAAAATAGTGGTAGCAAAGTGTGAAAATTTTAGGAACACTGCGAGCCCTGATAATGTATCAATACCAATTAAGTAAGATTTGATTGTTATTATTTAATAACAGATATTTCTTCTACATAAACATTATATTTTTTCAGACTGACTGCAGCCTCTCCTTATCTGTTCGCGACCAACAGTTGGAGAAACAATGCTCTACATATTTAATTGTAATTACTTCCTACAGTCCTTGCCTTCCCTACTCTGATATTTCTGTTTGCAACCATGCAATTCTTAGTAAAAGATTTTAAATATATTTTTTTAACCTTGTAGGTATATATAATAAATTAGCCTATCTGAAACATGTGTGTTACAGGTAAATAATAATAAAATAAACTAATTCACCATAAAATAATATAAACTGCTAAATTTCAGTTTTTCAGGTAATGTTATACCAAAATTTTGTACTAAAAATACTACGTTCTTAGTATTTCTTATTTAAATGTTCTGTGGGTACTATGCAAATTCATTATAAGTAAAAATTTAGAAGAAAATAAAAAGTTAGAGTGGTAAAATGTCAAGGAGACGGTAAAGAAAATTAAACACGCAAGCTTAACTTTGTTCTTCAGTTAATTAAAATGTTATTAAAAATCATCGCTGTTGCACATTATTTTCTTTATTGTGAATATTTAAGGCATTCTATTATAAGATTAAAATGTTATTTTACTGTTTAATTTCACCAGATTTTTATTCCTGAAAGTTAAAATTATGTGATAATGCCTCATATTTTGCCCCCTTTTTATTAAAGTTTATTTGGAATTCATACAGCCCTTTTTTATTTTTACCCGACTGCAAAGAAGGGTTATGTGTTTCACGCATATCTGGGTATGTGGATTTCTTTATACCCTCGAAACATCCCAACGGTTGGATGGATTTTAATGAATGAGGTCTCTATCGATTCGTCTTAACCGTTCAATGGTTATAGGCTAGGTTTTGTTTTTATAAATTCAAAATGGCGGCCGTAAAATAAAAAATGGCGGTAGATACGAAAAAAACATTTTTACGCATTCTATTGAGTGGCATATCCAATGATATGCCACATATGTATGCCATAGGTCTTTCAAAATGAAGACGATGTTTCATTGACTATTTTACAGTCAGAAGCTCCGTTTAAATATTACACAATCTGGAAGTTGTGTAGGTAAGATCTCTAGCGTAACTGCAATTGTAACCTTAGACATCTATAGGCCTCATGAAAACAATGTTTATAGATAGGAACTAGCAATTAAACACAACTTAAAACTCAACAGGTATAAAATAAATAGGTAAGTAATATAAAATATAGTTTCACATTCATGAGACATAATTAATTAGTTCACTTTTCTACGCATTCGGGTTTTTTGATTTTTTTTTTAATTTAATTTTTTATTCGCTATTTTTTTTATGAGATTTTTAGTATGTTATCACATTCCTTGGCGAATGTTGAATATTCGTATAAAGAATACGTTTGCAATCTTTTAGCCCAATATAGTAAATTCTTTCCTCTGATATATTTTAATTTTTAGTTAATTTTTATCGCTTTTTAACGATTTTCTGCGCTTTGCGGAGATTTTTCGACATTCGTAAAATGAATCCTGTTTTACTGTTTAAGCCCAATGAAATAAAAAAGTGATAAAAAAACACTTCTTATAAGCCCTTAGGTTCGTTTAGAAAAATTTTCGTTTAAATACATAAATTCATTCAACACTGATTTTAGATAAATTTAAAGTTATTATCACGGTCCCTAGCGATGCTGGTCTTTCGTTTGGAAATTTAAAATAAAAACAGTCCGGAGCGTGCGTAGCACGCCTGGTGTACTCTGCTGAAGGTAGTGCGGTCCACAACTATAGGTTTATTTTGATAAATTTGCATTTAAAATATAAAAATCATACAAATCCCAGGGCATACGCTACCGAAGGCAGTAATAATGGAAATGGATGGCAACCCTAACACGGAAGACTGAGAGATAATATCGCTCACCCGCAGGAACAGTGACACATCTCGACAAAAGTAAATTTCACAGGATAGGCAAAAGAAAATGTGCATGATTTTACTGTAACATGAAATTATACCATTTATATCTGCATCCAGGAATAAAGGCGTGCATAAAAGCTTAAAACTCTTAAGAATGAAGACATCGGATGAGGTTCGGAGGGTTGGATGATTTTACCTCCCCACATAATCCACCCCTCTTCTGTGGTCACAAATGGACATATAGCATAATAAAGTGATTTTCCGTACAACTACGCTTATGAAACTGCTTGTGTAGCAAGACGTACCTATGATAGACCTATTAGTGAAATAAAACGCAATATGAATTTTTGCAAGATGTGTCACTTTTCTTGCGGGTGAGCGATATATCGACCAGTGACGATCTTCCGTAATGGACTTGGTGTACATTTTCCTTTGACTGTGGGCCCCACCAGTGGCCGAGAGGTTCTGCTCTCGAAGCTGGTAGACGGGAGGTGCTGGGTTCGATCCCAATCGCGCCCGTCGACCTAATCGTTCGGAGTTTTCGTGGTTTTCTTCGAGCCTTGGATTTCCAAGCGTAAATACGGATTAGGTTCCCTTAGAAAGACCTCCACGAAGGGCATTCTCTCCCCCCCCCCTGGGCCTATATCCCTCGAGCAGATAATTGGCCGTCAAAAATCAACCAACCAACCAACCTTTGACTGTGTGCTATTTCGGGTCTATGAGGCCCGCATCCACCGCTGTTGTGACAGCTGACTGCTATTTTCGTGATTCACTAACACGTTGAGTGCCACGACGACTGACACTGAAGCGCTAAAAATTTACAATGTTTAAAGTAATTTTTAAGAAAGTATAATCCTGTAATAAATAAAAGGTAGGTAAATTTTAAATATTTGTTCATTAATTATTTAAAACAATGTATATTTTTTTCAGTTTTGTATCACATTTTAGACGTCAGCCATCGGTGAATGATACGTTTTAAACGGAAAGTTCGCTGTCAGCCACCGGTGGCTGACATGGCGCTTAACGTGTTAATGGTGTATTACGATCCAAACTGCCTACTTTCTGATTCATTTTTGCTCTCGAAGGCATCAAACTGCGAAACTCTCTTATTTAGAAACTACATAATGTGCCGTGCTTCTCTATTTGTTGATAAATGCAAAAAGTTTCGTAAAAAATGCTGTCAAAGTGGGCGTTTTAAACACAATTTTCCGAAGCGGGAGATCTGGGAATGAAAAAAATGGTCATACTGAGAAAATAATTGTTTAAAGATCAAATTCTAATGAATTGAGCGAAAAATGAAATCACACGGTTTCTTATACAGCTCTTCAAAAATCACCTCCGCAAGTTTCATGTTTTTACTTTTAAAAATAAGTCTGAAAATGTCTCAGAAAATTTCGAGCTGTCGAGGATGGAAAAATATTTTTTCGAATACACCCGTAAGGGTCCTGTCCCTGCCGGCGAAGACACTCACGAGCTAATGCTAATCCTATAGGGAAGGATTTTTCTAATATCTCGTTTGCATTTCGACATTTTTAAATAATGTTTTTTGCATTGGATAGCCGAGGTCCGTCTCTACAGCACACCTTGGTTACTTTTTCGATTTTGTTCGCAGATATTTTTAATAAACTTACTTTCATTTTCAAAACCGGTTCTGAAAATGAAAGTGTAATTCTAAAAAATATCTGCAACCAAAATCGAAAAAGTAACCAAGGTGTGCTGTAGAGACGGACCTCGGCTATCCAATGCAAAAGAAAAATATTTAAAAATGTCGAAATGCAAACGAGATATTAGAAAAATCCCTCCCCATAGGATTAGCATTAGCTCGTGAGTGTCTTCGCCGGCAGGGGCAGGACCCTTAAGTAAGACCTAGGACATATTGGAATATCAGCTTGTAAAAAATGGTTAAATAAAAAACATCGCTGCATCCCTGGCTATAACATTTTAAGTCAAAAAGATTTTTTTTTTTTTTTTGCTTTATTAGAAATGTACGATAAAATAAATTGAAACTGGAATATTTAATCAAGTCACAAAATACATGCATCTCGATATCTTTTTCTCCGAGTTGTTTGAAAGCATATTTTCTTTTTATCTCTTTCAAGGAACAGCGAGTAAATATCTCGTATTAGATACTTGCTAATAAAATTTTCCCAGAAATCTACCGGGATCCTTACTATGTCACAATGAAATAAATCTATTCCAAAGCATTTTGACTACGGAATTTTCGTGGATTGCGTGCTTACGATATTCACTTGCAAGACCATTATTAAAAAAATAGATGAAAGACCGTCATTTTGATAAATGGGACAGACAAAAATAAATGAAAGAAAATATCTATGCTGTATTGACATCAAAAGTATCGAGTAAATACAATGAAAATACTAATGAAACAAAATCAGAGCTTTACTTTCGATTCGTGTAGTGCTTGTTTCAAAATAGAGGGATAATAAATATGGAATCAATCTTTAATAAATATCCAATTATTTCTATCTTGAATTTAGATATCGCATCTACCATTACCTGAAATGCATGCATGAAATATTTCGATCGTAATGCAGCCTAATCACATTAGAAACTATTAGTTCAACGATATAATTTCATAGTTCTGTTCTTTTTCTTCTTTAAAATGTATATGGGACATTCTCAAAATCTTTTGACTTTTCAGGAATAAAAATCTGATGAAATTAAACTAGCTAAAACAACATTTTAAACTTACAGATGAATGCCTTAATGATTAAAAATAAAGGAAAAATGGTCAGCAGCGAAAATTTTTTTTATTTAACTGAGTTTTAAGTTAAACTTGCAAGTTTAATTTTACTTACCATTTTACCACTATAACTTTTTATTTTTTTTTTCTAAATTTTTACTTATAATGAATCTGCATAGTGCCCATAGGATATTCAAATAAGAAATAATAACAATGTAGTATTTTTAGTACAGAATTTTGGTATAACATTATCTTAAAGGGGTGTCAGAGAAGGGAAGGTAAGGAAAAAAAGGGGGGACGGTATAGGAAAAAAGGGACGATAAGGGAAAAAAGGGATGGTAAGGGAAAAAAGGGATGGTAAGGATGGGACGGTAAGGAAAATTACCAAATATTTTTTGGAAAATCGTGTTAAGACTAAGTGATAGCCACAATGTTCATTGATTTTTAGAAACAGTTATTTAGATTGGATTAAATAAAAAAAAAAATACCTCGAAAGGTGTCGGAATAAACCTTGGGGACGGTAAGACTACCCATAAAGCCACGATGCTGGAAATTGATATTTAAATGCTGATTTAAATTCTGCATTAAATTTTATGTCAAAAAATTTTAGCCATTCTTTCTCTAGCACGAGAAAAAAGTTGAAAAAAAAATCTGTGGCTGCATCTGAAGTGATTTTCTGTATAAGTTTAGCATGAGGGACGGTAAGGAATCTAAAATCCAGGGACAGAGATAAAAAAAAATAATAAAAACCTTAAATATGTGTGCAGGTTAATTTTTTGCTACATATTTATATAAAACAACAGTCCTAGTTTCCAAAAAAATTACGTCGAATAACTTTTATTGAAACAATTTTATACAGACGGCTCCAAACTTAAAAATCAGCACCAGGGACATGGGATTGTATAGGAAATTCGTGGTATATTTGGACCCCCAACTTCGTCCACAAGTTATTTATCTGTTAATATTGTTATGCAGTCATGCAATGGGATGTTTTTCAGTATAAGAAATAAAAAACCTTCAAGAATATGTACTGTAATAAAAATTATTATTCAGGGACAGAAAAATACAGAAAAGTCAAAAGATTGTAAGAATGCCCCATATATATTTAAATTTTTTACATGAAAGCACAAACAAACAATGAGTTTGAATTTATATGAAAATGTTGTGAAAAGTGAATTTTTCGAACTTATCCAAGAGTAAAAATAAAGAATAATCGTGCTTATAGCATAGAGCCTGACATACTTTCCAATGCATTCAGACTTCTGTGACAAAACTCTCCGTTTAATAAGGCAACAGATATGACATATTGAGTAAACAAGTTAGAAAACGCATAAGAAATGAAATGTACTTTCAGCAATAATCATCCAACGAATGCAATGTATCCACATCTTTGAGTAGCCCGGTATATGAATTAATTTATATTCTAGAAATACCTCTTAGTACAGTAAATATAGTTCAGCTAGAAAATGCATAACTCAATTAAAAAATACCTTTAAGAAATTCACGCTAATACATAGATGTACTTACGAATTCTTTGCGTAGCCCTGTATGTGATCTATAGAATTTATAAACACCACCGAGTATGAAAAAAGTTAGTTAAATTTAAACACGCATGTTAAATCTGAAAATGCATTTATCGCACATAGACAGTACTATAAACGAATTCTTTTGTGTGACCCTGTAAATTAATGCTTTGCCGTTCCTATTTTACATAAGGCGTGTTTTAGTGCAAATCAGAAATGCATCAATGATGCTCGAAATAATACATCTTTAAAATACACCGCAAACGATTTTCCCCCATAGATCATAATATAAACGAATTCTTTTGTGTGATCCCGTAAATTAATGCTTTGTCGTTCATGTTCTACAGAAAGCGTGTTTCAGTGCAAATCAGAAATACATCCATTATGCTTGAAATAATACAACAGCCTTAAAATACATCGCAAACGATTTCCCCCCATATATCATAATATAAATGAATACATTTGTGTGATCCTGTAAATTAATGCTTTGCTGTTCATATTCTACAGAAGACGTGTTTTAGTGGAAATCAGAAATGCATCCATTATGCTTGAAATAATACAACATCATTAAAATACACCGCAAACGATTTTCCCCCATAGATCATAATATAAACGAATTCTTTTGTGTGACCCTGTAAATTAATGCTTTGCCGTTCATATTCTACAGAAAGCGTGTTTTAGTGCAAACCAAAAATGCATCAATTATGCTTGAAATAATACAACATCATTAAAATACACCGCAAACGATTTTCCCCCATAGATCATAATACAAACGAATTCTTTTGTGTGACCCTGTAAATTAATGATTTGCTGTTTATATTCTACAGAAAGCTTGTTTTAGTGCAAATCAGAAAGGCACCAATTACGCTTGAAATAATACAACATCATTAAAATACACCGCAAAAGATTTTCCCCCATAGATCATAATATAAACGAATTCTTTTGTGTGACCCTGTAAATTAATGCTTTGCCGTTCATATGCTACAGAAAGCTTGTTTTAGTGCAAATCAGAAATGCATCAATTGTGCTTGAAATAATACAACATCATTAAAATACACCGCAAATGATTTCCCCCCATAGATCATAATACAATGGAATTCTTTTGAGTGTGTCTGTAAACGAACTATAAATGCTACACAATCTATTTTAAATAGCGAACATGTCATAGTGAACCTCAATAACATATATAAACTACATGGCGATAGGAGTATATTTACAAAAGTTAGAGCGCGGACACACAGACGGCAAGCAGACAAATCGAAGTCAATAGCATTTTTCAACTCATGTGCTGACTGTAAAATTAAAGAATAAAATTCAACAGACATTCTTGAAAATTTAAGTCATGTTTAATTAATTTTTTTTAGTTATAAATGCAAAATGGCAGAAACTTTGGCTTATTCAGAAATATTACCATTAAAGGGAGATTATTTTTTAAGGTGGCAAAAAACGTGCATCTATTTTTTTTTTTTAACTTGACATTTTCCTTCTTAAAAGTTATTTAATTCAAATCATGGAATATTTTAGTAATCTTAAGTACTAAAGCAAATTAATTTATCAAAAGTGACACAAAAGAAGAATTTAAAAAAAAAAAAAAAAAAATTAAATTTAAATTTTCCCAAAGTTTTCCTTTAATAAAATTTTTCGTAAATATTTTTAGGATGGGTGTTATTTAAAATATCTTTAGCCTCTGAATAAAGACTTTAGAATAAAAATAATAATTGAAATAGTAAAAATAACTGATGCATTATTAATGTTATAAAATTTTGGTTCTAATTAAGTACCGCGTTAAATCTGTGAGGATAACTTTGATTTCATTTGTGAAGACAACTTCAAATTTAATCTCCCTCAGTTTTTACGAAGCGTCTAACAAATTGCGTTTTTATTATATGGCATTTAATAACAGCTTCCAGCTCTGTTTCTTTAAAAAATAAACTTAAGATAAAATAATATTAGACTTTTATGTAATTAATATAATAAAGAAAATATGTGTCTTTTATTTAAATGTTCTAAAATTAAAGATAAAATACATTTTGCGCAGATAGTTAAACTGATTTAACTTAAAACATTGGGAAAATAAATACAATCAAAGTTAATTAAATACAACGAGGTACGATAAAAAAAAAAAGAATCAAGTGTGATTAAACAATTAATTAAACTGGAAAAATAAACGCAATTAACAAAGATTTTCTTAAACAAAAACACTAGAAAATACTTTTTAATTGTCATTTTTTTATGTAAGTTGAAGTCTACATATAGTATGTTTCCTGAAAACTTTTTCTATTTTTGTTTTACGGATTAAATAAAATGATTTGTTAAAGAATATTTTAATATTCTTATGCTGTTTATACAACTATTTTTAAAAGTTATATATAATTCATTTTGGTGTTGTTGTTTTTTTTTTTTTACACTTTTAATATTACACTACAGCAGCCATGGTCAACCTGCGGTCTGCGGGCCACATGTGGCCCGGTGACCTTTTATGTGTGGCTCGAGACATAGAAACATTAATACGCTATTTATAAAATTAATTGAGACGCGCATAATAAGTATTTCAGACCTGTTGTTTTATATATTTTCAGAAGAAGACAAATCTGTCCTTTTATTTATAATAAATTTAAAATTGTGTTAAAACATCTTAAATGCCGTTTTATAAGTCAAAAATCCTTTTTACATTTATTTATATGTATGCTACAGTGATGTATACATTTCTTAATCTTCAACCATCAAACATTGACGATAATTAATTAAATTTGCGAAATTAATTAATTATTTAAATTCTTAATTAATTAAATTTGCACTAAATACCTCAACAATAAAAATAAAATAATGAAAAGTTTTTGCATTGAGAAAAAGACTGGTTTATTAGAGTATATCTACTGTTTTTTTTTGTTTTGTTTTGTTTTTTTAGAAATTTTCCATTTTAACATTATTACGTTTTATATTTATTTATTTTTTACGATTCAACGTTTGTCGCGTTAAAAATTGCTACTAAAAAATGTTTACAACACTGTTTCCAAACGACAAAAATAGAAATCTACCGCGAAGTTTATTGTTTGGAAATTGTGGTGTTAAAAGTTTTGCTAGAATTCTTCCGCTACAAACGTTCAATACTACCGATAATCTCAACTTTGATGTATTGCTTTGCTATACTACTTGTATTATCTTTCTATTTCAATTATTCTTTTTTTACCTTTTTTTAAGTTTGTTGCGGCCCGCCTAACATCGCAAACATACACTATATGGCCATTAATGACCGTCAACTTTCAATTTTAGACATTTTGTCGAATATTTAGAAATATACTCGACAGATTCTTCTGGAATTTCAGGATTTAAAAGAATAGGTATGACCTCATATTCCGCAATGTCGATTTGATAAGGGGGGCAATTAGGGGGCCAACAAAAAATCAAAGAAAAAAAATAATACTTGGGATCACCCTGTAAGATAAAATGCACGAAATGATCTATCGCTACCGAATATAAATAAAAAGACATTGTGCAATATGTGTATTCTTTTGTGTAAGAATAGCACGTATAATAATAGAGATACAGCGATTTATTTAAAAAAATTAAAAAATTCTTGCATGTTTTTTTTGTTACAGGGTTTAGCAGGGTTTTCAACCAAATCTAACGCCGGTTTCAGAAAAATTGACAAAATATAGTAGAAACAATATAGTGCAATTGGAATATAAATATATTAAATATTTTAGGAAATATGAGCAGTTGTATGAAATATGTGCGCATGCGCGAACGATACCAAGGATCATTTTACATAATTTAATAGTCAACTCTATGGAGCAACTTATTAAAAAAATCTAGTCAAATATCGTAAAAATTCAGAAAGACATCGGCGTTAGAGTGAGCAAATTTTTTGTTGTTCTCTAAAAGCAGCTGAATGATAAGGGATTTTACACAAATCTTCTAAGCTGGCTATTCACAAACAGCTGATGTACAACAGAATAGCGAAAAAATTATTGATTTTAATAAATATCATGATCGAGATTAACTTATTCTTATTTTGATTAATTGACTGGAGCAGAAATTTTAGATCAAAATCAAAGTTTGTATAATATTGAACTAATAATATTAAAGTATTAAAATTTGGAACTACTTTTTGAAATATTAAGATGTTTGAGATAGAAGAAAGTTTTGGTATTGGCGCATCCAATTAGTTATTTTTGTAACTTCATTATAAATATTTAAAATTAAAATTAATTTTCTTTTTACTTATAAATATCACAGTAATTTAACTTAAAATAAAACTAAATGCGACTTAAAGCAAAACAGTATTAAATTTTTAAAACAGAAAAAAGGCATAAACTAAACCTATGTTTGGAGAAAATAACTCTTTAATCATAGGTATATTAGTAGATATTGTATGTTTAAATTATAAAAAGAAAGTATGCATTTCTTTGTAAAAATACTCTACAATTATAGGCATATTTGGTTAAAATTTGTTATACAAATTATCAGCATTTCATTGTACAAATTAATTATTAGCAATTATCAATATAGTCAATCCCATATCCAAATCCAGTAGCAATTATCAGCATTTCATTGTACAAATAAACAGAATATTTTAATGTTTAAATTACATTTTTTATACGACATTATTAATGTATATTACAGGGCTTGAATGGCAGATACAGGGTTTGAATTTCGAGACGGGATGGCAGAATTCGTGCTCTAAAGAATATTGGGGGTAGGAGGCTCCTGTTTCCAAAAAATCATTTTTCAAAAATGTTTCTTTGTAAAACGACGATCAACCCTCGGGATCGACTGACAAATTTCGTGATATTTTCCACTATCGATTGGCAGTTTTCACAGTTTCTTCTTACAACAAATTGACAAAATTCATGTTTGTTTTTCTGCATCTGACCGAAAAAATTTGCAATTTTTCTCCACAGCTGACTACCAAATTTCACGATTTTTTCTGGAGATCGATCGGTGAATTTCATAATTTTTTTTCTCGCGACCAATTGACAAATTTAGCAATTTTATTCTGTGACCGATTGGCAAATTTCCCTGTTTTTTCTTATGACATACTGATGAAAGTAACGATTGTTTTTCTGCATCTGATTGAAAATTTTCATGATTTTTCTCTGCGACCGGCTGAGAAATTTCACGATATTCGATCGTGACGGACTGGCAAATTTCACAATACTTTTCCGTGAATGATTGACGAATTTTGTGATATTTTCCCACTGTCGATTTCCCACTTCAGTTTTTTTTTTTCTCGCGACCAATCGACAAATTATTTCATTTATTTTCACCATGATTGACGAAATCAATGATATTATTTTCTATGACCGATTTAAGTATTTTACAATGTTTTTTCTGTGTGCCCAAAATAGGAAATAACTAAAAGGGCAGCAACGGCCACCGGAGTCTAAGCTCTACCAAATTGGCCAATAGTCAGCACTACACAAAATGAGGTTACACTTGTGGTGCACATAAAAAAAAGTTTGTGAACTTTAAAAAAAAGCATATTTAGAAACAACTTGATTCTTGCAATTCATAGAAATTAGGACATGACTTTTTGAAATCAATCTTTTCTCATGTGATAGAAGAAATCAATTGAGTATTCTCTTTTCAAACTTTGGATACGGATTTAAAATCCCATCCAATGCATGGAACATAGTCCAGTTAACAAAAATACCAGGGATTACAGTTTTGACTCTAATTCCATTAAGGATATAATAAAACAAATTTGTTCAGAAGTGACATACAATCACCGATATGCATTATTCATGTAAGTCAAAAAGGTAATGCACATCAGATTTTGCAAAGTTTTCTAAAAATTTTTAAGAGAGCATAACCATGTGTTTCGGATACTTTCTAAAGTTATGAAAGTTGCTCTGTGCTGTTTGTCAAAAGTGTAACTTGTGAAAGAGGCTAAAGCATGCAAAATGGAATAAAATCTAAAATTAAGAAGTTCATTTGGCAACCCAACTGTTAATTGCCCCTTTCTAACAGTTCAACTCCCCTGCATTTATAAATTTTGGGTAGGAAACTCCCCTCCTGGGAAAACTTGAATTTGAAGCCCTGATATTCAAAGAGATGTGGTTTTTGTAAATTATATTTCAATACAATTAAAATGTTTTGTGTGAAACATGTTTTTAATTTATTGTTCTGAGATGGCATTATGTAAAGAAATAATTCACCATGTGACTAAAAACATATCTAGTGCTGGATATCCGAATCCGGCAGGCAAAGTAGCTTCGGATATCCGGTATCCGATATCCGGCAAAATCAATATCCGGTGCATCTCTAATTTTTATTATTAATTTGTATTTAATAAGATTACATTAAGTACTGTATTGAACACGATTGGTAATTTATTTTCTGGCATGTATATTTATGTACCAAAAAATGTTAACGGTAAATAACAGTTATCAAAATTTGATGATTTGCTTTTTTTTAGATGTAATTTTTATACTTTTTATACAGACTGGCAATACCAAAAGACTTTTTTTATCTTATAAAACTAAATTTATGAAACAATCTCGAAAAAACAAACACAGCCCAAATAAAATATTTTAGAGAAAATTATTCTGTTTTGCATTTATTATTTGATTTATATCGTTGGCTTATATCAGATCAATTTATAACAATATTAACAAATGTGACATAGGTTTAACATTTTGGAATATGCACATAGATTCTTGAATTGCAAAAATGTGTTAATATTTATTAAACTAATTAAATCATTTTTTTATTATTAAATTAATTTATAAATAGCATTAAATAAACACACAAAAAAGCAAAATGATTTCTATGAATATAATACAATGCATAATTTGGAACTTTCATTTTTTTTTTTTTTTTTTGAGATTTAAAAATATATAAATGTCATGTCTAAAACACAATTATTGTAAATGTTGTTATAAACTGATATGATAAGCTGACCATATAAATAAAATAATAAATACTAAACAAAATCATTACAAGAACCATAATTAAAGTAATGAAAATAGCATAAATTCTTACTAACATACCTCAACTGAATAACGTGGTGGTTTTCCTTCAAATGTTTTATACAATACAGTCATTTCTACTTCCACAGTTCAATGCACATCTCCTTTCTACCAGAAAGCTTCGATTCTGAAGGCCCTGTTGAAATGGAATTTAGCCGGGGCAATGTTACCAAGGAATATGCCGTGAAAATCACTCACATATCCACTCGATAACACTTCTGCAGCCTTTGTGCCTGGACTTTGAGTAATGTAGTCCCATTCTGTCTCGGGAAAATTTCAAGAATCTGAAAAGAAGATATTTTAAATACTTAAATGTCAACAGAAATTCATTAACAAATGTATATAAGATAAAATATCAGTGTTAGTTTTTTAAGACAGGACCTGATTTTTACAAATATAGTATTGTTTTTATTTTGGGATAGTTGTATGATAATCATTTTTACGACTTTTCAGACATTGCATTTGCAATAGAAAGGGATAAACAGACTTTACTAAATAGTGGCCGTGAATAAAAATAACCAGGTTCATTTTTTAAAAATATGAAGCATTTATTGAAAATCTGTTGGAGATGAGAGGCCCCTCAGACAGGACTTGTACAAGAGCGGAAGCTAAGGGGAGTCTTGTGAATATCATATGCATAGCAGCAAAGTTAATTATCCCCAATATATTTGCCACAATGGTAACAATACATGTAATTTGGCATACTTCTCTGAAAAGTTTGTTTTATATGAACTGTGCTATTTTGGCATAATTAACGCGCACTTTCTGTATTCAAGCTGTATGTAGACATATTTTAAGTCAAGACAATAGCAGGGGCTCATGAAGGGATATTGGAATTTTTTTGATTGCGGTTTAGCAAACCACTTAAGGAAACGTTTATACATTTTTGCCTAGCGAGCAAAACTGACAATGGATAGCGGCTTTCGTCGAATACCAAATATGGTTATGAAAAGATCTAGTTCACGAATCGAAACTAAAAATATGGCAGATGGTTTCTAACGGCTAATTTAAGATGGGGTCTTATATCTATTACGAAAATAAGAATAGGGAATGTATATGTATGAAAAAGGATAATTTATCGGTATCCTAAAACGTAATTACATTTATATTAAATAAGAGAACATATTACATGAATTAAAAAGGAGTTATTTACGTTATTATATGATAGGAAAGGTGAATAAAGTTCTGATAAGGGGAATAAGCTTAATATATATGATTTGATATCATATATTTCCCCCACAAGTCCAGGAATTTAAACTGTTTGTGTAGGTCAAAATTTAAGCACACTTTTCAGAGATTCCAAGGAAGGGCGATAATGACGAAGTAAGATAACATATATAAAAGACAAAAAAAACATGTATCTGGATAAATAAATTGTATGACTCTCTAATTAAAATGCTTCCATTTAGTAATACAGTATACATTTAGTAACATAGTATACTTTATATATATATATATATGTATATATAAATAAATCTCAAATGTTTATGACTTATTTCACTTGGCCTTTTTTCCGTAACTACTTATTTGAAAGGCACATATTTGCTGGGGTGATTGTTCAAAGCCCAGCATATTCAACAATGGTAGCATATTTCTAGATATTGGTATACAAAAAATATATAAAATAAGCAATCTTTGTTCGAACAAAAATATAAGCACAAATGCAATAAAAGTTGTACAACATATAAAAGAGCATATATAAAATTGTAAATCATATTTATTAAAAAAAATGAGATGAATGGATGATGAAGATGAAAAAGTGTGTATGTAATGTAATTGTATGAGACTTTGTAATTGAAAACAAAAAAAAAATCTGTGTATCCACACAGGACAGGCAAAAAAAAAAAGGAAAGCGACCCGCGATCTATACAAAATGTTGCTGCCCTTAATCTTGTCAACTGACAATGTGATGACATCAGCTTATGGCTTAGTCCTAGATGAGGAGGGAATATTTTTGAGAGCCCAATAATGGACTCTCTGCTCTCTGGAAATTATTTGATTTCAAGAAGGTGAACGCGTCGCATAATCGTATAAACAGGGACTTTGAAAATGAATTGATGTCGTGTGCACCAATCCGAAGTCGTTTTTCTTTCAATGAAGTTACAGGTCCACGGGGTAAAATTTTTAAACGGGCCTTCACTTCGACGGAGCAGAAAAAAAATTTATATAAACACCATGTATATCAAAAAGTAATTGACAAGCCTAGAGTAATGAGAAACTGTTTGTCATAATAGGTAAATAAAGATTACTGTAGTCATGAGTTATGTTGAAGTAATAAAAAAAATGAATAAAAAGAAATTTTATTTTTTTTTTTAAACTCTATATATAAATAAAAAATAATATCTTTAAGAGTACCCCAAAATGTTACGTTGAATTTGTAATATATCACTGTTATGGTTAGTTAAAAGTAACAAAAAAAGGAAAAAAGGAAAAAAATGTGTTGATAACAATATTGGCAACACCCCCTAAGGTGATAATAACACAGATTGTTATGTGAAAACTTTCTCTGGAAAAGGGAGAACTTGGACCAGCTAAGCTCAAAGAAAATTCACACACAACATAAGTACAAAGTCGCGATCAATGCACTCAAGTGTGGATAATATCAAATTGCACAATATTGCGGGAAAAATTAATTTCGTGGTCTTAAATTTATATCTCGTGGAATTGTTTACTGGATTTTTGATATTTTCCTCATGGCGTACAAATAAATGATTATTCATAGATGGAGCTACAATTAATCTGTCAATATGAACTCTGAATGCAGAGTCCTCAGGTGAGTGTAAACGTTTGATGGAAACAGAGAAATGTATATATATCTAACAGAGATTGAATTTAAAAATGCAAAAGAGGTACCAGTGACATACTTTTGATGACAAAAGTCTCTTACCAATATAAATGTATGTGAACAAAGGATTTACTACGTAATTTACTAAATGAAATATCTGATGCTGCACTCATATAATTTTCTGACAGCTATGTACATTACAGTTGAAAACCTGAAATTATAAAGATTTATTGATCCTTAGGATGGTTTCAGTAATGCACAAATGTATATTTCAAATCTATACAAAAAGGTAAATGTGAAGAAGAAAAAAGTATTTATGTATTACTGTCTATATATATATACAGGGTGGTCATAAAAAAACTTTGCCGATATATGGAGCTCTAGCGGCCGTTCCGTTTAACAGATCGAGATGAGATTTCAAATATAGTTATTCAGAGGTATGAGCTCGGGATTCTGAGAACGGCAACAAATTGGCGCTCACGGTTACGGTTATAGGTACAGAAACTCGAAATTTTCGAATGGCAACGCCCATTTTTTTTCGTCGCAAAATGCTCAGCGAATGCCAAAACCCTAAATAGCGCTGGAACGGTACGTGTATCGCAATAAACGGACGCGTTATGCACGCACAAAAAACAGTTCAGCGAACGGCCAAAAACAACACGATAGAGGCGCACGAAGGAAATTTGCATATGACAGAGGCAAGAATCCGTTTTCTAAGCTGATTATCTGTCGAACTGCGTTCTGTGATTGGTGTCTTGCCTCTGTCATATGCAAATTTTCTCCGTGCGCCCCAATTGTGTTGTTTTTAGCCGTTCGCTGAGCTGTTTTTTGTGCGTGCATAACGCGTTCATTTATTGCGATACACGTACCTTTTGAGCGCTATTTATGGTTTTCGCATGCGCTGAGCATTTTGCGACGAAAACAAATGGGCGTTGCCATTCGAAAATTTCGAGTTTCTGTACGTATAACCGTAACCGTGAGCGCCAATTTGATGCCGTTCACAGAATCCCGAGCTCATACTTCTGAATAACTATATCTGAAATCTCATCTCGATCGGTTAAACGGGACAGCCGTTAGAGTTCCATATATCGGCAAAGTTTTTTTATGACCACCCTGTATATATATATATATTAAATTACAAGGAACAAAAGATATGTGTATAAGGATAAAAAGAAAGTCACAATAATGTTACAGGTGTTATGCAAAAAAAAATAACAGCATTAACCAACCAGTATAATAATATCCATACTATTGCGATGCAACAGGTAAGTAAATACTATTGTTTACCAATAGTGGTGTGAATAACTAGTGTTATGAATCCGTTAAGTATGGTTTAACTAGTACTTACCAAGACATTGTGAGATTATTAAATGGTGGTAATGTAAGAGTGGTGTGTGAATGTTAAACATAATGTGTAATGAAAAAGAAAAAATAAATGAACAGGTCGTGTTAATACCTTTGAATGGTCGCCTTGATTATCAGCATTGATTAACATCATTGAATAACTCTGATTTGTAACAACATTGATTCGTAACATTGATTAGCATTGATTCGTAACCTTGAATGAAAACATTGATTAGCACATTGATTGACAGCATTGATTCGTAACCTTGAATGATAACATTGATTGGATTGAACAGTATGTAACACCGACCTATCTTATACAAAGTGTTTGGTGTAAACTCAAAAATAATTTCGACAGAAATTAACTAAACCAAATAAGAGCTAACAACACCGCGCAAATAATGAGAAGAATTTTTTAAAAAAAATGTGTAAAATGTCATTGGCACATATAAAACAGAAAAGAAAGACCTGACAAAGTTATTTTTTCAATATAATCTGCAACGGTGCTCGTGTAAAAATGAAAACATTATATGAAAATGTGTAACATGAAGCAAAACTAATACACCACTACATAGTACCAATGTGGCTATAGGCTATGGTAAAGCAGTATAAAATCGCAATGATTTTTTTTATATATCTGCAAAAGTACTTTACCAAACAAATAACTTGTGAGAGGGCCATTTTGAGGTAATATGTTGAATGAAATGATAATGCCACTTACATTAAAATAAATCATCTAAAATGTGTATGTGTACATTGTATGAAACCAACATTAAGAAAGCATTAACTAAAACAGCGAGATAAATAAATATCACCCGCACAAGGCACAATTTTGGTAACGTACCTCAAACGTACCAGTTCAAATGATGTATACCCTCGCAAGACCATTCCAGGCGACTTTGAAACAGCCAAAAGATAGGGTTTTATAAATCTCAAAATATCTTATAAACCAAATTATAGCTTAAAATTTAAATTACATTTTATTTTAATGGAAACATTTTGTCGCGTGTGTGTACTGTGTAACACTATAAAAATTGCTGGCATATATAATTGCATATATGACATGAACATGAAAAAGTGTATTGTAAAATGGATATAAAAATAAAATGCGAAATTAATGGTGGTGAAATGAGCGTTGGGTCAACTGGTTCTACATTACTGTATTTTTTTTTTAGCCAACCACATCTGCATAAATAAATATTCCACTATCAATTAAATTTAATTTAAAGTATCTAGAATCCGACGTTTATGTTTAATATAATATTTTAGTGACTCGCATTCCATTGAAAATGCGGGTTGCTCTATATAGTAAAATTTTTGTTTTCTCTGTTGTTTATTATGCAATTTATGCACTTAGGATAACAGTTAAACGAGTTGTGAGGGTCTCTGCATCTAGCACAAATTCTTGTATTTCTGCACGAGTCAGCAAAATGACTATATGCCTGGCAGCGAAAGCAACGAATTACACGAATAAATTGTCTAACTGCAAAAGGCTGAGTTCTTATGTTTATGTGTTTGCTTTTAATTAAATAATTTGCAAAATTATGCGGGATTTGAAACACATAGTTATGTATGCCTGACTTCCTTAATTTGTATATTTTTTCAAAGGTGGTGGAATTAATAGGATATTGAACTGTGCCATTAATGGCTTTTATTATATCTGGAATTCCAATTTCTTCAGGTACCCTGTAAATCATAATTTTTGACAATTTTGAATTATTCGAATGATTAGGGTTTTTATTATCCTGAATAGAATAGTCCAGAGATGATTTAGATTAAGAAGTATATTGTGTTTCTGGAGAGTTACTTTCATTTGCACTCTCATGCATCAAGATCCGTTCGACATTTGTTTGTGTACACTTATGGTGCACAAGTGGACTTGATTTTTTGTTGTTATAACCCGCATCCGGAACCTGTACTTCTTCATCTACGCCTTTGTGCTTATTTTGTGATGTTATAAATTTAAACCCTTGTAATATTTTTCTGTTTACAATCAGTAAATTTTCTTTCGTTTCTAAGGTCTTAGTGTGTTCTGTTTGTACTAATTTATACTGGTCAACTAGTACTTGGAACTGAAATTGAACCTGTTTGTGGAACGCATCTAGTTTTTCGCATATTTTTGGATGTTCACCTGATTTATTCGGATTATATATAGCTTTTATGTCCATAGGTATAGAATCTGAATACCGTGTTAGAGTATCCTCAAAAATTTCTGACCAAGAAATTCTGCAAAAGGATTTTGTTGGTTCAGAATAAAGTTTCTTGCTTTCAACCGAATAAGTATGTTCAGATGAAATTTTTTTTTCACATCCCCTTCAGATAATTGGTCATGTTTAGAATTTTTATCCATATTTTGACTAATAGTTTATCTGAAAATGAAACTCTTTGCGCATGTTTGCCTAAGTCATACTAAATTCAATGAATTCTTATTCTTAAATTACCAAATCTATGCACTAAACTGATGCATACGGCAAAAATACATAAGAACATACAACAAAATAAAAAGAAAAAAGAAAAATAATAAGATACTGAAAATCTATATAAATGAGATTGGTGTTTAAGTACCTTGACACAATACACTTAAAAATGTTTAAGACTGAAAAAAAAAATTATAATTTTAAATTTATCACACTCTTACTGTCTCTAAAATATCCTTCAAAAATTTCATTAACCAGTAACTACATTATACTCTTTGTATCACACAAAAATGCAAATTCAGCTGAAATTTTTATAAAAATTATTAGATACTCTCGTTTATTTTGTAACACAAAAAAATAAAAACTTACCTTGCTTTGGATTCATAGCCACGTACATATATAACTATATGCAATGCATCTAATACTTAATTTTGCTAATTTTTGCGGAAACGAGAAAAAAAAATCAGATTACAGACAACTGCTAAACAATAGCCATGGATCCAAAAAAAAAAAAAAAAAAAAAAAATTACATGAATAAAAGGCAACTTTGTAATATCAGTGTTACTAATAAAATGGTGTATTTATATTTTTTAAACTGTTTTTCTTTTCGTTGATTTTTGAATTCACAGCTATGTTTATAGAACATTCAATGCTAGAATAATTCCGTATTATGTTGATTCAATTTTGAAAGTATTTAAGTTCTGACGATTTAAAGAAAGCCAACACATTGCATAACTGTGGATTCAAATAATTAATTAAAAACTATTTTTTTTTTGAAAAAAAATATTTATGCTTTTCACTGAAAACTTTGATTAATTTTGTAATTGATGTGTCACGACTTGTATTAGACACTATGTACAATGTTATATCCCTTTATTTTATAGGATTTTTTTCACAGTACTTAAGAGCATGAATATAGGGCATTTTATTTTACCCCTACATGTTTCAATCGCTGAGCGCTCTTTTTTTTTATGGATGGTTGTTATATGTGCACTACGACGAGTGCAAATTTGAGAGAGTAAAAGGATTGCTCAAAAGGCACTTTTTAAAACTTTGTAGTGGACGCACTGCAACAACTCACGCGTTCTCACTATCTGTTGTTCTCTTCAATTTCAGGTTGTTATGTTAGGAACACGCCAATAAAATTTTCACTAACACTTTTTTTGGCACTAATACTGCGATAACATGACACTGAAGCACAATCACTAACGCTCTCAATTGTTTCTTCTTTTCACAACAGAAACCACGAAAAAATTTTTGCTCTATTCGGATGGCAGATGAACAGGCGGCTAGATATAGCGGTTAGCATTGATCTGATTGGCTCTTCAGATCACAAGTTTTCCTGACAGAAATGCGACGACCTTTGTATATTTAACGGTAAGCTTCGAAAGTCACGTGACACGGCGATGTTTGTATATCTAAAGGTAAGTCAAGTCGTTAAGTTTAAAGCAAAGCCAGAAGCGTCGTAAACGGATTTTAATATTGAAAAAAGTTTTCTCAAATTTCTTCATTCAAAATTCTAGTGAAATAATAAAATTTATATTGGAACAACTTGCGAATACGCCCGGAGTCCGCCATCTTGTTTCTTTGTTGGTGATTTATAACCACTTTATGCTTAATTTAACAACGTAAACAACAACAGACATAAACAACAACAAAAATAAATAAAGAAATCCAAATAAAGAAATTTAAAATCGGCGATGATCAACAAAAACAAAATCTGTTACCAAACAGTTTGATTTAGCCCAAATAATGACTGAATTTGAAAAGGTACAGAATCGCTGTTAATTTAATCAGAAGATGTGGAAATACAACATAATGATCATTTTCTCATATATTGCTGAGAGACAAGTCCTACATTAACAATAAATAAAACAATAAGTGACAACTCAATGCATGTATGAAGTGATTGTACTAGTTGTAACGTGCATATTACCTATAACTAATTATTATCAAATTTGTTAATCTAAAATGTTTCCGACTTTCACCCACGATGATACTATTATTATTCATAATAGTAATGCGAAATTTAAGAATATCGGAAGCTAATATAAGTTTATGAAATTTTTTTGCATATACTATTTCATTGTTTGTAATTAATAAATGTATTCGTTTATATTTTTGCTTTGCTTATTTGGTTGTTGCTTTTTTGTGATATTAATCTGTTTTAAGTCTAATCTGGAATGATTGCAGTCTTGTTATCTGTAAATATTTTTATTTATTTATTTTGAAAGGCCAGTAGTGCAGGGTGAGTGTATCGGAGAAATTTGTAAAACATAATAAAAGTATTGTTTCTAATTTTTATGCTGTTATTGGTTAGCCAAAGCCTAATAATATACATAAAATTTGTGTTTTGTAATTGTTATATATATATATATTTATTATTTGGTTTTGGCTCACCAATAGCAGTTTTTTTTCTCTCTCTCCCTGACAAGATTTGTGTTTAGCTAACATAGAAGTAGGGGAGTTGGGGGCACATGTGAACAGTTCGCATAAATATAGCTTTTTCTCATAACTGGATTAATTTCTATGAACAAAAACTACTTAATGTAGTAAACAGAACTTTCTTTTACACATAGTAATTTTTCAAAAATCACCTGTATAGTTTTTCTTACATTTTTTAATAGTTTTATAAATTCAAAAAATTGTTCATATGTGCCCAATCAGCGGGGTAGTTGTGAACACACATGGGGCACATGTGAACACAAGGAAAAAATATCCTTTAACATGCTTTTTATTCTGTTATTCATTTGTCATCGTAATCATTAGTTATATTACCTTTTAAATTCACCACAAAGAGAAATATATATATATATTTCTCTAGTTTCTGGGTGATATGTTTAAGCAAAAGATTATAAAATGAAAATAAGTAGATTTGGAGGGGAGAGGCTTAGATAATTCATTAAATATTGTTACAATAAAATAAAAAAAATAAAGAAGCAATTTAAAAAAAAGAAATTAAAACTTTTAAACTTTGCTTAGGGGGTTTTGTTTGGGGTAAATTTTGGGGAGGGGGCCTTTACATACTATTTATCGGAAATCTGACGAAATATGAAAGATTCTCACTCCTGTATTTGCCTTATTTACTTGTAAATTATAGATAAAGAAAATCTCGATTAACCCCCCCCCCCCCATAACGGCTTTACCGTTATATATTCATTATTCCTCCTTTCCCCTCAAAAAAAGCAACTTTTAACTTTACTCGTTTATTATAAATTGTCATTATTCTTCCCCTCCCCTTCAAATATGATATTTAGTTTAAATTTGGCATTTTAGAGTTAATTTCATATGTCTTTATTCATTCTCTCCCCCCCCCCCCCTCTCACTACTGTAAGTTTCGCCTTTACTTTTTAAAGTTCTTTTCAAATACAGACATCATTTATCTCGGTTCCTTTTTCTGTCTTTCAAATTCACACGGACAGAAAAAGATCTTAACCACAGCTATTTTCCCTTGACATGAAATAGAAAAATAAAATACAAATGAATGTCTTTTCGCTTGCAGCCGACGATATCTAATGCATATTTTCCCAGCCTCTGGGCTTGCATTAGTATTCAATTCTCACCCTTGTACTTTGTCGGATACAAACCATATGCCCATTGCTGACTAATTTGCAGCTGTAGTTAGATCTTATGTGCATATAAAAATCACGTGTTCCTATTCCTTTAAGCCTCCCTGCTTACCACAGGAATGTTAAGATACGTGTAACCATATATAGCGCGCCATGGCGTAAGTTGAGTTCTATGTAATACTTCGGGATGCTTCTGATTCCTTTGTCCACGCTACCAATATTCATCGCCAATACAGTACATATGTTCCTATTCATCTCGCCAATGAGCGAGTGATTGTAATGAATATTTTACCACTACTCCCTCTGATCTTGAATGTGAGAGACCTCAGCTCGCTGCCCTTCGGGGTCGCCCCCGTCGGGCAGCCTTCTGTTTGACTTCTCCCGCCCCACTGTACTATCATGGCCCTCCTTTTAAAAAGTTTCATAATAAAGAAGTAAGTTCTCGAAATCTTCGTGTTGGAGTTTTTTTTTTCATTCATCCATGAACCTGGAATCTCTAATATCTCCTCTATATAAAATTGGCGCCGTTGCCCAGTTTTTTTTCTCCAACAGTAATAATAAAAAAAAAAAAAAAAATACGAGGAGAAGTATCGTTCCTTCCGTATCATCCTTTACCAGCGACGTGGAAGGATGTCCTTAGACCCTTTTTTTCCCACGGGAGTTCCGGCTGCCCTACTCTGTGTTCGCTCGCCGATGTCAACTTCAGGGGATTTCCCTTGCCTACTCTCGCTACTCCAACGGATTTGCAGAGTGCCTCTTTCTTCCGGCCTTTACACTGGCCTAACGAGAAGCAAGATTTAGACTGCGGTGCTCCAACGGGGTCATCGAACGATGTCGCCTCCTGCAGCGGTTCTTTTTTTTTCCCTACAAAGTATGACACCGGCATCACTTATTTCCCTGCGTGAAGTTGTGTCTTCATACTCCTACTCATTACTATCGGAAAAATCTGTCAGTACTCCACTCCAAAACAAAAATCACGACAGTTTCTGTTTTTGTGCGCGATATTCAACCTTCAAACAAACATGTTCGTGCTACCAGTGTGAGTGCGAAAGGTTTTGTGAAAAGAAAAAGTGCCATCTGAACGTACATCCACTCCAGATAGTTTCCTAAAAGGAAATGTTTTGTGAAAAAGTCCTCACCTAGCTATGGTATGAATTATCCGCACAAGTAACACACATTTTAAACAAAGTTCTCAGTGCAACAAGTCCAGGAAATGTGCGCCGTTTCGCTTTGTTTGTGATCTTGTGATTAATATTTGCAGTGCAAAGTGTCCAGGAATTCCACAGATTTGGTGAAAAGATAATGAAATATGCTAAAAAGATATATATAATTTCGCGAAAGTGTCATCTTGTGTTAGGTATAACAAATTGTGTCCGAAGCAATAGTCAAAAAATTTCGATTTACTTTGTGCTTCTTTGTGGTAATATCTTCAATTTTTCTAAAAAAAAATAGAATGCACCGAGTGTGCCATGAATTAGAGGAATAATGTTTTCCTTTTGTGGTGTATTATCAAGATATAAAAAAAATTACCCTAGTGATGTGCAAGTGCTTCAGTTAAAAAAAAAAAGAAACCACTCTGCATTAAAAAAAAAAGAGTGTACTAAATTACACTTCACATATTGTGTCATCTATCATTCAACATTTTTATAGCATTCAGAGTACGAAAATAGGACGTTAATGATATTTTTGTTTTAATTTTTTTCCGTTGCAAATTGTCACTAAAAACTTTTTATTTTAACTTTTTTTCTTAAAAAAAAAACAAGCGTTGTTTTCTCCTCGCTCTGTTTTCGTGCTCCAAATGAATGCTCTCTACAAAAAAAAAGACATACCTAGTTCATCGAATTCAATGAAAACACTTGTGTCACAATACTTTATACAAAAAAAAAAAAAAAGAAACACAGTTTGCATGTAAGTATGAACAGGGAATGTTTTTATATTAAATTATTTACTCTAAATTGTTATAGCCTTTTTTTCTTTCTTTTCAATATCAGTAAATTATCAGTTTCTATTCATGTTATGGTTCCCTATTCATACTTGTACTTTTACCATTTGGATTTTCATAAGTTTGTTGATTTGTCAGCTTGAACGGAGAAATCTTCTGAACTATTTTTTTTATAATATTTTTAACAGTGATAGCATATTTGTTCCTTATTATCTCCTTCCAAGCTGTGTTTGTTTGTTTGTTTTTTTAAGTACTTTTTGCAGTTAAAATGATAAAATTATTATACTTTTATTAATATTTCACTTATAATGTTTTTATGGTTAAATCATGACATACTTCTCATATTTTTTTTCTTCCGTGAATTTACATAAACATGCTATGTTTCCTTTTTCGTAAAAATGATTTTTTATGCATTCAAAAATCTAGAGTTTAACCCTTTAGCCCCACTGGTGTACTTTGAAAGTACACTTATTCTGCCGATAGGCAACAAAAAAGTTCTCTGCTCCAAGTTTTGCAGTATTTGATATTTTTATATAAATATGTGCATATTTCGCTCACAACGTTTGCACATTTTCACTTGTGTGTGACATTTGCACAATTATTCTCAGAATATGTTGCTCGACTCTGACCTTGTTTTTTTTTTTTTTTCTTGTATTGTGAACCAGAATTACAATTTAGTTACCTGTTTTTTTTTATTATTTTATTGAATTTCGGACACTTTAATCCAACTGGATGTAGTCAGAAATTTAACTTTCAGAAATGTTGTGATTGATACGCTCATATTATTTTTTTACACTCCCCCCCCCCCTTCATTTTTCTTCCTTTTATGTATAATTTATTTATACAACTTATTGTGTTTTATTTTACGTGCATGCATTTCATTTCTGATAACTAGAGTTTTTGCATACATACACCTTTTGGAAATACTAGTATTATTTATTTTGCATTATTTGTGTTGCTCTCTCAAAAAAAAAAAAAAGAATTCCTTCTTTTTTTTTCCATTTTGGCTGTCAAAAAAAAAGTAAACAGCAGAAATTAAATAAACACGAGATAAAAAAAAAGGATTTTGGAGATAAGAGACACTTCACCAGTTTATTTTTACAATATGGCAGCAAATGATGAAAATTCTATTAGTGATTTTAATCACCCCATTTCTGTATCTCCATGGGTAGATTATTTCGAGGAGATATTATTAAGATATTCGGATTCCATTAATATGGAAGCCACATCTATTCAAAATTCACTTAAGACCGAAAATGCTGCATCCATGTCTGAAAATATTATAGGTTTTCTTCAGATCATTAAATTCAATTTTCATGTGCTTAAACTAAACTTTAATGTTCTAAAGGATGATTATTCCAAATTAAAACAGGATAAAGATAATTTCTTTCTTGTAAATCAGAAACTTATAGAGAGATTACATGAAATCACAGGCAAACAGAAATGTAAGAAGAAGCGTGCTAAATGTAGTAAGACTATGGGTGATCAGGTGGTAGATTTCAACAACAAACTCCCTCCATCTGCCCTAGATAAATCTACACAAACTATCCCCTCTTATATGTGTAAACAAGAAAAGTTACCACAACTGGAAAATGATAAAAAAGACACATATCTTAGCTCCGACCTGCACACTCAAGGTAAGCACAATGAAAAATTTACAGATATCAGCGATTCCTCTCTAGAGTCCTTGTCCCCTGCTAAACTTAATGTAACTAAACCTATTCGTGTCATTATTTTTAACCTCCCTGAGAATTTAAATATTCCTGATATCTTGTTTGGTATTTCAGATTTAATCCATATACCAGATCCTGATTTACACTTTGTTAAAAAGTACAAACTCCTACATATTAAGTCCTTTAATTGGATCTTTGAGCTTGCACCACAGGATGCTAGGCAATTATTAATGCATAGGGAAATTATCATACAATCAAAACCGTACCCTGTTAAACCATATATAAATGTTAAACGTTGTTTTAAGTGTCAGGTATACAATGATCATATTGCAATTTCATGTTATAATGACATTAGATGCTCTGTCTGTGCCTTGCCACACATTGACCCTCAGTGTACAAATCCTCCAAAATGCATTAATTGCATTAGAAATAATGATAGCAATAACACCAACTTTGACATTTTCCACAGTGCTTTGGCACCTTATTGTCCATCATTAAAAAAATTCATCAAGCAAATGCGAGAAAAAGTATACAACTGCAATACATTCCCATAAACATCTCATACAGCTTCCTTTTTAGGAAACAAAAAAAAAAAAAAAAAAAAAAAAAAACAAAAAAAAAAACAAAAAAAAAACAATATAACATACATTTTACATTTTTCGTTTTTTTATTTAACACACATTACTGTGAAGGAGTTACTATCTACAACATTCCTTTTAAAGTTTCTTATTTTCCTATACATTTACATACATATGTCAGTTTTCGACAGCATTATTTATACTGATTTGAAGTTTGAAATTAACTTAATTCTTTCATGATTTTTTTTTATAAACACAAGTGTACAGTGTGTTGCTTTTTCATTTGATTATTTAGCCGGCAAATAGTTAAATGAATGTCGAATTGGAACAAAAGTGAAATCATTTCTGATACGCGTTGTCAGACTGTATGTTTTTCTCTTTTTTGGAAGATTGTTACTGAAAGAGTACACATTAATTCAACTTTAAAAAAATCATCATTACACTAGTTACATCTTTAGATTTATTTTTAGAAATTTGGATATAATTTAACTTGTTAATCGTAGTTAAGTTTATTTAGTTACATTTCATCACACAAGTAGCATTTCCTGGTTACATTTTATCCTTTTTCACTTTCCTTTACTTAAAAGCACAATTTTTTTTGGTTTGTTTGTTTTAACTTTAGGCGATGCATTTTTGTACTTGTGATACAATGCTCTTGGTTCCATATGTACACACTGAGTTTGTGTTCATAGTTCATACAACTGAGTTCATAGGTTACACAACTGAGTTCATAGTTCACTGAGTTCATAGTTCATTGAGTTCATAGAAAAATACACTTTACACGAGTTCATAGCATTGTCAATTCTTTGTGTACTTCAGGGACCAATTGCACTATCATTTTTCTTTCATGACAATACTTAGTTCATAGAATGTTTCCTTACACATATTAGTTCATAGTTTGTTTTCTTTCTTGTGATTTGTTTTGCATGTTAATTCATACCAATTTTTGTTTTGGTAGACACTTTAGTTCATTGGAATATTTTTTTTGTTAGACACATGAGTTCATAGTAAGTTTTTTTTTTACACACATTTGAGTTCATCGTATTACTTTTACACTTTGAGTCAGTGAAATACTTGCTCACACTTTGTTCATTGAGGTACTTAGATTGCTGTGTTCACAAACATACATCTAAGCCGTTGAAATTTCCCCTTTTTTTCACTGACATACACTGTTTTAATTCATTGTGAAATACTTTTTCTTTGCTTCGTTCATTGAAATACACATTTTTTTTTCTTTGGTTCATAGACATACACTTACAATTTAGTTCATTGATATTACACCTTAGTTCATTGTTATTACAATTGAGTTCATTGATAGTTTGTTTTGAAAAAAAAAAACACACATTATACACAATTGAAAATATTTTGTTTCTAGGTTTCACCGTTACACATTAGGATATTTCTTTTTTGTTCTCATTATACCAGGAACTACTTTTTACCTCGCATGATATGCACAAATTAAACATTTATTAAAAAGTTAAGTTTTAACAGATTCTTAATTTTTCCTTTATTATTATATTTCTTTTATGCCACGACATTTCATGTCACCATCACTTTGTTTCACAACAAAGAATGCGCAGTTTACAGGATGCTACCCCGTCACATGCATTTTCTTTAAATTTCAAACTTATGATGTTTTTATTGTTTTCATCACACTTGTTTTGTTTTCTACATGTACATAATTACACGTTTTCTTTTAAATTTGGAGATTAAATAAAATCTCTGGTTAAGCTTCACTTAGACAATACACACGTCTAAGATATTATGTCGTTCTTGTAATAACATAACTTCACAATAACAAAAAAAAGTTTTTTTTTTCGTTTGTAGCATTAGTAACCTAGTGCAGTTACACTAAATGTTTAAAACATTAGTTAAGGTCATACAATACACATACAGTTCAGATCCTGCTCGATACATTGTAAGGAATACAAAATTAGAATTTACTTTAAAAAAAAAAATTGTGGTTGTTATACTTACCCGATCATGTCACCAGTCTCTCCACACACTCGGATTGCCCTTTTACCGTTGATATGTGAGATTTTTATCTCAGTTTTTTTTTTATTATTTTTAATTTATCCCCTCTGAAGTTTTGTTCCCGTTCAAAATTTTTGCCCTAAGGGTCCAAACTTCATTGTGTAGAGAGACAAAACCCTCGAATTGTTGTTTCAATTCAATAAACATAACTTTTTATATGATACATTGACGCATGCTCCTTTGAAGATCAATGTGATCTTTGGGGAGCAGGGACCTATGTGTCACTTGATGTATGGGTCTCATAACTCCCTCCCCCCCCTAGGGCTGATGTTCTAAACTGACGCCATCACACTTGTTTCTTAACAAGATTAAGGGCTACATCCATTCATAGGCATGCTATATGCATCCCGCTCTTTTGTAGTCCTGTGTGGTGTGCACGAAAACCAATTTTCTACTTTTTTATTTTTTTATATTACTTCATTTAGCTTTTATTCACAGACATGCATATGTCATTTATTTTCTATTTCATTTTAAAGTAGTATCTGTGTCTTTTGTTGCTTGCACTTATATTATATTATTTTATTTTGAGAAGATATTATAACAAGTTACTAAAAAAAAATATTTACTTCTCTTATTTTGGTCATGAAAAATGCTGGTACCAGCCTCTTAATCAAATACTAAAAAGATATTTAAAAAGGATCCTGTTAAATCAAAAAATTATTATTTGCAGTTTCTGGTGACTGTAAAGACTAATGAATACCAAGAAATGAATAAATATACAAAGGCGCCATTTATCATGACCTGAAAAGTTTTGCTATAGGCAAACATTTAAAGAATTGCAAGCACACAGTTATATGTTATATATATATATGGAGGCTTATCTTTCTTATTATGTTATATCTGTTTTAAATACTTATATGTATGGGGTGGACAAAGTAATCTTCAAATATAAAAAAAAAACTGTTCTACAAGATTCACAGTTTTTTTTTCTGGTGGTAATGGGTGATATATATAACGGCTTTACCGTTATATATTCATTATTCCTCCTTTCCCCTCAAAAAAAGCAACTTTTAACTTTACTCGTTTATTATAAATTGTCATTATTCTTCCCCTCCCCTTCAAATATGATATTTAGTTTAAATTTGGCATTTTAGAGTTAATTTCATATGTCTTTATTCATTCTCTTCCCCCCCCCCCCTCTCACTACTGTAAGTTTCGCCTTTACTTTTTAAAGTTCTTTTCAAATGCAGACATCATTTATCTCGGTTCCTTTTTCTGTCTTTCAAATTCACACGGACAGAAAAAGATCTTAACCACAGCTATTTTCCCTTGACATGAAATAGAAAAATAAAATACAAATAAATGTCTTTTCGCTTTGCAGCCGACGATATCTAATGCATATTTTCCCAGCCTCTGGGCTTGCATTAGTATTCAATTCTCACCTTTGTACTTTGTCGGATACAAACCATATGCCCATTGCTGACTAATTTGCAGCTGTAGTTAGATCTTACGTGCATATAAAAATCACGTGTTCCTATTCCTTTAAGCCTCCCTGCTTACCACAGGAATGTTAAGATACGTGTAACCATATATAGCGCGCCATGGCGTAAGTTGAGTTCTATGTAATACTTCGGGATGCTTCTGATTCCTTTGTCCACGCCACCAATATTCATCGCCAATACAGTACATACGTTCCTATTCATCTCGCCAATGAGTGAGTGATTGTAATGAATATTTTACCACTACTCCCTCTGATCTTGAATGTGAGAGACCTCAGCTCGCTGCCCTTCGGGGTCGCCCCCGTCGGGCAGCCTTCTGTTTGACTTCTCCCGCCCCACTGTACTATCATGTCCCTCCTTTTAATAAGTTTCATAATAAAGAAGTAAGTTCTCGAAATCTTCGTGTTGGAGTTTTTTTTTCATTCATCCATGAACCTGGAATCTCTAATATCTCCTCTATACCCCCCCCCCCGGCTTCTTTTGCTTTTGAAAGAGGGGGGGCTACAATCGGGATTTTATGGTAGTTAACAGTTTAAAAATTTTACTTTCTTAAAATATTACTGGTATTTATGGATATGGTATTTTGAATGGATAGCTCCATTCAAAGCAACACATAACTGTTTTAGAGATGGAAGTAAGCTATCATTGCAGGGTTAGAACAAATGTAACAGAAAAATTTGCAAAGTTGTTCAAGGTGATACTTTTGTATTAACAATGCATAAAAAATATTGTTGTAAACCGTTTAGTAAAATAATATATAACACTTATTGCATTTTAGAAAACATTAAATTTATTTAAAGTACAATTGAACGTAAACGAGCTTGTTGCTCTTTATTTATTTGCTGAAAGATGTGTTTGTGAAAGTTTCAATACAAAATAAACTTTGTGTGAGGAAAATATCTTCTATTTCAGGAAAATTTTAGATAATGGAACTTACATTATTTCTCATTAACTGAAAGAAACAGAATCTCATAATGAGTATTGGGGCACTTATGAACTGTTCATATCTGCCCCCAACTAGTCTGTTCACAAGTGCCCCATATTGCTGCTTTTGTTAAATTGATAAAGCATTAACATTTCTCAATTTTAGAAGAAAAAGAACTGTATCAAAAATGTTTATTAGTATTCATAGTATATGTTAAAACACCCAAATTCAAATAAATGAATAAATAAATAAAGTTATTAGCTTATCAACTTGGAACAAAGATTTTACTTTTGAGATCTAAAAACAGTGTTTTGGCACCAGAGGACAAACAAAATGTCATAGAGCTTAAAAGAATTTTTACCATATGTCTACAGGTGCTATCATCTTTAGTAATTTTTTTCAAATAAAAAACTTATAATAACTATCGAAAAATTGCGATGTTCACATGTGCCCCCATCTCCCCTACTGTTTTATTTATTCTGTCTTATAGTTTGGAGTCTATAAATAATCAATTACAGCATTCGAAATCCTTGGTCGTCCGCTGGTCCGAGACCATTGAAAATTGAATCAGACCACTAATTTGAAAAATTTAGTGCCCTGTAGGACCAGTAACTTTTTCCCCCACCCCTACAGGGTCATGTAAATTTTCTTTTCCCTAAAAAAACTGCTACCAAACGAAAATAACACAATCTTGTTAAAGAAATAACATAAAAAACTGTGAACGTTATAGTCAGTTGAAATAATCTGAAATAAAATATTCAATTAATAATTTTATAGTTTAATTTATCTACTGTTGTTTATTTAATTTTTTGTGAGTTATAGTTTTATATTTTATTATGCAGAAAATTTTTGATAACTGATAAGTAAGTTTGGTTTATAATTTAAGGCGGGGGAGAGGATGCCACTCAATGGGTTAAAGGAACTTACCGTAAAATACCGTTAATCCGCCCTTTCCGAACAAACCCCCACCCCCCATCCTTTTATAAAAAAATTTGAAATTTTCAAAAATCCCGAGAAAGCGCCCCCATAAAGATCGCGGAAAAATTACGTCAAAAGGTCGCAAAAAAACGAAATACGTCAAGTAATCGCGAAAAATAAAAATTTTATCAAAGGATCGCGGAAAAAACGCGAATTTCGTCAAAGGATCGCAGAAAAACACAAATTTCGTCAAAGGATCGCGAAAAAACGCACATATTGTTAAACGATTGCAGGAAGAAACACGAATTATGTCATATCTAAAAAAAAGACAGCCAAAGGATTACTGAAAAAAAGTGAATTACGTCAAAGAATCACTGAAAAACGCAAATTATGTCTGGATCGCGAAAAAACGTGAATTTCGTCGAAAGATCGCAGGAAAAATGCGAATATGTCGGATCTAAAAAAAATGCAGTCAAAGGAACGCGAAAAAAACTAATATTATCAATGGATCGCGGTAAAAACGCGAATTTCGTCAAAAGATGCAGAAAAAGCGCAAATTTCGTCAAAAGGAGCAGAAAAACAACGAATTTCATCAAAAGATTGCAGAAAAAATGCTAATTTTGTCAAAAGATTGCAAAGAAACGCGAATTCCGTTAAAGGATCCCGAAAACAACGCACATTTCATCGAATTACGAAAAAAACGTGATTTTCGTCAAATGATTGCGGGAAAAACGTGATTTACCTGAAAGGATCGCGAAAAAAAACCCGCTAATTTCGTCAAATATCCTGAAAAAACACTGCAAATTTTGTTAACAGATTGCAGAAAATTCCGTGTAAGTGCCCCCTCTGATTATTTTATGATTTTTCGTCACACTTGGGGGGGGGGGGGGCGGATTAGCGGGATTTTACGGTAATAGAATTTCATCTTGCGGACCAGTAAATTCTCATGTGGTCCTTGGGACCAGTGACCGTTTTTTTATCAATTCCAGCGCTGAATTATATATAATAAAACTCACAATTTCGTTTTAGAAATTTAAATACCCAAATTTTCTTTCTCAAATATTTGAAATAGCTATGTTAAGATTAAATAAGAACTTATTGATATTTATATTTATTAACATTATTTAAGGGATTAATTGCTGGTTTTTATTTAAATAAATGTTTTAAATTCTATAAATTGTGATTGGTTCTAGACGAGAGATTACATTTATTGCATGAGTAATCAATCATTATTGAGCACAAATATATTTTTGAAAGAATAAATGGTACTTGCATATTATCTGGGGAAGATAGATAGTTGTCAATCACAAATTTTGTTTATCATTACCAGTTGTCAGTCATGATCAAAATGGTAATTTAATGTTGATTTAATAAATACAAATCATTGTAAAAAATGATAAATATATAAAAGTAAACTAAAATGATACAAAATAACAATTTAGCATACATTTATTAAATAGGTAACATCAATTTGGTGGCTTTTAGCAGCAAACGATATTAACGATTTAATTAATATTTTTGGCACCATTGTTGGCGCAGTGAATATGACCTGGATAGGAATGTAAGTATACTGAATAAATTTTTGAAAAGGTAGAATTTCTTAAATTTACTGTATAATTAAAATATTTTTATGCAATCGTTTTAAATTATAAAAGCAAAAGTTGAATGATTATAATAAGTATCTGAAATAAGATTAAAGCTGGAGGAGAAAATTTAAAAATTGTTGCCATTAATTTTTTTTTATATAGAATTAAACTTTTTGTTTATATTTATATGAGGATATGAGTTTCAAAACTCTTCTTAATTTCAAAATCAAATTTTGGAAAATCGTGAAAAACCTCTGACAGCATTCCATTCGCTTTCATTGTAAACCAAGATTTTACAATACCAGAAATACATGATAATTTTTTTTTTCTTTTTCAGATTTTAGTTGGTTTTTTTATGCAGGTTCACCAATAGAATAGATTGATAGTAAAAACTCGATTTTTAAAATTTTGGATAAAGTGAGTTTTGAAACTCACGTCCTCCTCATATGTACAATACGGATTACAGGCCCTTGCAAATTAACAGTACTCTGTTTCTGTTTATTTAAATAATAAAAACTTTAAGACAGAAATGAAGTTTATTCCATTTTAATGTTTTATTTGTAAAAGTCTGATGAGAAAAGAGAATCTCTACTCTCTTTTATCTAGAGAAATTTATTATGCTTCCTATGCTTATTTTATGTAACAGTGAATAATTTGATTATTAAAAGGAAATTGCTCTGTAACAATGTGAATGATAGCTTTATATAAATTTTAAATTGTTTTTTATACCTGAAAAAAAATTACTGTTTGCAAGCCTGTTGCACTTTATTATTCGACAAACTTTATGATCTAAGCTTGTTCTCAAATCCAAACTGGCTACTTTCTGACACATCTTTTAATTCATTTTAGTACGCATTACTTATTGAAAAAGGGTGGGGAATTTTCAGAAAATCTTACCAGCCAGCTGCATACAGTTGAAAATATTTATGTCAAAATCATACGCGACTGCACAAATAATTCAATCCCATTACACAATGCATTTTCATAATTCTTTTTTCTATAAAATTAAGAAATATATGCAGCAGAGGCAAGCTTAATATAGGATAGCTAACTTAATACAGTAGACTCCCTGAAATCCGCAAATGCCTAAAATCCACACATCATCACAGATGTAAACAATGAAACTTACAGATCAGATATAGGAACAGAATTTCATAATATATATTTTTTAATATCATTCTTTAAGTATTTTAATATGTAATTCTCGATAATATGACTGAACTCTTCACTTTTCATGAAGGAAGTATAAATTTATTTCTGAAAAAAAAAATCAAGATATTGCTGATATCACTAGTAATCAGTCTTTTTACCAAATATTTTCTTGTATATTAATCAAGTTTTTTGGTTATTAAGACTGGCTAAACCTGAAATAAAACTTCCCTATTTTATGATTTTGATGTGAATTAATAGAGTATCTTTAAGAGGAATTGAATAATTGAAAAAGAAAAAAAATCTCATCTTTCTTATGCATATTTAATTATTATCAATTACTTGCTTGACCTTTACTTTTGATAATTGCATTATTTTTTTTAATTATCTTACTCTTTATTATTTTAGTTTATTACTTAACTTAATTATTTTGATATTTTACTATATTGCAAGCATTCATTATAATTTTGATTGCATTACTACATTCAAACTGGTGTTTAAAAAATGTATACAAAGCAATGACCAGAAAGCTGCAAAATTCTAAAATCTGCAAAACCTCTTGTCCCAAGCTGTGCGGATTTGAGGGAGTTTACTATACCATGTTTACATTGCAATAATTTGGAAAGTTACAATATCTAGGCTTAAAAAATGTATTTTTGGTTTATCTCTATAGCCTACAGTTTTCAAAATCTACCTAAAAATTGCATCGCAACTGGCGAGTAAAATGGTGTATTTCCCAACCCCTGCTTATGACTACAGTTTAATCATTACACATGAAATTATCAGGTGCTCTTATCCATGGTAGCAGAAATTTCATAATGGGAAATGGGTGTTACAGGTTTTCTTTTCTCTTTTGCAGATTCTTTTACCATAGAACCTTTATTTTGCTTTATATTACGTTTAGTTCTTTATTACTTAATACAAAAACTTAAGATTATTATTAATAAAAATGCATAAAGATGTTACAGGTAAGTGATTCTGATTGTTTGATTAATAAACGCTTCAGTTATAAAATATTTTACTTGCAGATTATTTTCTACTATGTTGCAGACACTTGGAGAATTTTCTGGTACTGGGCTCTTATCCAAAAACTATATATAATCAAAATTTTTCAGTTTTCCAATAAAGGTAGAAGAGCTTTCAGAAATTGTCAAATTTGGTATTTTGAACCAAATATCTGAATGCAGGAGCGGGAAAAAACTGCCGTCACAAAATTACAATCACTTATAACACACAACGTAATTAATTTATCTAAAAAAACTGTTCACTGGTGAATGTTATTCAATAATCATGCCTACAAGCATCATGCTTTTAGGTTTAAAAATAAGTCAAAGGGTTTTTTTTTTTCGAGAAATTGCCTTAACTATTTAAAACTTCTGTTATTTATTCTATAAGCAAAATATCTTTAGAGACATTGTAAATTATATGCATGTTAGAGTTAAATATGTTTCCTATCATTTTTTAAATTAAGAAATTTTCTGATTTTAATCGAAGAATTTTTGAAAAAATCAAATACTATTATTTACATCTGTTGAATACTAAATTTTTCATACAAAATAAAGTATGTATTTTAGGCCTGCATTCGCCTGTACTGATTCTGCATCAATTGATGACGTATGCAAACATGCTAGCTGCTACTTTATGCCATGTGATTCTCACTGTGCTGTTATATGAATATTGTCCATGAGAAAATCTTTTTAAAAGTATTGTTTTAAAATATCCCATAATTTTCAGTATTTTTACTCGTAATAATTTAATTATTTTAAAATTCTCTTTCTTTTTAAATATTCATGTGTAAATATATATTTAAATTTAAAAGCACCATAAAAAATGCTTTTAAATAGTATGTAATTTGTCAGTTTTGACACATTGCAGACCTTTAATAGGAACAGATAGATGTGTTTGTGGTTCGTAGCATGAATTAGACGATTTTTCCCCAAAACATGCCAAAGTGAAGATTGATCATCTGAAATTCTGACATAAACCTATATGACTTCCTGAAATTTCCACGTAATTATAAGATAATTTTTGATAATGAAATTACCTTATAGTTTCAAAATTACGATCAATTTCAATTAACTATTGACCAAAACAGGTTTTTAAAACTGAATCTAAATTTCGGTAATATTTTTATTTCCTGCTGAAAACGAAACCCCCTCCCCCCCAAAAAATTTTTTTATGTGATTAATGCATACATAATATTTAATTAATTATATGTGCGTAGAAGCACATTTCTGAAAAACAAACAATTATACGTATATACAGTCGAACCCAGTTAACATATTTAAAAGGAGTGGACAAAAGTCCATATTAAATGTGATTTCTATATTGTTGCAGAAACTATGCTTATTTAAAAGTCTAATCATCTGAATGAACTTTACAGCTTTCATTTACAATTATACAGGCGAAACTTGTGGCTTTTATACATATTTAGATTACAATTTAATTGTATTCCACTTGAACCATTGTTTATTTTTATAAGACCGATTGGAATAATAACGGAAAATAAATTTGGATTCCAACATGGCTTTATTGTTGATTAATACATTGCAACCAAAAATAAAAGAATAAAACTAATTTTTTAACAGAAATAAAAATATATTTAATCTTCGAAGCATAACCCAGTTTTTAAAATCATATTTAATACTTCTGATTAATAAGTACAATTATAATCTCTATTTTTGTTTTTCAATATAAGAAAAAACCAGAGTTGGTAAAAAAACCCGTTTTTTTTTTCGAAAAAACTAAAAAACCCGTTTTTTTTTTTTTTTTTTTTAAACAGGCTTTTTTAAATATATTTTCCTATTGCATATACATGCATATTTATTGATAAAAATAAACATTGTTGGATATATAAGTAATATAACTTCATTTAAAAATAATTTAAATTAAATAATTACAGTAATTGTGTAGAAAATTGAAATAATTTAAACATTTTTAGTAAGAGCTATGTCTTATGTTCCATGAATAAAATGCTCTACATAGTGAAACCAAGACACCTTGAAAATCTTAATAAACAATCTTTTGATTACTATAGTACTATAAATAGATATATGGTGTAGTTTCATAAATACAATATACTTTCCCATGGCTATTCAAAATAATTTCTTTGAAATATTTGCAATCTGAGATATCTGATTTTTCTGTTAGAATAACAATTATTATCTTTTATTGAAAGTAAAGCTTTTTATAAAGAATTCCTGGAATGATTTGAATTTAGCAGTAGGGTCTTTACACGTTTCAAGAAGTATTGTATATTGTCATTTGATATTTCTCAGAAATTACCAGGTTAAAAAAAAAAAAAAAAAAAAAAAAAAAAAAAAAAAAAAAGTTGATAGTAAAATAAACAGAAATACCTATTTACCAGCTTTTTAGACTACTGAAAACATTGATCTTAAAATGGAAAGTAGATTTATAAAATTTGTCATCCACTAAAGCATTTAAATAGCCATCAGACTTAATACACAGGCTTTTTTCTAAACTACGTTAGAATACATATTACTTTTAAATGTCTAAAATAAAAATTAATAATATACCTTTTTAAGCATTTTTATGAGACTTTTTTCTATTATCTCTCAAGTGAACCTTATTTTGATTTCCCCCCATTTTTTTGTCATCTAAATAGTGGATTCGATTATGCAGTAGATGATTTAAATATATCTTATGCATATTTTAGTTAAAAGTAAACAGGTGCTTTGCTAGCACCCAATTTTTCAATGTCTTCTTATTCGACTTCATATCTTGAGTTTCTTTTTTATTCTTAAGGCTATTCTCAAATCCGAAAGGGCAACTTTATGACGTAAGTTTTAATTTATTTTTGTTCGGAAATGCATGAAATTAGCAGATGCTGTTGTTCAGATACTATGTAATGGAACTGTGTTTTCCGTATTTTTTCAAACACAATAGATCTTTCAGAAAATATTGTCAAAGTGGGCGTTTTGAACCAAATTTCTTCATGAAAGAAGAATTACCACTCAAGGAAGGTTAAAACATCTTTGACATCTGATCAAAATTGCCTATAACTCAATGGGTAATTTACTTATCAAAAATGGAAAACACAGTTCGATTCCAAATCGCTTCCGTAGTCAGGCCTTCCAATTTTATATGTTTCCATTAAAAAATTAATTTGTAAATGTGTCAAAGCGTTTTCTGCTTGTTGAGTAGAGCAGTTGAGAACAGTCTTAAAAGATAATCTCCCCAATGAAGAAAATTTTCTTTTACTGCGTGACTGAAATCTTAAAGGTCATTTTATGTTATTAATTGTAAATAATCTGCGTTTTCTCAAAGGAAAATATTTTATTCAAAATATTAGGTACTTTTAGTCTATTTTATCTTTGCTAAATTCACATGTTTTAAATTTTCTCTTTAGAGCTTCAGATATGTTCATCAACACATGCTATTTGCATTCTACATGCATACAAATTAACCTAGACTCACTATGTCTCATGGTGACTGCTGGGATAAGACTGTTAAAAGCAGTGTTGTAGTAGTAAAAAATGCAGAGAGTATACGCTATAGGCAGAGGGTATACGCTAGAGTTCTAAACGTTCATGGTTAGGGTATACGCTATAGCTTTATTTGAGACACAGGGGGTATACGGAGCTTCTTTAAAAAATTCGGAAGGTATATGTCGTATACCTGCGTATACCCTCCAAAACATCCCTGGTTAAAAGTAAAAATTATTTATATCCAATAATTTGAAACACTTAAATTACAAAAATTAGAAAATATATTAAATTTTTTCTAAAAAACCAGTTGGTTAACCAGTTGATTTAAACCATGCCAACCCTGCTGGTAACAGAATAAAATCATAATACAAAACCCCAATGTAGGAATGCGAGAGAAACAAATGCTTACTAAACCTAATAGCCATGATACAATAAAGAAAACTCACAGCCAAACATTCATTAGCATAGAGAACAAAGAGTAACCAATGGCGAGAATTACTTATGATTATGTCATCATTGAGGTATAATGTAATCCTTAGTAAATCTTAACTAATCAAGCAATGTAAGTAGTAAAAGTGTATTTTTAGCTCAAATCTGCCATTTTGGCTATATTTAAAAATAAAAGACTCGAAAAAGAAGAAGAAAGAAAACTTTTTTTCCCCCCAGCTAATTTTAGAATAATTAGTTAGTCTGCCATGTAGATTTAAAGCTTATAAGAAAAGTTTGATTGACTAAAAATGTTTGCCACTTTACAAGTTTATTAATTCATCATTTTTCTAAAGTTTTGCTTGTAGCGTCTGCATAACTTGGATTTTGCATATTTCAATAACGTGTAAAATAAATGAAAACATTAGGGAAAAAGAGAAAAAAAAACCCAGCATGGTTTTAAAAAAAAAAAAAAACCATTTGGTTTAAACCAGCATAGTTTAAACCAAACAACCCTAGAAAAAACTATCATATTAATCTTTGTGTAAAAATATAGTTAGAATAGCAAAAAGTAAAGAAAACATAAAAGAATTATCAAACTGCAGTCATATTTGTTTGATCTTTATGAGTTTCCTTTTTTGTTGCCTATAATATGCATTATAAAAAATAGTAGTGATATAATGTACATTTAAAATCTCGCTAACAACAGGTATGATAGTCTCTAATCATAATAATTTTTATGAAGCATATCTGAGCATCCTAAATTCGTCTATATCTCTCTACTACAGTAAAAGCATACACAAAGCCAGAGACAAAGAATGTTAGGAGGCAGGATCAAAGGTGAATTACACTTTTGCTAATTGAGAGGGTTTTATCTTCATTCATATACCTGCCACTATTTCTGATTAGCAATTTTTGCCTTAATTAATCTGTTATTAAATAAAGTAAATACATACTATATCATAATAAAAGAATCCACTAAAATGGCAAAACTCACGAAGAGAGAAGGAATTCTCATCGTGATGAATGTGTATTTTAAACATGATTTTTTTCTGAATGGATCGAAAATGTGTCGCGTAATAACCGTTGTTCACATATTAAATGTAATATTTTTGCAGTTAGCCTTATAGACGATGTTCAAGGGATCGGAAAAATCTGCTTATTAAGTGGGATCACGTATTAACTGAGTTTGACTGCATGTATGTGTTTAAGTTTCAAACAAAGTTTTGAAATGCCACTCTGTTTGAAAATTTTATCTCGGGGGCCCAAGGCTGCTCTTCGTGTCTCTGACAAAAACTTTCTATTTTCATATAAAAATGTAATTAATTAATCCACAATTGAGAATGATTTTCAATTATACAAATCTAATTAAAAAACACTCATCTGATTAAAAAATATTTTAAGTTACATACCTCAGTTTATCTTTTATAGTCATTTTTGTAAATGATACTCTGTTACACTAGAACTTTCTCAGACAGCATTCAAAACACTTCTGTGATTTCAAACTATAAATTTTCTATTACTGTTTAGTCTGCAGTTTTTAATGAGCACATGAAAAGCATCTTCAAAGTTTAGTCATTCTGCATTGCTTGCTTTATAAATTGCTGTCACGTCTTGAGCCTGTCGTGACTAGTGTTGCCAGTTCCACTGTCACAAAAAGTGGGTCAGAGAGACAATAAAAGTGCGATAGTGGCTCCTAAATCAGCACATAAAAATGCAGTAAACCCTATCAAAACTGTACCGGTCTGTAAAGGAAAATAATCATGTTCCTTACGGAAGGAATAATAAACAAATATACCTTCCTTTGGTCACTTGAAATTCCATCTTAGAACATTTTACTCTATTAAATAAACACAATAATCTTATATAGTAAAATGTGTGAAAGCGTAATCAATAGAGATCAAAACAAACTTCCGTTTTGGGGAGGTTTCCGATTGAGCAGTTATAATTGTATGGTATTGCTTACGCAGGGACTACACAATGTTTATGTTTCAGGTAAGATTTCGTTATACACAGGTTCTTTTCACAAGTTTTGTTAATCAAAATGCATTGGCTTTACATCTATAAAAACAAAATGGCTAGGGACTGGGAAAATATTCAGTTTTAGCAAATAGATTTGCACACTATTCCTTTCGGAAGAACCATAAAAAATGTTCCTTTAGGCACAGGATTATTTAGTTTCACCTATATCGACTAACGAAAAGCATGGTACTAAAAGGAATTTAGAAGAATTTATGCATCATGAAAAATCAGGATATTTGGCGTCCCGTGCAGGGGTTACATCGGACGGGTCTTGGAGCACCTGACAACACTAGTCATGATTGATAATTATAAACAGTGAAATTCATAGCAATAAATAGAGTCTCTCCATTGAGCCGATGGAGCTCAAATCAATGAATAATGTTGAAAATTTCTGAAAGAAAAAACTTTTTTCAATACAGATAGTTTCTGTCTGGCCGAATTTTTGGCAGCATTTTTGCCGAAACTCAGATTTTGGGAAGAAAACAAAATCGAAATTTCGGTCGATCTCTAATTTCAATAACAACATTTCCTCATAGTTATGATAAATATCAATAATGACGTTTCATTTCCTCATAGTTTCATAATTAAAATCAATTTCAATAACGACATTATCAGCAACATAAAAATAGCAAATTAAAGAAATATTAAAAATTGCAAAAGTAAGCTCTGATTTTGATAAATTTAGCATCTAAATATAGAAAATTGGACTGTAAAACTCAGTTAATAAGAAATAACAGAAATATTACTTACATTATGCAGATAATTTCTTCAAGTAAATTATTAGTACCAGATTTTTTTTTTCTAAGAAATAATTCTGATTTTAAAGAATCAAATGTAAAAATATCTACAGTAAAATAATGAAAGTTTTCACCCCTTTAGCAGCAAAGAAATTCTAATGATTTTAAGAGAGCTTATAATTGGAACTTTTGTGAAAACGCTAAGAAAATTGGGTGGGGTGTGTATATTTGGAATTGATGAAATTTGACGGGATTTATACAATTTACAAAATAAAATAAAATCAAGTTAACATTTTTTGGTTTTAAAATTTCCTTCCATAGAAGCTAAGTAGTTTCCATTAATAACAACAATAAATTTATGAAACAAATTTACATAAAATAATTTAGATATGAAAGAAATATGAACCGTATAATATAAAGAACATATGCCATTCTGATACAATGATATGTAAAGAAATTAGATAAAACTAAATTGAGTATAATATACTCATTTAGGAGATATGGAAACAAAAAATTAAGGAATTTCCTTGAAAAACAAAAGGATTGAAAGTACCAGAAAATAAAGCTTGTAGGGGAGGGCTTATAAATGGCACTTTTTCAAAATAGGAAAAATTCACATACGACTACTTTCGGTACTTTACAATATATACAGGATGTTAAAAAGAATAAGTACTAAACAAGACTGAAAAATTTTGTAACCCTTCTGAAATGCTACAAATGATGGTTCATTGCCAAAATTTTGCATTTTAATCCTTACTTTTTTCCTGCAGGCTACAAAACACATCTGTAGTATAATATCGTCAATCGTAATTTCAAATCGTTAATCCAGTATGGGCTATTCTAATAATGGGAAAATTATGGAGCTGATCTCAAAGGACTTAGAAAAATCAATAAAAAATATTGATCCCATTTACATCATTTTAGTTCCTGTTTTTGCCACCAGGGGTGCTTTTAATTCTTATTTCTTTGGCCATTTTGCTGCTAATTGCCGAAAAATTCTATTTTTTTCTGCTTTAACTCCCTTTACTTTTTTATACCTACTTGTGCCTTTTCAGCTTTTTGCAACCAGAGGACGCCATCACATGACTTTTCCACTATTGTGGCTCCATTATAGCCTCCCTTCGGTTTGTTGTTTTTTAATTCCATCTCCTTTTAGTTGCCATGTATTTACTAAAAACTGCTTTATAAGCATGTAAAAACAATGATTTTAATAATCAATTGTAGAACATCTTGTTTGTAGATTCTCAGAGGTAATTGATGACTGAATCGATTGTGCTTTTTTTTATGACGATTTTTTTAGATTGGCAAATTTTCGAATCTACTGAAACTAAAATTATGAAAAAATTAGTGGTAGTAGAAATTTATTCAAGAAAATTGCAGCAATTAGCTCACATAGTTTGAGAAAATCTCATTTTTCCATTACACACAAATTTCACTTTGTGGGTGCTCAGCAAGGGAGTTGAGGGGCACTTGAGGTACTTATTATCATCGAAGTATACAAGGATTGTTGTTAATGGGTTTAGAAAAAAATTATTAGTAATTAGAGAAGCTATTAATCTTTAAGGGGTTAAGGCTAATGTCAGACGAACATCTATTTGCATGCTTTTTGGCACAACATGTTGTAACAGGAACACCTAGCGAAAGTGTTTCTGTTACATGTTGAGACAAAAAAGCGTGCAAATAGACGTTCGTCTGACATTAGCCTAAAGACAAAAATGGTTTGGGTATACATAAAGACACGGATGGCGTACTCTATATGACATCAGCTTTTAAAACCTAGATAACATTTTCAAATGATATATTTGTGTAATGCAATGTCCAATAGCAGTATAAAAGCAATAAACGTCAAATTGTTAAAAACAAACTAATTTAGGTACTTATCGATTAGTCAGGTGCCAGTGTTATCTGTACGTATCTATATGCATATATACATATATATATAGTAAATATACAAATATATGTATACATGTGTGTGTGTGTGTGTATTTATATATATGTGTACATATATAACACTAGCGCCCGGCTAACCAAAAAGTATGTAATTACTTTGGAATTCGTGACCAGTTTGCATTGAGTGGCACTCTCAATATGCCACCTGGGTCTTTAAAGGTTAATTAAACACCTATCTGGAAAAAAGGCAGCATTGCAACTTTCTTTCGAAGCGTACTTAGCACAGTGCCAAGTTTAAACTTTGAACAAGGTCAATTAATATATTTACAGAACCCTCTGTGCACAAGTAATACTCACACTTGACAGATTATAAAAAAAAGTTTCACTTACATAGGCAATACTTTCTTAGAAGTACAGTCTAATGCATGGCTGAAATGCACTGTGCACAAGACTGTCCCACTGAGTTATTGCTTTTATTGATGCTTAACACACTTTCTACCAGTGTCAAGTGACACCTTTTTAAAGTTTGGATTCATGATTATTTTGCTTATAGTTTTTTACTGTAATAAGCATAAAAAAGTCTTCAATGTATTAAAAATGATTTGTAATTGTTTCAATCTAAAAATTACAAATAGAAAACTGTAAATAGAAATGTTTTATAAGGTGTCATTTGACACTAGTAGAAACAGTGTTAAGCACACACTTTTTTGCTCCTTGCTGTCTCTCATCATCTTCAGTTATTGTCTTGAAATAGATTTTTCTGTCATGCCCTTCCTCCTGTGACAACTCTCCTGTAGTAATATAAGCTTCTTGTCTGGGAAGTACACATTCTCCACTTTTTGAGCTGAATATTCACAGTTTTTCTTTTTTTAAATACAATTACAGAAGAGCAAGAAATAAAAATTATCAAAGTGAAATTTATGGAACAAAATCAAACAAGAAATAATATGTAGTATTTAGGTGCCTACTACTGAAATTAATAAAGAAAATCTTCTAAGTGCCCTTTTCCACACCACCTTACATTAAGACCAGAAAACTATTCAATGATGTTTATTAAGGCTCGGTCTTAAATGTTTGAGGTAGGGCACACAGGCGCGTTTTTTTTAATGTGGTATCGCCAGTAGCCATAATCCACAAAAATATCTGGAACCTAGAAAAAAAAAGTGTTCATCCAATAACATAAGTGCAATATTACAGCTCTTATGGAGCACAATTCCTCATGAATCGATACACGGTAGATTCAGTGCCATAACTGGGGGAGGGACCCAGTTGCCAGAATGAAAGGCGAAGAACGTGCCAAATGAAGATTTTTGTTTGATACAAAACTGTATAGACTGTAATTTCCAGCCTATAATGCACGGCGGCACATAATCCACATATGCAATTTTTCTTTTCACCGGAAAACAGTTAGCAGAATATCCACACCGTCTGCCAAGAGTAACAAGTGCACATAAGCAGCCAGATTAAGCGATTGTATAGTGCTGCCATCTATTTGAAAAGCATGATACCTGACATTGTATGTTTATACTTTTTGATTTTTGTTGCTTTTTTTTACATGAGGACACTACTATAAATTTCAGAATCAGCTTAAATTTATTCTTTATTACCTTTCAAATCTGATACTGATTGCTTACTGAACTAGCAAATAAAGAAAAACTACTGAACTCCATGTCAATGACATATTTATATTTCGTGAGGTATGATTTTATGGTAGTTAAGGTGTACAGAAAATAGGAAAGCAGACAAACATTCTATTTTAATAAAAATGAAATTTAAAATGAGTACAAATGGAAAAAAGTAAGGTAATCTATTCAAAAGTTATCATAAATATACATTTATCTACATCAGATGAATCTCAAATCTCTATTGAAGTTAATAAAAGAAAATTATATGGCCTGCAGCCAGATTAGTAGCCCCAAGATGCGAGCATCCTCGCCCCCCCCCCCCCCAAAAAAAAAATAATTGAGAAGGATCCATTCATGTATACTTAAAGTAATGCATTAATAGGCTAAAATCTCTCTCTTGGGGGAAAAAAAGGCTCTGGCTCTGACCAAAAATTATAGAATATTAAGATGTTTGCAGCAAGCATTATTATTTTATTTGGAAAAACTGAAATTTAATCTTACAAATTAAATTAATTTATTTCAGATTGATAAGATATTTTAGATTCAACAATTGGCAATTCAAGCACTTGAATACAACATCTGGTGTAGAAAAGATGCAAGTCCTCGCTTTAAGAAAATCTCATTCAAGCACATTGCATTGCATGTATTTTTAACTTGTTCATAAGGATATTTTTTTTTTTTTTTTTTTTTTTTACAATTTCATGTTGCATTAATGTTTTGTGCTATATGACAGGTAAAAATAATTCAAATTTAAACATATAAAACTTTTGAACAAGTTTTATAATAAATGATACAATTATTATAAGCAAAATCACTTATATCATTAAAATAAAAACATGTACGCTAAAAATGATAACAATACTACACTAATGATCTTACAAAAACTTTTTATACCAGTTTCATATACACAAAATCGATAACATTCTCAAAATCAATAATGATAAAATGCTATTTTCGCAAAACAAGCAAAAAATATTTTAAATCATATCGCCTATTTTCAAAACAGATTTTAGTATTGCAATACAGCTATAACAATTACTCAAAGTTATGTGTTTAAACTATACGCTCATTCAGTTAGATAGCATAATGCTTTGTTCAATAGTACCTATACATTGTTAAAATAACATATTAATGAGAAATCTATTTATTATTTGAAAATTGGATATGTGTGAAATTCTTAGGCTATGAGGCTAGGGATCCTGTCCATAATCAGCTATTAGGGGCTGTGCATATATAACATTATCACTATAGGGGGAGAGGGGGGTCTGGCACTTGATATCGTAAGATATCTCTGGGGGAGGGGGGTTTGCTTTTTGATATCGTTATCATTATTTGTCCAATCAAACTTTTCTTTTTTCAGTAAGTTTTTCTTTACAGCCAAATATTCTGTTATATTTTTTAATTATTATTTTTAGATGTTTTTATGCAAATACAAAGCTTTGATACAATGCTTTTTTGTAAATTATTACAAGCATATTCATAACTATAATACTGTATAATTAAAAAATAAATATAACAAACAGTTTTATTTCATTCCTGCATGGTTAACAAGAAATGCCTTTACCTTTTTTTCCATCCTTAAGATTCTTTGATCACGATCAAGTAATAACAACTACAACACAAAAAAAAAATTATCTTTAAACCACAAGTGCATGCGCGTTGCATGATTTAATCGAGCATCATTCTACACATGTCTAGAATGTATTTAATGTATTAAAAATCAGTATGGTCACAATATGTGAATCAGAAGAACCAATCAGAACAATGCTAACTGTTATATCTAGCCGCCTGTATCACTAATGCACTCGGTTATTTCTTCTTTTCACAACAGAAACCACGAAAATTTTTTCGAACTCTATTTGGATGCCAGATGAAAAAAAAAAATTAATTAAAAAAATGACTGGTTTCTCATTCACGGGAAAGGAAAGTGGATGATTATCGGATATAAATCATCGATGAGGTGCAGCGTGAAAAAATCAGGCAGTGCTAGAATCAGTAGGTCATTGAAAAGTCATATTGTAAAAAATCATGCGGTGCTAGAATCAGACAGCAGGAACTGGTCAGCAGGGCAGATGACGGAGTTCTTTTTTTTATGTGAAGCATGGAGCACTAAATCCTCTGATGTTTGGAGAGAGAAAAAAATATCCAGGTGCTCTATGAAGTGCCGGCCAGTTTCAGAGATGAGAGCAGGGTGGAAGCATCGGGTCCTGGGAAAAGCGAGCAGGTTTGCGGTGAGATATCGCAGTATTTTTCAGATTGGAACCTCTTCATCTCCAAACGGACTGGTCTGGAACCAATGTATATAGTATTGTTTTTATTTTGGGATAGTTGTATGATAATCATTTTTATGACTTTTCAGACATTGCATTTGCAATAGAAAGGGATAAACAGACTTTACTAAATAGTGGCCGTGAATAAAAATAACCAGGTTCATTTTTTAAAAATACGAAGCATTTATTGAAAATCCATTGGAGATGAGAGGCCCCTCAGACAAGACTTGTACAAGAGCAAAAGCTAAGGGAAGTCTTGTGAATATCATATGCATAGCAGCAAAGTTAATTATCCCCAATATATTCGCCACAATGGTTACAATACATGGAAGTTGGCATACTTCTCTGAAAAGTTTGTTTTATATGAACTGCGCTATTTTGGCATAATTAACACGCACTTTTGTATTCAAGCTGTATGTAGACGTATTTTAAGTCAAGACAATAGCAGGGGCTCATGACGGGATATTGGAATATTTTATAGCGGTTTAGCAAACCAAATAAGGAAACGTTTATATATTTTTGCCTAGCAAGCAAAACTGACAATGGATAGCAGCTTTTGTCAAATACCAAATATGGTTATGAAAAGATCTAGTTCACGAATAGAAACTAAAAATATGGCAGATGGTTTCTAACGGCTAATTTAAGATGGGGTCTTATATCTATTACGAAAATAAGAATAGGGAATGTATATGTATGAAAAAGGATAATTTATCGATATCCTGAAACGTAATGACATTTATATTAAATAAGAGAATATATTACATAAATGAAAAGGGGGGTTATTTACGTTATTATATGATAGGAAAAGTGAATAATGTTCTGATAAGGGGACTAAGCTTAATCTATATGATTTGATGTCATGACAAAAGTAAACAAAGCAACTGCCCAGGGCCCCAAAAGCAAAAAATTAGATATTTTCCTTAAACAGAGTACAAAGAGTGGTTAGAATCAAATTACAGAGTCCCCTAACCTGGATATTCGCCCAAGGGGCCTGCTTTAAAGCATGATTCATGGAGATCATGCATTTTATTATATAAAATACTTTAAAACCAAGCAATTCGAATTACAATTCATTCACATTAAGCTTTAAAATGAAAGTATAAAATGACATGAGTAGTCTAATCTACACATGCAGTCACTGTGAAACAAACAATAAAATCAGCAAATTATTTGCAAGAAATTGAAAAATTCAATTTATGACATTGCCCTGGAAAATATGTATTATGGAAAAACATATAAACTGCCAATAGCACTGAGATAGGCAGTAAAATTAATTACAAAAAACATGAAACGCTATAGTATTTCACGTTAGGTGTAAATATGTGAATCCAATATGACAATAATTAAAAAAATATATACAAATTTTTAATTTAAAAAATCATAAAACTCTACAGTAAAGCAAAAAAAAAGCATTACATACTGCTGGGAGATTAATAAAATTATTCTTTCCTAACTTTTCTTAATTTAAAATTCTGGTTTATCAGCAACATGATGAGATGACGCTCAATGGAGAATCGTAGAAATGATTTCATGGAGGAGTCGTTCTTATGATTTGAAGGTTCACTGACGGAACCATACTATAGCTCTGGCTGCCAGAGTTCTAACCACTCCATTTAAATTAAGCCATAGCATAGAATCTGATATTTACCTGCAAACATAAAAAATTGGACAGAAATGCCGACATTTGTACAAAGCAATTCGATCATACACGTTACATTAAACATCTAAAACAATGTAATACTTATTGTAAGTCAAATATTAAGATTTCTTAAATTTTGAAGTACTTTTATGAATGGAATATTTTGAAAATATCATCTGTACTAATGGTTATTGAAAAAAAAAATGAGTACTGCAGAAAATGTTTCAAAATATAACTTAATTCTTAGGAGAATACACAATTCACTAGAGATCAATCCATTCCCCCGTAGCAATGGGTCTAATCATTATTTTGTAACATAGGCCGCGGTTGGACAAAGAGACTCCATCCTAAAAATTCACTGAAAAAGGGTTCTGCAAGTCACAAACGTGGTAGGATAAAAAGGCTCCACCATAGAAATTTATTGAAAAAAGGTGTTCTGAGAATCAAAAATATAGAGAATATTGCTCTAGAATAAACTTGAAAAAAAAAAAAACGATTTCGCATTTGTGTGAATATGGATATAAATAATTAAGATGTTTTAAGAAAATCCTATTTAATTAAAAAACAAATTTTTTCATTTGTATCATGTATTTCAATGACCAGCTGGTGAAAAGTCAATACAGCATAGATCACAAACAAGAGGAAATTTTACAATTGTATAGGAAAAATAGTTTTCTTAAATTGCCACTCAATAAAAATCGTTTTGAACATACTTATCAAGCCAAAGGGCTTTTTATGGGTATGCAACTGTTTTTTAGACGTCTACTTTGTAAAAATTGTTGGATTATACTTCACAAACAGAAGGTTTTATATTATATGGGTATGGAAGTGCCTTTTCAGACGGTGCCTCATTGTAATTTCTTTGGAACATACTTCAGAAACTAAACGTTTTAACTTTGTAAGGGTTAAGTGTACTTTCAGAGTACCGCTTTGTAAAAGTACTTTGAAACATATATCACAAACAAATGGTTTCTCCTTCGTATGAATACGCAAGTGTTATTTCAAAAACACCACATTCTGAAAATCCCGTCAACATATATCACAAATAAAAATTTTTTCCATTGAATGGTTAGCACTATGTGAAAATTCTTTAGATCATATTTCACAAAAGAGTTTTTCTTTTGAATGGATGCGCAAGTGTACTGTAAGGGAACCATTTTGAGAAAATCCATTGGAATATATTTCACAAACAAATGGTTTTTCTCTGTATGAGTACACAAGTGTACTGTAAGGGAACCACTTTGTGAAAATCCTTTGGAACATATTTCACAAACAAACGGTTTTTCCTCCATATGGGTGTTCAAGTGTACTTTCAGAGAACTACTCCCTGAAAAGCCTTTGGAACACATTTCACAAACAAATAGTTCTTCCTTTGTATGAGTACACAAGTGTAATTTAAGTTTACTACTTTGTGAAAATCCTGTGGAACAAAATTCACAAACAAAAGATCTTTCCTTTGTATGGATGTATAAGTGTTTCTTTAGATTAATACTGTCTGAAAATCATTTGAAACATATTGCACAAACAAACGGTTTTTCCTTTGAATGTGCACGCAAGTACACTTTTAGATGAGCACTTTGTGAAAATCCTTTGGAACATATTTCACAAACTAAAGGTTTTTCTTTTACATGGGTATGAAAATGTCTTTTCAGATTACCACTGTCTGAAAATCCTTTGAAACATGTTACACAAACAAAAGGTTTTCTCTTTGCTTGTGTGTGCAAGTGTACTTTAAGATTAGAACTTTGCAAAAATCCTACAGAACAAATTTTACAAACAAAAGGTTTTCCCTTTGTATGAGTGTGCAAGTGTCCTGTAAGTGAACAGATAATTAAAGCCGCCTAACACTATCTTACACTAGTAGAGTCCTGACAGATAAGATTTACACGTTATACAGTGAAAGCTGGATGAAATGCTTGCAACTCGGAATATGAGGGAGAACCTTGATAAAAATGGATGAGCAATATGAAATTAAAATATGTTAAAAATTAAGATATACATATGTTTCTGTTCAACTTGAGCTTTTTATTCAATAACTTGATCACAGACTTGAGTATGGAAGATACACTTGCAGAAACTCCATGCATAATTAGAAAGACAATCTTGATAAAATATGATGGTTAAAATAGTTAAAAATAACATGGTTGAATAAATGACTAGGATTGAATAATTACTAAGGAAACTTGTGAAAAGCTGTTTGCATTAATATAAAGAATCATCGCTGTAATACCGACAAAACCAAAACTTCATAATACAGAAAGAAAAATAAACTTATCTAAAAATGTAAACATTACCCCGGTAAAACAAGAATGATTACTGCTTCTTGAATCATTAGATTACAAGCTTAATCAGCTGCCGAAATGAAATCTGACCTTGGTATAAATGACCTACAATCAACGACACGTGCTGGGGAAACACCTATACGCTAGAATGCTCCCGGAAGTAACGTGAACACAAAACTTATGAATAATTAATGCCTGTCAACGAATCAGCTGATGGGTGATATGACGCATCTGGTGCCAAAACGGCAAATCGAATAATTCGATTACGACATAATCGATTTGTGTCTAACTGCTGTGTCTGCGAACTTTAAGAATTGAAACGTAAATAAACTTTTAAATACAATTTAATACTTTAAAGAAACATATTGTAAAGTAAAACTTGAATAAGAGGAATAAAGAAACATTTAAAGGTAAGTTAACTTATTGTATTTAATAAAGAAAAGCTTTTAATAAAAGTAAAAGTTACATTTACTATTGCATGTAGTGTAAATAAAGTAAAAACGATCTTTTAACTAAAATGTAATTTACGAAAATGAATGAGCAAGAGTAAAAAGTAAATGTATTAAGTGTATGAGTGGAGTTTTTGAGAAATGAGACTTAATAAACATGGTAACAGTAATAATTTCTATCAGTACGACTACCACTTTCTGAAAATTCTATGGAACAAATTTCACAAACAGGTGTTTTTTCCTGTGTTTGGGTACGCAAGTGTACTTTCAGAGAACTACTTCCTGAAAAGACTTTGGAACCCATTTCACAAACAAACGGTTTTTCCTTTGTATGAGTGCGCAAGTGTATTTTAATGTTACTACTTTGTGAAAATCCTGTGGAACAAATTTCACAAACAAAAGGTCTTTCCTTTGTATGGATGCGTAAGTGTTTCTTTAGATTAATACTGTCTGAAAATCCATTGAAACATATTGTACAAACAAACAATTTCTCCTTCGTATGTGTGCACAAGTGTACTTTTAGATGAGCACTTTGTGAAAATGCTTTGGAACATATTTCACAAATAAAAGGTTTTTCTTTTGTATGGACACGCAAGTATCATTTCAGATCACCACTTCCTGAAAATCCTTTAATACAGTCGTGAAAAAAAAGTAAACACCCCCTACTAACTTCTCAACAAATTATCACAGAAAAAAGTTGCTGGTACCGAACGATTGGTAGTAAAGTCTACTTTTAAATGACGTATATAAAATTTGCTTAGGGGGCCATCTACATATTAAAACGAATCCAAACTTCATTTTTTTCAATGGCAATACCCAATTTTAATGAGATATTTCAAATCTTTGGTTCAAAATATGCCTAGACACAAAATTTCAAGTCATTTGAATGATAAGTTTTTGAATTATAAACATTCAAAATTTAGTGCTTCTAATGTTAAATTACATTTTCATATTTCTAACTTCTGAAATTAATATCCTAATGTTCTAATTTTTTCTGTAGCAATAATACTAATATACCCAAACATAAATACGTTGAATTTGCGATTTTTATAATTTTCTGATATGAATTATGAAATTAATACTCAAAAAAATTATGAATTGCAACCAACAATTTATTTTGATGGAATCACATTTATTAAGTCCTGCTTTATGGAAATCCAAAATTTCACATTTTTCTTCCAAGTAGTTTTCAAATTATGCTTAAAAAATGGAAAAATTGATGGTTTAAGTGCCGTCTATGATAGAAGTGACTAAATATTTTGAAATTTCTTATGCTATCCTGTAATCTAACAGGCTTAATTGACTGCTTAAAGTGCCTTGATCAAGAAGGGAGCTTTCTCAGTTAACAATCGAGTACCAAACTTCATTTTGGATACAGCCCTTAAAATATGCTCATTTTAAAATAATTAATTTCTCACAAACTTATGGTACGAATTGCAAAAAAATTAGTTTTTACACTAATTGAAGGGTGTAGAGTTCATTTATGCTGTCAGAATTGTATACTGCTATTGAAAAGAAAACTAAGTTATGGTTCGTTTTAATATGTAGATGGCCCCCTAAGCAAATTTTATATACATCATTTAAAAGTAGACTTTATTTCCAATCGTTCGGTACCAGTAACTTTCTTCTACGATAATTTGTTGAGGAGTTAGTAGGGGGTGTTTACTTTTTTTTCCCACGCCTGTACATATTTCACAAACAAATGTTTTTGCTGCTGCTTCAGGGTAAATGTGAGGCACTGACATTTTCTGTAAGGAAAACAGTTATTTTCATAGAACATAGAAGTTAAAATATTTGCATAAAGCGATATTTTGTTTAAATTCTTTAAGAAAATGTTTTAAATACTTTAAAAGTGTTCTCCACCTTTTAATATAAAATATTGAAAAAATTATTGATATCCTTTTTATCTTTATCTATCCTTATGAAAATAAGAAATACAGTCGAACCCTGATTTAACGAATCATTTGGGACTATCAACTTTGTTCGTTAAATCGGGATAATCAAAGAAATATTTTTATACAACAGAACAAGTTTTAAAAAAATGGCAATAAATAAGAAGAACAATGCTCACTTTATCTTAAACATTTGTTGCTGGAAAACACTCTGTATAAAAATTGATACTTTTTTATGTACTACTATAAATCAAAAGCATTGTAAATAAGAAAAAATCTCATTTATTCAAATTTTATCGGTAAATTATGACATCTTTTATAGATGTTTCTTTGCTTTGTTTTGATTTTGTATTCCAAACTTCTTTATTGATTTTTTTCTGAAGCTGTGAAAAGAGTGTCATCAACATCATGAACCATCATCTACCGTTTCAAAGTATCTAAACTGCTAACTGTTTTTTTGAACATTACATACTTCATCTCTATTTCATCTTCTTCATCCGATCGACTACTACTGATTTAATAACCTCTATGTAACGTGGATTTTCGCATGCAGATATTTCTGCATCACAAGATACATATTTAGAAAATTAACAATCAGGGACTTTGAAAATTTATAATAAATATTAGAAAATTTCCCAATTTTTCATTTTTTTGACATCGAAAATTATTTGTTAAATCGAGATTATAAATTCGTTAAATCGAAGTATTTTTGTTCCATTTTCACTGGGACCTAAAAAAATTCACTAAATTGAGAAATTCGTTAAATCGGGGCTCGACTGTATTTGTAGAAACTACTTGTTAACATATTAACCTTTTAGAATATGGATAGTTTGTAACAGCTAAACAATATCAGCAGCATCTTGTGTAGGCCAACACATTTAATTATTCTAAATAACATCTTTAAATTATATCCTTGATTAAAGAAAGTCAAGTAGTATAAAAGTACAAAATTGAAAAACACTAATTTCATTAAAAATAATATAACAAAAAATATGGCTGACAATTTTTTGCGCAACAAATTTGAAACAAAAACAAATAAATTCAAAATAAATAAAAGAATTTTTATTGCTTGGATTTATTGAGCAATTATGGATGCTCTTACGCATGTGCTTAGATATATCTTATGTGCTCTGCATGTAAAATTAGAATAGTCTGGCAACATATTCTGAAATATAGTTAAAAATGTTTGAAAATTTCAAAATTTAAACACTGATTTAACTCTGAAGAATAATTTACAGGGCTCTAAAAGAGTTTCCCTACCAATATTTGTATGGAATTGAATTGTTCAGGTAAGATAGAAAATTAATAAAAGGAAAAGTCACACAAATTTACACTAATTGTATATGTGAAATTGTGAAAATTTGGCTCTTATTATAAAAGAATAATGCCCCTCAAAAAATAAAGAAAGCGACAAAAAAAAAAAAAAAAAAAAAAAAAAAAAACATTTATCTAAATTAAAGAAGATGATTAGCTCCCCCATTTTCCTCCTTTATATTTAACCACAGAACCTCCAAATCTAATCAGGGAAGTGCCTTATCAGAATAAACCGGTATACCAATTTGAAGCAAATCGGATAATTCTGCATAAAAAAAGCCATTTATCTAAATTAAGGGGGATTAGCTCCCGTTCCTCTCTTTACATTTAACCAACGAACCCTCAAAACTAATTAGGGAAGTGCCTTATCGAGTGTTGAATTCAGACACTTTTCTCCAGGAGGAATTTCTGTGGCTCTGGGAGAAAAATTGTATTTTTTACCATTGAAAATACAAAATCTCAAATCTTCCAGGGGAGAATGTCATTGCTCCAGGACCGCCTGAATTCAACACTGACTTTATCAGAATAAACCTACATCCGAATTTTGAAACAAATCGGATATTTTTATCAAGAGTTATTGCATTATGTGCATACATACATACAAACAAGAACCTACAGACACATTAGCTCTCGGGCTTTGATAGCCTGTGAGCTAAAAAATTATCTGCAAACCTGCATTCAATTTAACATGCTTTAAGGAACTAAGCATCATTGAAAGAATTTATATGAACAATTCATAAAATTGGAACTATTGTAGAAATATGGGATTTCATAAGTTAATTTCTTTGTTTCTGTTGCCTTAATTTCATAGTGGTTACTGCATTGGTACTCTAACTCGGTATTTTTTCAAAAATATACTAAAATTTTAAGCATGGGAGGCTTTCATCCGGAAAACACTCTGGAATAGGAATACAAAAATTTGGGCATTCCACCATTAAAGCCATGAATTTCAAGTTTTGATTAATTTCTAAAAAATTTTTTACATAAAAACAATTTTACAATATCTTTTCATGGCCACAACTTTACACATTACTTGTTTTGCATGAGTATACATATTTTTTTTTATCACCATCTGATAGAAAAAAAGAATAATTATCTAGTTCAAACAAACTTCCACTCCACCTTTCCAAATTTGCCCATTTTCTCCTTTAAAAAAATATCAAATAATATTGTCCAAATGACTATACATGCATTTTCAAACAGACTATATTTCTAAACATCATGAGCAACATAACTCCTGTCTGTTTAAATTTAAATAACAATTTCATGAATCTAATAAATCTGTTTTAATTATTTAAAATATTTAATTTTTTAACTCTACAGAATTAATTTATGGTATATTCTAGAAAGATTAATGGAGCCTCATTTATTGCATTTCCATTTAGTAGAATACATAAGAACTACCAGAGAGTACTACTAAGCCCCATTGTCAAAAACACTTCCTTTTAATAATAAATGTGATGAGTTTTTACTTAGTTATGTGATTAGAATTTTAAGCAATGTTTCCAGTTTCTGATGTATGTGTATTTTTTCTTCATAACTTTTACTATCCCAATTGTTTAAAATATATTTTTAAAGATAAAAAATCCTTTGCCATTTTGTAAAAATAGATAAAAATAATAAAAAACAATATATTTTTGTACAAAGTTAATGAAAATAAAAATTAAATTTATCAAATGTAACGTTTGTTGCATTTCTTTTCTGCTTTACTCCAAATATGTTTTTAAAAGGCTGTATTTTAGTTTTAAAATTAAACTGTTTGATGCTGGTGCATAATTTATCGATTATAGGGGAGACTACACCAGAATGCGACTTTTTTGTTTTAATTGTCTTGCTCGGAAAGTATCAGATGTAGAGATGCATACTTTAGCTATTCTGATAAAGTATAGACTCACCAAAACTTTAAAAGCACTGTTATTTTCCCAACCATAATAATTTAGAAAATATAAACATTTCTAAAACTTCAAACATGTTCCATTCGTCCATGTTCTGGGGATGAATAGGACAGTATAAGGGGTGAGTACATAATAATTTACAATAAACAACTTAATTTGGCACATGTTTTTATAAATATATAACATTAAAAAAGCCCAGTTTTAATTTTCAAACTACTCTAAGTCAGGGTGTGAAACTTCAAATCACCCGGTCGTTATCAGTGACCAATAATTTGACACTGTCATCTAGAAAGTAGCATAAGAATATACAATAGCTGGCAAAAGTTTTGAGGCAATATGCTTTTCTGTCCTTACTTTTTCTGTAAGCAAAATTTCTTAATGATGTAAATTAGTAATTTGTATCCATTTTAAAGCTCAATAAAATACAACATTAGAACAATTGAGAAATATTCATGAATTAAAAGTAATTTGGAAATTCACAAAATAACTTAAGCAATAGTTTTAAGATGATTTAGTTTTCCTAAACTTTGATTAAAATTAAGTATCTTAATGTAATGAAATAAAGCAATATTTAATATTTAGTTGCATATCCATTTGCTTTGAGGACTGCAGCACATCATCTGAGCATGGAACTAACAAGGCTTTCTAAGGTGTACTTAGGGATTTTCGCTCATTCCGATATAAGATCCTGAAGGAGTTCTGCTTTTAAAGAATGCTTCCATGTCCCAACTTTTTTTCCGATGTTAATTGTGTCAGATGACTGACTCGGCCAGTCCAAAAACATTAATTTACTTAGCTGTAAACTTATTTGTCACTATTTTGAAGGTGTGCTTGGGATCATTATCCTGCTGAAACATTCATTTACGGGACATCTTTTTGTGTGCATAAGGCAGCATGTGATTTTCTAAAATCTTTTCATAAACATTTTGATCCATATTCCCATCAATGTGTACAAGGGGGACGCCGCCATCATGACGGAAAGTTCCCCAGACCATTACTGATCCATTTCCGTGATTCGCTGTTGGATGTTGGTACTGGGGATCTATTGTGATGCCTTTTGAACAAGGAATATAACGTTGGCCATCATTTCCAAACAAATTGAATTTGGATTCATCGCTCCAAAGGACTTTCTTCCAATCTTTAGTTTTGGTTGCCCACGCTTCGTGCTCCTTGGCAAATTTCAGTCAAATTTTCCTATTCTTTTCCTGCATAAGAGATCTTTTGCAGGGGCATGTGTACATAATCCAAAGGCATCCAGATAACGCCTTATGATGTCCTTACTCACTGTGAGTCCATATTCAGTGGCCATCTCTTTACATATTTCAGCAGTGTTCTTGTTTGTGTCAGCGACCGACTTCGTTTAGATCAATGCATCTTGACGTTGAGTTCTTTTTCTCGGGGCTCCTAATCTTAGAAATCTGCACACACATTTACCATACTTCCACTTCTTTACTATATGGCCAACAAGTGATTATGGAATTTCCAACTTGTTGGCGATAGCAGAATATGGCATTTTTACCCCCACCTCTTTAATAATTAAAAGAAAAATGGCCAATGGCATGTCTTTTCCTGTCTTCAAACTGAAACTGATACAGATACCAACATTAAGATTTTCACATATGAAACAGAATTCTAATGCTTTAAGAATTAAGTAAGTTTCACATACAAAAAGCCGGCTGAGGTTTTGGGTTGTTTCGTGCTTTATATATGAAGCATCACATATTCTAGAAAATTCTGGGAACATGACTACGTAAAGCTACTAATCTGCAGATCATGCAAAATTATCCAAATTATAAAGTCATTTCCATACAGCTCTTATAGAAAGGAAATAACGAAAACGTATTTTAAAGCCAGGGATAGGATTCGAACCTACATCTTCTGCATGGAATTTCTCTGCTCTAGCTACTCAGATAGCGGAACCTTTGTATGCATGACAGTACCACATGTATTTAAGTGAAGCATTAAAAACTTGAATTTTATCAGATTGCCTCAAAACTTCTGCTTTCAACATTTCAAATTCACGTTTGGTATTTTTTAAATTAACAATTTTCACAGATGTCATAAGCTCTCCCGGCCGCCATCTTAGAATTTTTCTTGACATGAAAACCTCTTTTCCGCCAAGTAGTAAATGTCGCCAAGCACCGGTTTATACGCATGTTTGGCTTAACAAAAATAAAATGTAAATAATAAACAAAATTTGCTAAAATGGCAATCAGTAATCGTTGTATGTGCACTTTGCGCACATTAACCGAAAACAAACATCACTGCATTCAGCGCTTCTCGAGGTGTAGCATTCTCAAAATTCAGCAGTTCTCGCTTTCTAGCAATCTCAAAATGTAAAAAACTCTTAAAGCAGTAAAATATACATAAAATTATCAACATACCTTAACAGACATCTACTTTCTTGAAAGCTCCAGCTCAAAATATCATCACCGACATTTTCCAAAATAGGCTTATGAATATGTATTCACACACTATAAACAAACCTTCTTTTCTTGTCAAAATTTCTTCATATTTCCTAATTACTTCAGCAACAGCGTTTAAATGGACCAGAAACCATAGTCAATCAAATAAATTCAATAAACTTCGCATAAAAATTAAAAGGCAGAACTATACAACACGATATGAAAATACATTCACAATATTCCAAGCTAAAATGAGCTTCTCAGGGGTTGCCAGAATGACACGTCACAAGAAACACATCACACAGGATTCAACATATCGAGGTTGTCATATCCGTAAACACCATCAACACGCCAACAAAAAATCGTCAAACAAATCAAAACAACAGCTGAGGGAATATAAAGAATCTAAGCCTTCACACATATCATTAGTTGTACACCATGTAGGATGACTAGAGCTACAAAATACTAATTTATTTATATCATTAAGAAATTTTACTTACAGAAAAATATATCGTTTCCAAACTTTTGCCAGCAACTGCATGCAGTCACTTTCAGATAATGAAGCGATATTTTACTAAATCTCGCTAAAAATATATAAACATAGCTTCTCACATATTCTCCATTTTTCATCTTATCTACAGAAAAGATACTTTTCTTATTTCTTTAAACTGTATTTTAATTTATGATAATATAAACATTAAAGATTATTATAAAAACATACAAGATTCTAGCTTTGTTTGCAAATTAAATGAATTATTAATCTCTTTACACATTTATTAAAACTGACCCTGAACTTTCCGTTTAGAACACGTCATTCACCGATGACTGACAGTCTAAAATGTGATATAAAACTAAGGATATATATATATATATTGTTTTAAGTAATTACTGAAAATTTATTTATAATTTACTTACCTTTTATTTATTACAGGATTACTCCTCCTTAAAAATTACTTAAAACATTGTAATTTTTTCAGCTTTTTAACTTTCGTTAAAAAATAAAATTATTAAAACATAATGCAGACACCTGTGCAACTAAAATAACTTAGACACAATGCATTAACCCCATATTACTTGTTATATTTTAATTTTTTTTAAAAATGTAATATTTTAAGGAGCCACATATGATGTGATAAAATATACCCTAATAGGTACCTCGTTTATAAAATAATAATGCTTGACTTGATAAATTGACTTTATAAATAGTCCATTTTGGAATGCCAAATTCACCTTTGTTTATATAATATAAAAATATGAAAACATTAAAAAAAATTCTTTACTAAAATACATTACTAAATAGGTGTGATAAAATATGCAAATATTTTTCAAAATTACACTAGATGTTAAAATTATAAAAAGGCACTCCAAGCGCTTTCAGCTAATCCCAAGCTACTGTCAAGGAGAAAAACTGATGGAGAAAAAAACTCTACCTTGAGTGCTACATAATGACATGAAACACTCTTCAGGATACCCGCAGGCAGTCAAAACCATTAATAATGAAGGAGGGGCAAAGTTGACAAAGCTCAATCCTCTGGTAGATCAAACTTGCCTGTAATATGAAGCAAATTAAACCAAATACGTGAACTTTGGTATGATAATACGTCATTACAACAATTGCCTGCTTGCATTAAAATTTTCAAAGACTAAAATTGCACAACTATTATATTCAGAAGCCCACATAACGATTCTCGCTCTATTGAAATGTGTGTCCTGTCATTGTGTAACAGTCAATGTCGAATTTTTTTCTCCATCAGTTTTATCTCCTTGACAATGACTTAGGATTAGCTGAAAGTGCTTGGAGTGCCTTTTTATAACTATAACACTTGTGTTTATAATTTTGAAAACCATTTGTATATTTTATCGCACCATTAATGTGTTTAGTAATGCATTTTAATAAAGCTTTTTTTTTACTGTTTTTATATTTTTATATGCTTGGCTTGATTATAATTTACAGTTACAGAAATTAAAATGCAGAACAAAATTACAAATCTAGGAGGATTTTGAATCATATGGATTAGTTAAGTCTTGGCTCAGTGTTCACTTCTCAATATAACCAAGATATTATCAAAACCAATTTTTGTGTGATTTAATGCTCATTTTAAAAGAAAATAAATATAAGTACAGGACCTATTATTCGGAATTCTCGGGACCGAAGGCTTTCCGGATTTTGGGTCCTCCCAAATTTCACGTTTTTTCCGCGATCCTTTGACAAAGTTAGCGTTTATTTTTCAGATCCTTTGACAAAATTAACGTTTTTTTCGCGATCATTTGACGAAATTCACGTTTTTTTCCGCGATTCTTTGAAAACATTTGCACTTTTTTGCAATCCTTTGAAGAATTTTGCATTTTTTTCGATCCTTTGACGAAATTCGCATTTTTTTCGCAATTCTTTGAAATAAAATCGCATTTTTTCGTGATTCTTTGACGAAATTAACGTTTTTTCTGCAATTCTTTGACGAAATTAGCATTTATTTTTCATGATCCTTTGACAAAATTTGCGTTTTTTCGCAATCCTTTGAAGAAATTTGCGTTTTTTTGCGATCCTTTGATGAAATTTGTGTTTTTTCACGATTTTTTGAAAAAAAATTTGCATTTTTTTCGCGATTCTTTGACGAAAGTGGCATTTTTTCGCGATTATTTGACAAAATTGGCCTTTTTTTTTCTGGAATTCATTGACAAAATTGGCATTTTTTTCTGCACAATCCTTCGACGAAATTAGCATTTTTTTCACGATCTTTTGATGAAATTAGCATTTTTTCTGCAATCTTTTGACGAAATTAGCGTTTTTTCTGAAATCCTTTGGCAAAATTAGTGATTTTTACCGCGAACAATTGGCGTTTTTTTTTAACGAATCGTAATGTAAATTAATTTTATACTAAAATTTGAGAGAAAAATTATTTTTTCCTAATTTCGGGGGGAGGGGGCGGCTCCGTGTTCCCCCGCCGCTGAAGTAACATATTTTAGTGGTTACACACTGAAACACAATGGACTGAAAAAAAAATTGAAAACTGGGAAGTTCGAAAATTTTTAGAAATTCCAAAATTTTAGTAAAAATTTACAAATTTAGAAAATTTTAAAATTTTTTTTTCCGGATTTCGGTTTCTTCCGGATTTTGGAATTCCGGATAATGGGTCCTGTACTGTATATCTTTTTTTATCCAGTCAATTTGTTTAACTTTAAGGGAACTCAGTATCGTTTGAACCATTTAAAAAAAAAAAAAATATTTTAGACTATCTTATTGAGACATTATTGTTTGATTTTATAAAAAGAAATGATTTATAAAAGCAAAAATGCAAGTTTGGTAGTAAAATTTGAAAATTAAACTTTGAAATAATTAAGAAAATTACAAAACCACATTTCTGTAATTTTGGACACTCTCAAATCTGTTGGGCACTTTCCTTAGAAATGTGTTCTATGTAAGGATCAGGTTTTCATAAAGATATTTTCAGAAAAAATAAATAAAATGACGTTATGAAATATGCAAAAATACAGTGACATTTCTAAAGAAAAAGATTTAAGAAAAAATAAATAAAATGACATTATGAAATATGCAAAAAATACAGTGACATTTCTAAAGAATTTTAAAAGATTTAAGAAAAAAAATTAAAGACTGCAGTTTTGGATCATTTCTAAGAGAACTGGATGGAGTGAATAGAAAATTCTGCATATCTTTAATTATTGTACCAGGGTTGGCACAGTTTAAACCAAGTGGTTTTAACCATGGTTTAAACCAATTAGTTTTTTTGTCAAAAAAACCATTTGGTTTTTTTAGAAAAAATCTAATATAATATTTTCTCTTTTATGTAATTTAATTGTTTTAAATTATAGATAGAAATAATTTCTACTTTAAACACTTCATCTCAGCAGTCAACATGAGACATAATACGCCTAGGTCATGTTTATATGCATGTAGAATGAAAATTAGCATGTGCTGATGAACATGTCTTGTACCCTAAAGATTTTTCTTAAAACATGTGAAATTAGAAAAGATAAAATAGATAAATAATATTCAATATTTAGCATAAAATATTTTCATTTAAAAAATGCAGATTATTTACAGCAGTTAATAACAAAATACAATGATCTTTAAGATTTTGGTTAAGTTGTAAAAGAAAATTTTCTGGATTGGGATTGGGGAAGATTATCCTTACAGAATTTAAAAGAATAACTTAAGATATCAAATTGAATAACACAGCTTGCAAAAATTGAGTGCTAATTATAGCATTTCAATAATACCAATCAATCTTTTCTGTTAGTTGCTGAATCTAATGGCTAAAAATGTTGACTTGGACACTTGGAGTTATTACTCAGGAAACAAAATAACCAGAAGTATTTAGATATTTAAGCAAAAAATAATAATTACAACCATAGAATAATATATTATATACATGAAACTGCATCAAATATTTATTGATTGATTATTATATTATTAATCAAAGGATTCTTCATTCAATTTTCAAGGTATCAATGTTTCACTGTGTAGAGCAGTTTACTTTGAACATAAGACATAGCTGTTACTAATAATGTTTAAATTAGAAATGATTTCAATTTTCTATATACCGTAATTTTCGGCCTATAATCCGCACCGGCGTATAATCCGCAGTCGCAATTTTTAGCCCTTATAAAAAAATTTCAGCAGATAATCCGCAGATAATAAGCCGGACTTTACGGAAATTACTCACTTTTTTTCAACATTCCAAAGTACCACTAATAAACCACCTCCCTATTTATTTAGTTGCTCTATTTAAATGATAATTGTATTAAATTAATTGAAAAAAAAATAACGATAAATTAATTACAAGTAAAAAAAAATACAAAAATTTTTTTCCATTGAATCTTATGAATGTCTTGTGATCGATTTGGCTATAGATTTATGATAATAATCGACATCTATATCGATTTGACTATAGATTTATGCTTGATTATTTTGTAATTTTATGGTATGGTTCAAAACAGCTGAAACCAATGACTAAATCTTCTTATCTTTCCAAACAATGACTCCTGTAATAGGAATACACGAGAGAATATATGTCTATATTGACTCAGACAAAATCTAAATCATTTCAGAATAATCGAGCTTCAATGGATATTTGTAATCGAATCATCGAATGTTAGTTGTTTTCGTTGGATATGATTGACGTGGTATATTAGTATATTATACTATTTTTAATTTTATATTTTCTAATCGCGAATAGCACGTTAGTATCTAAATTAATGCTTTTATGTTGTTACATATACTGTGTCAGATTAAATTCTTATTGAATATGTAACCTAAAAGATTATTAACACAATGTTAACAAGTTATTTTGAAAAGTATTTCACAAAAATTGACCCATTGAAGCAAACAAAAAAGAACTGATTTAAAAAAGTAATAACGTTTGTTTTTTACTGTGATTGTATATCGTAACTCTCTGTGCGTTTAAAAAGCTTTTTCATATTTGACAATAGATTTATGCTAATTCCGATACCTATATCGATTTTGGGCCTACATTTATGCTAAATCCGATACCTATATCGATTTGGCTATAGATTTATGCTAATAATCGATACCTATATCGAAATCACCTTCCACTTTTTAAATAACTTTCAGTTTAAATTCTGTAGTGTTAAATAACATGTTTTCTCTTAGACATTATTATAACTTTCAACGTCATAACGATACACTATTTCATGAATGATTGAGATTGAAATTTTTGAAAGAGATGAGAAACGCTTTGTTCATCATCGAAACATTTTGCCAAAAGACTAAAAAAATAACTTAAAAATCAGAAGCCACTCCCACTAGCATTGCACATCATATGTGAGCCAATCACGAGCAACTCCGCGAATGGTCAATAGCAGACAATCGTGCGGTAGAATCTGGATGTCTGATGTCTTGATGTGCTTAAAAAAAATTTTCAACAGACAAACCGCACCGGTAGATAATCCGCACTTAAAAATTTTGAGGTTTTTTAACAGATAATCCACGGATTATAGGCCGGAAATTACGGTAATTGACTGTAACTATTTAATTTAAATAGTTTCAAAAGTTATATTACTTATATAATATCGAAAAATGTTTATTTTATCAACAGCTATGCATCTGCATGCAATAGGAAATTATATTTAAAAAAACCTGGTTTAAACAAAAAAAAAAACGGTTTTTTTTGGTTTTTTACAAAAAAACCCGGTTTTTTTCCAACCCTGATTGTAACTGTATGGCGTTTAGCCAGAATATACTACAGATGTTGGAATTGATTTTAAGCAAAATGTGATATTTTGTCAATTTTCTGAAAAATGAAGGGTACCGTGCTCCCTTAATAGAATTGGCCGGCACCAAAATCTACACTAATAAAAGAACAAATCCCTCTGTGTGTGTGCGATGACTAGTGAAAACAACTGCATGTAGAAGTCTGAAAATAGCCCAAGACATGTCCTGATTGACCTGAGGATCAGATTTTAAATTGTTTAATGGCTGGGGCCCCTTTAACTTTTTATGCACTAAATTGTTAATACCATGCCTCTTTTCTATCCAATTTTCTTCATTTTTGGGGTAGAATTCTCCATTCTGATTCTACCCCATTTCTAAATTTTAGTTAACCCTGGCATTCTTGGGGCCCGGTACAGGGCTCTTGAAATTTTTGCACGCTAAATTATTAATAAATTGTTTCTTTTTAATCTGATCTTCATTTTTGGGATTCTTTTTTCATTTAGTCATTCTCCTGCTTCTACATTCCAGTTAAGACCGTAGGGCCCAACCCAGGGCCCCTAGAGCTTTTTGTGTGCCATGCATTATTTAAACCATAATTTTCTCGCCTTCTCACTGCATAATTTTAAATTTGAGTCTCGAACTTTTCTCCCTGGACCAACACCCTCATATTTTTAATGGGGTCCTAGGACCCTTTTTTAAGCATTTACCAATTTTTGGCCCATTTCTTTAAAATAATATTTTAATGAATAATTTATACTCTATACTTAATTTTGGCTAATTGAAGATCTAAAATGCTAAGTACTAAAACCTTTTAACATGTTTCCATGTTTGGGAACTTCTTTCAACTATCAGTTGGTCCCTTTTAGGCCACCTATTATAGCTCCCTTTAAAATTGTCTGATTCACTAGCTTTTTTTTTCTAACAACTTCTTAGGCTCTCTAGCTACAACATGAACGACAAAAAAAATTTCAGACTTCAGCTACCACCAATTTTGAATATTAATCACTTTCTCGGGGCCCTTGGTGCAGCTTCTTTAAAAATGATCCGAATTGCTTGCAATTTTCTTTAATATAGTTCCAGCATCCTCTGATTACTTTAAAAACTACTAAAAAGTATCTTTATACCACTACATTCTACTTAAGTCCCTGGCCCTTTGGGGCTCGGTACAATGCCCCTTGAAGTTTTTGCACCATAAATTGTTAATAAATTACCCACTCTTAATCTGATTTTCATTTTTGGAACCATTTTTCCATTTAGTTATTCTCCCATTTCTATATTCCAGTTAAAATCCTGGAGCACCCTAGGTCCTGAACCGGGGCCCCTTGAACTTTTTGTGCAGCATGCATTTTCACCCTCTAATTTTCTCGCATTCTCAATGCAAAAATTTAAAGTTGAGTCTTGGACTCCCCTCCCTGAGTCAACACCCTGTTATTTTTAATGGGACCCTAGAACCCAGTTTTAAGCATTTCCCCCCCCCCCTTTTTGTGCATTTCTCTAAAATTTTATTCCAATACATATATAAAATTTTAATTTTTTATAATATATAAAATTTTATTTCATACCCTATGCTTAATTTTAACTAATTGAAGGTCTAAAGGGCTAAGAAATTAGACCTTTTAACAAGTTTTCATGTTAGGGCCCTGCTCTTAACTATCAGTTGGCCCTTTGTTACAGCTCCTTTAAAAATGGTCCGATTCTTTAGCTTTTCTTTTTCTAACAACTTCTTAAGTCTTCCTGCTACTACATGAATGACACAAAAATTTCACAGACTTCAGCTACCACTAATTTTGAATATTAATCTCCTTGTGGCCTTTGTTGCAGCTTCTTTAAAAACTATCCAATTACGATTTTCTTAAACATAGTTTTAGCGTCCTCCAGCTACTTTAACCCTCCGAGCATCTTGAGGACTTTCCTGCATTTTCATAAAAATACTTATAAAAATAATCTTAATTAAAATTTTCTTTCTCTGTTTGTTTCTAAAACTCACTTCATGCCCCTTTATTTGATATACATTTTGAAGTACAATTCTGTTTAAAATATTTTTGTCTACAACAGATTAAAGTTGTTTTTAAGAAACGGTAAAATACGGGCAAACCACTCAGAGGGTTAAAACTACTAAAAATGTTTCTTTTAACCAACTACATTCCAGTTAAGACCCTTGCCCCCAGGGTTTGGTCTTTCTTTATATCTCAGCTACCACCTTTTTTGAACATTATTCTCCTTTTTCAGCATCAACTTACGTTTACTCACTACAGCCTCAAATTAAAAATCGCATTACTTTAAAGGTAACTTTAGATAAGGGATTTCATCCGTTTATTAAATATTGTGTTAATGTTAAAAGTAATTCGTGAATAATAATAAATAGGGATGGATTCTCATAGTAATTTGCAATGATAGATAAAATTGAAATCATGAGAAACATATTTTCACTCTCTTAGATAACAAATCGATAGAATAAATCATGAAAATGTAGTTTGTTGACACTTGTAGTGAGCATTTTTCTTTCATTGTCTCACCCCCCCCCCCCTTTCATGTACAAAATTACTATACTTGCTATCCACTGAAGTGTTTTCATACCTTATACAGCTATGACTCGGGTAATGTTTTCATAAATTTATTTGTAGAAAAATTACATATCATCAATGTACATTTCATTATTTATGCAATTCCCTCTTAAGTTTTAGCAAGACGTAAAATATCTTAACATTAAAAGCAAGACTTCCTACCTAAAAAAAAATGGTATGTGGTACAGCAATTTCACTGCCATATTTTCATTTAGAAACATGAAATTTATAAGAATCAACTATTATTTTTATAGAGAAGATTTCGGTGCTAGCCAGTGTTATTAAAGGGTGGGGGGTGGGGGGCTTGATAATCTTCATTTTGTGAAAATGAACAAGTATCAATTTTCTCACATTTTGCTTAAAATAAATTTTGATATCCTTAGCATCATCTTGCAAAGTGCTGTAAAGATACAATATTGAAAAATATGCAAAAATTACCATTTACTCCATCCATTTCCCTTAGAATGATTCAAAACTGCAATCTTTAATATTTTTATTAAACTTTTTTCTTTAAAATTGTTACTGTATTCATAATGTAATTTTATTTATTTTTTCTGAAAATATCTCTTTGAAAAATTGGTCTTTATATACATTTCTGAGAAAAGCACCCAACAAAAGCTAATTCAGAATTTCCAAAATTATAGAAATGTGGTTTTGAAACTTTCTTGATTATTTTTAAAATTAAAGTTTCAACTTTTACTACAAAACTTGCATTTTTACTTTATTAAAACAGTTCCTTTCATAAAACCATCCAATAATGTCTGAATAAGATTTTGTAAAGTATTCAAATAAAAAAATAGTTCAAACGATACAGAGTTACTAAATAAAACAAATTGACTGGATAAAAAAAAAAAATTAACTTTTTTTCCTTTAAAGTAAACATTAAATTACATAAGAATTGTTTTGATTATATCTTTTTTTACATTGAGAATTGAAAACTGAGCCAATATACAACTAATCCAGTATGATTCAAAATCCTCCTAGTTTAATTATTTTGTTCTGCATTTTAATTTCTGCTTGAAAAACATAGAACACAGAATGAGCTCAGAGTGGAATGACAAGTTCACCTGGCGTTAAAATAACGACCTTCCCTGCATTTTCATAAAAATACTTATAAAAATAATCTTAATTAAAATTTTCTTTTCCTGTTTGTTTCTAAAACACACTTCATGCCCCTTTATTTGATATACATTTTGAAATACAACTCTGTTTAAAATATTTTTGTCTACAACAAATTAAAGTTGTTTTTAAGAAACAGTAAAATACGGGCAAACCACTCAGAGGGTTAAAACTACTAAAAATGTTTCTTTTAACCAACTACATTCCAGTTAAGACCCTTGCCCCCAGGGTTTGGTCTTTCTTTATACCTCAGCTACCACCTTTTTTGAACATTATTCTCCTTTTTCAGCATCAACTTACGTTTACTCACTACAGCCTCAAATTTAAAAATCGCATTACTTTAAAGGTAACTTTAGATAAGGGATTTCATCCATTTATTAAATATTGTGTTTATGTTAATAATAATTCAGGAAATTTATAAAGGGAGGGGATACCTTCCACCGCTTGGGGGTACATTCTTTCCTCGGGTTCTAAGGGCCCTATTTCAACAGGATTTGTTTCATTCAACTTAGATTACAATTTAGCTACTCTCTATATTATGAAATTTTATCTTAAAACATTCGTTACCAACATTTTCTAACATTATTGGTGCATTCTTTTTTCAGATTCTATGTGATTGATTACTACGCTGTTTGGCTCACTCAACTTGCTTTTTGATTGTCTCTGGCACGTGTGAAGCACTTCCAGTACATGCTGCCTTAGGTAGCAGGGAACAGGTTCGTTTGTAAAGAGGTTTGTTGGGAAGACACTAGATGCTGTGGACGCAATGGGGCCCCTGACATTAGGTATATTTAAAATGAATTTCAAAAGATATAAAATTATACAAACTCAAGTTTTGTTTAAGGTTATTATAATGGAACCTCGGCAACGCCAGGTAGGTCTGCTAGTCCTTTATATAAAAATAATGGTTGATTCTTATAAATTTCACACTACTAAATTAAAATTTTAGAAGAGTGAAATCTATAAGAATAAAGCTACTAAATTAAAAATTTAATAGTGTGAAATCTATATGAATCAAGTCAATCAAGCTTTATTTTTATAGAAACAACTAGCAGACCCGCCCAGCATTGCCTGGGTTCCATATGGCAGTGAAATTGTTGTATCACATACCCCTTTTTAGGTAGGAAGGCTTGCTTTTAAAATTAAGCTTCTTTATGTCTTCCTAAAGCTTAAGTGGAAATTGCATCTATCACAAAATGTATATTAATGATCTATAAATTCTCTACATATAAATATGCAAAAATATCACCCAAGTTTTACATCCATAAAGAATGAAACTATATCAGTGACTAGTAAATAGTGAATTTGGACACGGATTGAGGATGAAAGACCAAAAGAAAAATACATGCTACAAGCGCCAACAAACTAGATTTTCATGCTACATTCTACCAGATTGTTATCTAAGAGGTGAAAATATTTTCTTCATGATTCTAATTTTAATAACATCACCAATTTACAATGACAATCTGTCCCTGTTTGTTAATATTATAAAACAGTTTCTCAAAAAAAGGTATGTGCAGGGGGAATTTGGATGTCATATTTAGATTTAGGAATAGGTACTTTTCCAGTATTGGCAAATTGGCGAGTGAAGGAAACTGACAATCAATTTACTGTTTGACAGATGCAAGCAATTTTTTTTTATATTTATACAATTTAATTAATATAAAGAAACAATTTATCTATTTTTATATGGAAACAGAAGTAAATTGTATATAAAAAACAATAACAAATATATAAATAAAATGCTTATATATACCGTAATTTCGGGGAGATAAGCGGCCCTACCATATATGCCGCATTTGTGAAATTCGATTTAAAAAAAACGAAAATTTGTTGTATAAGCCGTACCATCAGATATGCCGCAGCATGAAATTTATCATGTGACAGATTATTCACCAACATAACTCTTATCTTAGTTTTAAATTAAAATAATTATAAATAACCAATATTTAAATGATAAAAATTATTACATAATTAAAAACAAATATTAAATAAAGAAATAAATATAAAATAATAACGATCTTACTTTAAATCTGTAATTGCGAACATCGGTGATTTTCCTCCTCAAAATTATAAAATAATTCGTTTTATTTTTAAACAAGAATTATTTATTTATTATAATTTATTGAAAGCCATCAAAATCGGAATCATCACTTTCCGAATTAAACAGATTTAAAAATTCATTTCCAATTTCATTATTGTTATTTTCGGAATCACTCAAGTCACTTTCACTAGACATTTCATCTCTTTCGTCAATGATTTCTGCTTCTGAAAAGCCTGACTTTATTATTCTCCCATCCACAGAGTTCCAGGCTTTTGAAACCCAGGCAGCGACCTCTTCATAACTCGCCCTCTTCATTTTCCTGGACTTTGTGAATTCATGCAACCTGCCCTGCATCCAATCTTCCCACAGCTTTCGCACTTCGTGTTTAAAAACCCTGTTTACTGTCACGTCTAAAGGCTGGAGAAGTTTCGTTAATCCGTCGGGTATGACTGCGAGGGATGTTGACAACTTTCTACATTGTGTCTTCACCGAATCTAACAGATGAGCTTTCATAGAATCGAGAATTAATAGTCCTTGCGGCTGAAAAAATGCTCCTTTATGTTTACGGTAAACTTCTTCCAGCCACTCCAACATTATATCTTCACACACCTTTAGGGTTTGCTCGGATCACAACATCTTTCGGAAAATTCCCTTTTGGGATAGTTTTCCTTTTAAAAATAATCAGTGGCTTCAGTTTTTCGCCATTAGCAGTGCAGGACAAAACACATGTAAAGGATGTTTTCTCATTTCCCGTCGTAACAATCGATATGGATTTTTGTCCTGTCTCATCGACAGTTCTATTTGGGGGGCAGTCAAAGGAAAGGGGCACTTCGTCCATGTTTATAATCTGGGAATTATTTAAATTGCACTCCTTTATTTTTTCTTTGACGTAGGACAAAAATGCCTCTTTTTTTTTGGTTCAATCATCTGGTAATTTCTGGCCTGCCGTTGTTTTACAATGAACGGAAAATTTGCATCTTTTCATAAACCGGAAACACCAGTTTGGGCCACCTCTCAATTCTTGAATCCCCATTTGTGAGGCAATATGTTGGGCTTGCAAACGAATTTTTACTGTGGATATGGAGAAACCTTTATCCCTTTGTTCTTTAATCCAGCTTGACAAGTTTTGTTCTAATGCAGGCCAAGCAACAGTACCACTTCTTCGGGCGCGTTTCGTCTTTGGCATTTTTGCAAGATCTTCTTTTTCAGCTTTCCACCGCCGAATACAGCATTCATCGACACCATATTCCCTCGCTGCAGCACGATTTCCAACTGATACAGCTTTTTGTACTGCTGCATGTTTAAAAGCAGCAGTATAGCTTTTACGCTTTACAGGAGCCATACTTCAAAAATAAAGAAATTTAGTATTGAAAATTAAAAAAAAGAAAATCTGTAATTAAAATTTAACTGCCAATTAAGGCTGTTTTAAAATCCAATCTGGCTACTTCTGGCACATTTTTTAATTCATTTTTGTCCATAAACGTATCAAATTTGCAGGTGCTTTTATTCAGATTCAGAAACTATGTTATCAAACTGTTTTTTTTTCTTCCATTTTTCGATAAAGGCAGAAGATTTTTCAGAAAATGCTCTCAAAGTTTGCATTTTGCTTCGAATTTCCGGATGCCACAGTGCAGGAAAAGAAAAATTGCTCGATTACATGCCTTCAATAATCACACCTGCAAGTACATTTGAACTTCGAAAATCTAGAATCGGCAGGAACGCAGCAATTCCGGATTTTCGAACTATCTGTATTTTGGAAGTCTGTTAAAAAATATTTTTATGACTATATAATAAAATATAAAATGCATTTTTCCCCTAATACAAATAACTGACGATCAATTAGGCAAATAAAATATTAAAATAGGAATACTACACTAACAAAATAGGAATACTACACTTATGCTAAAATTGAATATACATATTAACTCGAGAGAACGCATGCATACCCAGGGTATGAATGGTTTTTACTTTGTCAGCAATAAATACAAATAATAATTGTCACCTTATTTAGTCGGAGACAATTCTGCAATAAAATAAGTTGAAGATTACTTTGAAAAAAAAAGTGGTGACAATTATAAAAAAAATATGCACTCCGGTTCTATCAGCCCTGATGTGCATTTTCTTGGTTTAAAATGCAATAAATTAAAATATGGTACACAATAGATAATCCTTAAAATTATTTATTCATTAAAAAATATTCAAATGAAAATAAGGAAACTGACAAAGTCTTTTTATGTTGATATTTTTTTAACATTTCAGCAATTGATGACTGAGGTCCAAAACCCAGAATGATCCATAAACCGGTATTTTTAAGAATCAAGGGGAAAAAATAAGAAGGAAAAAAAATAATTTTGCATGTTTTAAAAATATTTCTGGCTCAGAATTTAGCCTTTCCTTTTATTGCCCATCATAAGGTTATTACGGCAAGGGAAAAAAAATCCAGAAATCCAGCTTGTAAAAAAAAAAAACTTGTTATCTCTTTTTTCATCTGCATTCAAACAAACATTTTTGAAAGAAACAAAACTGAGAGAAACGACTTATCGGCTAATGTACGCATCAAGGTCATAGGGCAATGTGTTACTAGGTCGATCCTTCTGCCGGAAAGGGAAAGGGAGAGGGTGAATATCAAGTGTGCTTATCTTATAGTTGAGTCAGTCGAAATCATTTATATTTATATTTGTTTGTTTGTTTTTAATTATAAGTACGTACTTGAGTGATTTTATTAGAATTAAAATATATGAAGCTTCGGGTCATCAGCATATCAGATCGAGTACGTTCTCACGGTTTAAAAAGTGCAAAATTCCCTCACTTTAGTTAAAATACTGTTCCTGTTTTTTTATGAAGTTTTTTAATTTGACAGATTTTATAATAATTATAGTCTTTATTTAACTGTTAGGCAGTATAAAAACATACGAAAATATGCCTATGTTTATTTATTTAGTGTTTATTTAAAAGGGTTTAACTGCATTCCATGAGAAACATGAAAATTCAGCTACATCATATTGTAAAAATTAATAAAACTGAAATCGGAAAAATGTCCGAATTTTAGAGATCGGGTTGTCTTTACATTACATATTAGCAGAAGAAAGATCATTTTGTTCTTTGTGGTATTGGCTGGGTAGGCACTTGCACGCTAGGTGCCCCATTATATAAGGGTTTGTGCAAGCGAATTATTTAGATTTATGCTTACAAAAAATCAAAAACATAATAAGACAGAGGCACTAGAAGATTTGCAGTTTTGATAAGTTGCTCAATGATTGAGAAAATCTTGCCTCCTTCAAAGAAAAAAAACCAGCAGATATGCCGCACTGTTAGATAAGCCGCATGCGACAAAATTTAACTTTAAAAATCGTATAAGCTGCGGCTTATCTCCCCGAAATTATGGTACATACATTTATCTATAAACAAATATAAAAATTCATTGGGTTCGTTTCAATAGCTGTTTATATCTTTTGCAACAAATCTAAGTTCCTGAACCATAAATTGCTCCAAGTTTTTCTTTAAAATGCTAAGGCATGGAAAAGTACGTTGGAATATTAGATCATTAGATTCATTTGTAATTTACTTTCTCATTTTAGCATTTCAAAATGAATTATTTCTGTAGTTTTACTGCCATTTGGCATATCTTGGCACTTTATGAAATCTATTGTTGTAATTCATATGCAATTGTAATCCCTCAAGAATATATGATTAGCAGGCTAATGAGAAAATGCATTAAACCTAATTTTCCTAAATATATTAAAATGTTGTGTTGTCATCAAAAACATTCCTATGTACATATTTTTTATAGTTCTAGCACATAAAAAAGTGAGTTAAAAATTGATTAACGCATTCCATCTTTACATACAAAAGCCAAGTTGGATTAAATAAAAGACTGTAAGAAAAGACATTTTCACACACCTGAATTCCTCTTTTTTTTTTTTTTACTTGTGTAAATTTAATGAAATGTGACAAAAAAAGTAATCAAAGTAATGAAAAGTAATCAAAAAATAAATATTAAATACAGTAGACCAGGGGTGTAAAAATACCGGCAGCAGGTCACCTGGGCGACTAAATTTTTGACACTGGCACCTAGATATGTCTTAAGAAATGAAAAATAATTCATATTTATAACCTTGATTATTTATGGATTTTTTTTTCCCTTGCACAAAGAAAAAAAAATAAATGAAGTTCTCTTTCACTGAACTGGACTTATTAAAATTATTATTAAATCATTTCCAAAAATATTTTGTCACATTGAATGTTGATTTGGAAACAACTGAAAGTATTGCTCTTGATGAATGGTACGAGTTTAAGGTACTATGCAAAAACATGAAATTTAGTAAGCTTTTGATCAAATCAATAAAAAATGATTCTAAATTTCCAATTTTATCAAAATTACTTCAAATTGTATCTGTAATACCTGTGGCAACTGCATCCTGTGAGTGAGGATTCAGCACAATGAATTTTATCAAGAACAAGTTTCGCTCTACTTTGACATCACAAAATTTAAATGATTTATTATTAATAAATTTAAATGGACCTTCAGTAGAAGCATTTGATCCTACAAAAGCAGTTGAACGCTGGTACTTTACATCAAAAACAACAAGACATATGAGCGGTCATAAACATCATAAAAATTTAAAAGCAAATGAGGACAAACAATAAGTTAACAGTATTGATTTATGGCATATAGTCCTTGAAGTGAATTACATATTTGTACTTTTGAGGTGTTTAAAGAAGTTTTTAATGATTATTATTTGTATTTTACATCAGCACTTCCAATTTTTTTATATCAATATTTATAATTTTATGTAACATTACTTTTTTATACAAGAAAAATTTATGTCATGTGTCAGATATATTTAATTAAAAAGAGTAATTTGTATGTACTATTATTAACTTATACTGTAATTTCATTTTACAAATTTGTTATCGATAGTAACTGGCTCCTAGATTTTCAAAAAATTTTTACACACCAAGTAGACTCCCTTAAATCCGCGACCCTAAAATCCGCGACCCTAAAATCCACGAACGCCCAAAATCCGCATATTTTTTCAGATGTAAACAATGAAATTTACAGTTATGTTGCAGGAACAAAATTCAAGATGGCGCCGAAATCAGCGATTACTGCATTATTTTTTTTTACTAAATTTTTTGTTAATCATTTTCTTTTGGTTATTACAGCTGATTTATTACTAAATAAATTTACATTACTTTTGATTTTGATATAAATTAGCATATCTACATCAAAAATTCTAAAATTCGAAATGGAAAAATCCACGAACCGGAACGCTATTTTAAAATTATTGTTCGTGGATTTTATTTTTTTTAATTATAGACAAATTTATTTCTAAACATACAAAGCAGTATAAGAAAAGCATTCAAAACTCTAAATAACAATGAAAAATGTTACAGAGAGTGCAATAGGCTATATATACTGATAATAGCATAATGATGTATCGATTTTACGATCGCTTTACCACAAAATGGCAGCATAGAACTTTTGGAATCGAATTGAATCGATTTCATCGATAATAATTTAATATATTTCTAAATTTTTATTTTACCTAATTACTTATGTTTAAACTAATAAAATATTTTTATATTTTATTTATTTTAATGTTTCACTTTATTGTACTAAGCATTCATTATAATTTCCCTTGCTTAACTATCAAATTAATTTTTCAAAAATGTAAACAAATCAATGACCAGAAATCCGCAAAATTCTAAAATCCGCACAACCTCTGGTCCCAAGCTGTGCGGATTTGAGGGAGTCTGCTGTATTAGTATTTAAGTTATAATAAAAAAAAAAAAGTCTAAATAAATTGTGTAATGAAAAGTAATTTTCATCTTAAAAGGAAATTTTTTAAAAATATCAATAAAAATAAAATATAGCTTATGCATCTAAAATATCTTTAAAATATATAGGGAAGATGAGGGCAGATGTGAACAGTACATATTTCACTCAGTTAATTTGAAATAAAAAAATTACCAATTGATGGTAGTACTGGTACCATCTTTTGGCTGAATTTTCTGAACAATAGGCCATTTTGATTTTTGGTAGTTGTAATTTGTTTGTTTTAGAAGGTGTGAAGTAAAAAAAATCTTCTAAGTTATTGAAGTAAAAATTCATTCAAGACATTTTGAAAAGAAGAATGTCATTCCATTCTATAGTGGCATTAATTAGGTAAATCTACAAAAAGTTTTGTTTCCTTATTTCAATTAAAAATATCTTTTTTTTTATAAGTTAAGCTGAAGTTGGTAGATGGGGCACTTGTGAACAGAACATATGGGGGCAGATGTGAACAGTTCACAAGTGTATTTTTTAAGCCTGTGAATGCAAATTTTTTTTTAGTTTAAAATTTAATTATTCTTGTCAAACATTGAGCAATATATTCAATGTTTTTAGGATTGCTTCACAGTTTTAATTTACTGAAAGTTAGATAACAATTAAAAGTGACCCAAAAAGAGTAGGCATTTTAGTGTACAATTTTACGAATAACCTCTTGTATCTATGTTGAAACATTTATTGATTTATTCACACAACTAGAAAAAGGGCATCTAATTAGTTTTTATTCACAAAAAATTATTTTTGTGTTATTTATGCATGCGTCCACATGTGCCTTAGCTATGTTCACAACTACCCCTCCACCGGGGCACATGTGAACAAATTTAGACAATTTTTAGAATGATGATAAAAGTTAGAAATTCTTGATAAATGCATCCAAAAGTTTCACCGAAAGAACAAACAAATTCTAAATATTCATATAAATCAATTTTTGGTTCAATAGCTCATAACAATTTTGAGAAATAGTCAAAAATGTAAAAATTGTTCACATGTGCCCCCGCCCCCCTCTTCCCAACAGATTACAAAAGATACTGAAAAAAAAAAAAAAATACATTTTGTGCATATAGAAATTTAATTAATTGTTGCACATTTAAATTACAGCAGAAATGACATTAAAATTGACAAATGTGCATTAAAATATTAATAAGAAAAACATTAAATAGATACATATCAATATAATATTATTAAAATAAGTTACCTTCAAAAGGAATATTTCTTAAATTGTGATCATTAGGCCTAACTCGACTACACAGCAAGTGGTAACTTTCTTTAAACTTTTATAGTTCCCTACTATTGTTAGGAATCAAAAGAGAAATAAAATAAATCAAACATAGAATATTTTTTTTACACAGAAGTGATCAAAAATACTACGCAAAAGTTGCGATCCAAGATGCATAGAAATTTATGTAACGAATAATGCACCGCCATTTTCCGATATAATTTATAATAGACGCGATACCAAAAACTTTTCGATCTATATTCGATTAATAATTATACATGCTGCCATCTATCGTCGTAGAAAAATTTCAGCCACTTTTTCGTCATTTTTGTTTTGTATGCGATTTTTTTTCACAGTGATAAAAGCAATTTTGTTTTAATTTTAAACCACAAGGTAGTAACTTTGCCCTCTTTTGAATAAAGTATTTTCAGAAATGGTACCGCGACTTTTGGATTTTTTTATGCACTTTTTAGATTTTTTTTCACTCTACCCGCCGATTTTGTTGACATTTGTAAGACAAAAGGTGAAAGGAATAAATGTGAAAATAACGTGTTCCGGATACTAGCGATTCAGATAATTCAAACAGTTATCAAAAAAGGACGTAACAAATGCTAGGATGTAAATAAATCTTTAAAATCACTTAAAAATAATAAGTAGGCCTAATGTTTCCAACGTTTATTTTTTTTTTTTTTTTTTCAGAATCCGTGATGATTTTTCGACATACGGAAAAGGAACACTGTTTCAACCGCTTATCACTATACAGTAAATTTTGTGCTCTGCGATATTTGAATTCTTCCAAAATTTTTATAAATATTTTATTTTATTTTATTTTAAATAAAAAATCATCATAATTCAATGATCGTTTGGTGGAAGATGGGAGCGAATGTACAGCGCCCTGTTGTATCCTGCCTAAATCACCTTAACACCAAATAGAAGTCTGCATGGGCTTAAACCTTGCCCAAAGCATGAGTCCTGCATTGCTCATGGACCCGGCTCATACATATATACAGTAAAGCACTGATTATACGTCTTTCAGAGGACCGTTCTAAAATGACGTATAACTGAGAAAGACGAACAATGCAAAATGTAGCCACCTAAGGTGTAAAATATTTGATTGTAGTAATATAATTCAGCAATCATACAAATTTCATTTTGCTACCATTTTTGGTTGTTTCAGATGCACCATTATATTGAAAACAGTTTAAAACATTGAAAAATCATTTCTACAATTGAAAAATAAAAGTGATAATCATCAAACTTTATGTCGGTTCCACACTTTGGATTACACATTTTTATTCCATTATCGCACGTACAAACATATTTCAATTAAATTAATCTTTTATGAAAAAGCAGAAAAACAACGTTCTAAAATGACATTAAAATTGGCAATGTGCATTAAAATATTAATAAGAAAAATATTATAAATAGATAAATATCAATATAATATTATTAAAGCAAGTTACCTTCAAAAGAAATATTTTGTGATCATTAGGTCTAACTCGACTACACAGCAACTGGTAACTTTCTTTAAATTTTTATAGTTCCCTGCTGTTGTTAGGAATCAAAAGAGAAATAAAATAAATCAAACATAGAATATTTTTTTACACAGAAATGAGTAAAAATACTACATGAAAATTGTGATCCAACATGCAGATAGAAAATTATGTAATGAATAATGTAACACCATTTTCCGATATAATTTACGATAGACACGATACCAAAAACTTTTTGATCCATATTCGATTAATATTTATCCATGCTGTTATTTATCGTCGTAGAAAATTTTCAGCAACCTGTGTTTGTGTGTTGGGCATATAAAAGACTAGGTTAATTAGAGACCTCTGTTTTCCCTCTCTCAAAAGCTTGAGCACCCTTGAATTTTATAAAAAATTGGTCATTTTAAAGGTCAATACAATTAGATAAGTCACAATTGTTAAGTAATTTGTAGAAAGAGAAATCATGCCAGAACTTAAATATATAGAAAACCCCCGAAAATGTTTAACATAAGCATCCATTAACCACATTGTATCCTTTGATGTTTCTTTTTTATTATTATTATCCTGAATTTAGAATTAAAATTTTCAAAATCTGATACAGACATGTGTACAACTAAAATAAGTTATGTATATTAATCCTTCATTACTTATCATTATCATTCATTACATTACATTCCTTCATTACATTATCCTACATTAATCCTTCATTACTTATCAAATTATAATTTAAAAAAAATTTATCAATATTTTAAAGCTTTTAATACTCATGTTTTAATGTACCCTAATACTCCATTTGCAAAATAATAATTCCTGACTCAGCTGCAATTTATAGTTGAAAAAATTAAAATGCAGAACAAAATAATTAAACTAGGAGGATTTTGAATCATATTAGATTAGTTATATTTTGGCTAAGTTTTCAATTCTCAATGTAAAAAATTATATAATCTAAACAATTCTTACGTAATTTAATGTTTACTTTAAAAATAATAATAATAATATATTTTTTTTTTTAATCCAGTCGATTTGTTTTATTTAATGGTAACTCTGTATCATTTGAACTATTTTTTTATTTGAATATTTTACAAAATCTTATTGAGACATTATTGGATGGTTTTATGAAAGGAACTGGTTTAATAAAGTAAAAATTCAAAAATAATAGTAAAGTTGAAATTTTAATTTTAATATAATTAAGAAAATTTCCAAACCACATTTCTATAATTTTGAAATTTTGAAATAGCTTTTGTTGGGTGCTTTTCTCAGATATGTGTTCTATATAAATACCAGTTTTTCAAAGAGATATTTTCAGAAAAAATAAATAAAATTACATTATGAATACAGTAAAAATTTTAAACAAAAAGGTTTAATAAAAATATTAAAGATTGCAGTTTTGAATCATTGTAAGGGAAATGGATGGAGTAAATAGTAATTTTTGCATATTTTTCAATATTGTACCTTTACGGCACTTTGCAAGATGATGCTAAGGATATCAAAATTTATTTTAAGCAAAATGTGAGAAAATTGATATTTGTTCATTTTCACAAAATGAAGATTACCAAGCCCCCCCCCCCCCCCACCTTTTAATAGCATTGATCAGCACCAAAATCCTCTCTATAAAAATAATGGTGACTCTCATAAATTTCACGTTTCTAAATTAAAATATGGCAGTGAAATTGCTGTACCACATACCATTTTTTTAGGTAGGAAGTCTTCTTTTAAAGTTAAGATATTTTATGTCTTGCTAAAACTTAGAGGGAATTGCATAAATAATGAAATGTACGTTGATGATATGTAATTTTTCTACAAATAAATTTATAAAAACATTACCCGAGTCTTAGCTGTATAAGGTATAAAAACACTTCAGTGGATAGCAAGTATAGTAATTTTGTACATGAAAGGGGGGGAGTGTGAGACAATGAAAGAAAAATGCTCACTACAAGTGTCAACAAACTAAATTTTCATGCTTTATTCTATCGATTTGTTATCTAAGAGAGTGAAAATGTGTTTCTCATGATTTCAATTTTATCTAGCATTGCAAATTACTATGACAATCCATCCCTATTTATTATTATTATTATAAAAATGTCTCTTGAAAAAATGCTACATGCTAGGGCAATTTGGATATTAGATTTACATTTAGGAGTAGGTACTTTTCCTCTTTAGGGTAACCTTGGTGATTTTAAAAATTGGTCTTCATGAGAGAAAGAAATTTGGTAACATATATTTTGGCTACCTTTTTACTGTTTCATATGCAAAAGCCATCATTTCATTATTTATACGATTTATTTAATATAAAGAAGCCATTTATGTATGCTTATATAGAAACAGAAGTAAATTGTATATATAAAAGTAATAATTATATAAATAAAATGTCTATATATATATATATATATATATAATATATGTGTGTAATATAAATTTAGCTATAAACAATCAGAAAAATTAACTCATTCATCAAAAAGTAGTTTGTATAAATTTGAAAGTTACTTATTATTATTATGGAAACCAGTTATCCAGAAAACCTGTTACCCGGAATAATACAGTATAACATCTTTAATCCGGACATCTCTAATCCGGAAACTTCTGTAATCCAGACATTACGGCATGCTTATTCGTTTCTATTTTCAATTAAAGATCATAGATGGCGCCATAGCTCATACATGAATGAATTTAAGAAAATGATTAAGAAAAATGAAAAAAAAACTACCTAATTTACTACTGTTTTTTTTTTAATTGTGAGAGCTTTCTTAATTACATATGTAATTAAAATATAGATGTCATTTTTTAATATTAAGTTGTAAAAAATTCTGAATTAATGTTAATTTTACTATTTATTTCTCTCCAGATACGAAGATGGCGTCAAAATATCACAAAATCGGATTTTACTTTTATTATTTCTTTTAATTATTTAGCTTGTGACTTACTTCGATATTTGTAAGTACCATATATTTAATTTCTTATAACCTTAGAAATATATATCACCATTTTAAATATGCTAATGTAATTATAAAGTTATTTTTTTAATTAATTCTAAGCCTTATTTAAATTTCTCTCTATATTTTTTTTATTTTTAGAATAGTTGCAATATTTTTCATGATATTTCTGTTATTCTTGTTATCTGTATTATTTAATGAGCTTTTATAAATCAGAAATCGTTATAAAAAAATCGTATGGTTACTGTATCATATACTATACAACAGATGGCGACACTGCATAAAATTTGCATTATTATTTAAAAACTTCTGTACTTTTGAGCATCTTGAATTGATTTTTCTCAATGTTTACAATTAACAAGTTCCTTGCATTTTTGTATTGTCATATTAATGAGAGGTATTTTATTATTATTTATCTAAATCCATTCTAGTTTCAAAACTTCTGTAATCCGGAATCGCCGTAATCGCGACGATTCCGGATTAAAGAAGTTATACTGTATTACCAATTCATTGATTTCAGAAAATAAAAATACCATACATAACCAGTTTTATATATGCATTGTTTGAAACAATACAATATGCATACTATTACTTGATGATAACATCTAGTATTAGAAATAGCATATTTAGTTAGAAATTTGACATTTTGATTTTTATGCAAAAGAAAAAAGAAGAATTTTAGTTTCCTAGTTATTCTCACAAATTGTCTTATTTTAAATTCCTATTAACTTTTGATCTTGTTTGAATCTGATTCTTAATCTGAGTAATCAAATAGTCCATTCTAAATCTGAAGCAATGCCACAGCCACATATATACTACTTATCTGATCAAACAGATGTTGCTTTAATGCCCAACCAGTTATCCAGAATAACTCTGACCCCAACCATTCCGGATAAATGGTTCTGTAATGTTTTCTTGTAATGTTCTGTAATCTATTATAGAAATTTTATTTTGTAAAATTAGTTTTTGTAGAAAAAGCTGATTTTCTTGCACTGCATCAAAATTTCTGGATATTTTATGTCTCTAGTAGAGAGACTTTATATTTCTTTACTTTATTGTCGTTTTTGTAATAAAGATTTTTATAATAAAATATCAGTTATATTATAATGCTGTTCTCAGACATGTTTTTTTATATTTAATGAATTTTAAAAATCTCTATATGATCAGACTAGAATAGACAAATGGAAGAAATTAAAGCAAACAGCTATACCAATTTTAATTAATCTTCCAAAATCTCCAGAGACTGTAAGCATGAATGGAGTGAAAGGCTTTTTCTGACCTAAGCCTAACACCCCTCATTTCAACACTTCTAAATCCACTCGGTTAATATTTTTCATGTCATTAAAAATATATACAATGCAACTTCTGTAATCCAAACATTTCGGTGCGTTTATTCGTTTTTATTTTCAGTTAAAGGTAATAGATGGTGCCATAGTAGTACTTATGTGAATAAATTTTTTGAAAATTATTAAGAAAAATGAAAGGACTGCCTAATTTACTGCTTTTTTGTTTAAAAATTGTAAGAATTTTCTAAATTAATGTGAAATTAATGGTATGTGTCTTTTTTAAATATTAATTTGTAAAGATTCAGAATTAATTGTAATTTTACAATTTTTCTTTTTCCAAAGATCAGAAGATGGTATCAAAAAATCACAAAATTGGATTTTATTATTGTTATATCTTCTAAGTATTTGATTTGTGATTTACTTCGATATTTGTAAGTTCTTAATTTTTTATAACATTAGCCTTATACATCACTATTTTAACTATGTTAATGTAATTATAAAGTTATTTTTTAAATTAATTTTAAATCATGTTTAAATTTTTACTACAATTTTTTTTTGGTTTTTGAAAAAAATTTTTCCCTTAATTTTCATGATATGTCTGTTATTCTTGTGTTTTGTATTATTTATGGAGTATTTATAAATCATAAAACGTAATTTTAAAAAAAAATCGTACGGTTATTAATTTTTGCAATTTGCAAGAGATGGCGACACTGCATAAAATATATATAATTATTTAAAAAATATATAAATATATATTTAAATAATAATAAATATATATTTTAGAGCATTTTGAATTGATTTTCTCAAAGTTTTACAATTATTTTAAACTACCAAGTTCTTTGCAAAGTATTAGTATTAATATTTATCTAAATGCATTCTAGTTTCAAACCTTCTGTAATCCGGAATCGCCGTAATCGCGATGATTCTGGATTAAAGAAGTTATACTATACTTGTATTAACTATATTGTATATTTTTGAAAATTATTTTTTACTTGTACTCGTTTAACAATAGATGTAGTCAGCAAGTAAATACATAAATAAATAATAAAATTAAGATAAAAATTAATAAATAAACTTACATGTGAGGTTTTTTATCAAAAGATTTATATTCGTCTTTTTGAAAGCAATTTTGTACATTTTCTCAATTAATATAAAAATGTAAAAAAAACTACCTTTTAAAATATAATTAAACTATAAGAAAGAATTATTAATGTATAGATTGAAAAAAATGTCTTTTTTTTTTTGTATAGCCTTTCGTGCCTGATTAATCCAAAGCTTTTGTTTGTTTCTTGGCTACAATATTACACTGAGCATTGATTAAAGAAAACTATTCATATTGATTAACCCCTTGGAGCCGAGCAACCGGCATTCGTGCAGCGTAACCTGCTCAGAATCGGAGATTATTCTCACCAGTAAATTTTTATTGTAAATTTTGTCTTATTTAATCAAAGCATTTTCCTGATTCAATTAGGCAAAAATTTCTGTTATAAAAAACCGGTGATTAAAGATTAAAAATTCTGTAAAAGACGCCCGTCCCGAAGGGGTTAATATAACATTCTGTTACATTTTTCAGTATTTTATAAATTATTCTCAGAAAACATTGAACTAAAATTTTGCTCTTGTTAAGCATGGACAAGATAAGAGAAAGACGAACAGAATTGTGCTTAACTGTGAGGTTACACTAAATTTTAGTAGAGCTTTTTGACATAACATCAATACTTGACGCTTGAGAGCATAGGAGGTTTGTGGGTTCGACTCCCACTGATTCTGTTCCACACTCTTTGTGGAGCTCCCGGCTGTAATTCTCTGGTGTTGTAAATTTCCTTGTGCTATCTCGTCCTTGTATGTTGACAAAATTGTTATGTCAAAATGAGTAATTATCTCTGCGTATAAAATAAAGGATCATTCGAGGCGACAGCCACTGTAGCTATAGGCCCCACAGCATTCCCCACTTCGGTGGACTTGGGTATGACACTATTAAGAACACTTAAAATTATTCTGTCTATTCTAATTTATAAATGAATTATTATGTGGAAAGTTTCGTGTTTTAACAGTTTATACGAAATATGCAGGTAAAAAGCAAATTATTACCTGTATATTTTGTATGTATTATTTGTAATGAACCTTTCCCTCTTTTTTTATACTACCATTGATGCCCATTATTTGACTTTTACTACACTACAAAAATTAAAAAATATATTAAAATTTTTAAAAGATAATAATTTTTATTATTTGCATAATAAATTCAGTACAGTAGACTCCCTTAAATCCGCGACCCTAAAATCGCTTATTTTTTCAGATTCAAACAATGAAATTTACAGTTAAGTTGCAGGAACAAAATTCAAGATGGCGCCAAAATCAGTGTCTACCACAATTTTTCTTTACTAAATTTTTTGTTAATCATTCACTTCTGTCTATTGCAGCTGATTTATTACTAAATAAATTTACATTACTTTTGATTTTAATATAAATTAGCATATCTATATAAAAAATTCCAGGGTTCGAAAGGGAAAAATCCACGAACCGGAACGCTATTTTAAAATTATTGTTCGCAGATTTCTTTTTTTAAATTATAGACAAATTTATTTCTAAACATACAAAGCATTATCAGAAAAGCATTCAAGACTCTAAATAACAATGAAAAGAGTTACAGAGAGCGCAATAAGCTATATATACTGATAATAGCTAAGAACGAATAATGATGTATAGATCTTACGATCGCTTTACCACTAAATGACAGCATAGGACTTTTGGAATCGAATTGAATCGATTTCATCGGTAATAATTTAATATTTTTCTAAATTTTTACTTTACATAATTATTTTAATAATTACTTACTTTTAAACTAATAAATTATTTTAATATTTTACTTACTTTAATGTTTGACTTTACTCTTAGCATTCATTATAATTTCCCTTGCTTAACTACCAATCAAATTAATGTTTCAAAAGTGTAAACAAATCAATGACCAGAAATCTGCAAAATTCTAAAATCCACACAACCTCTGTTCCAAGGTGTCTGGATTTGAGGGAGTCTACTGTAATTAAATTTGCAAGTTTTAGAAAAAGATAAAAGCACTAGTTAGGTTTTTTTAATCCTTTCTGAGACAGATTGGATAAGATAAAATAAACTAAAATTGTGCTGTGTGCTATTATACAAAACTAGAAGTTAGGCATCCTTTGAAAAAAGTATCTAAAGAATTTAAAAATAGTTTTACTAAAATTACAACTTTCAGTTAGAAAGAAATTCTGAAAAACATTTAACATGTAATATCATTCTATTTTAAATTACCAACAAAATAAATAAAATCTCTATCATTAAACATAACTTTAACCACTTCCGTGCCAGCATATGTATATGAAGATTACCTGTAAAACCAGTTTTTCGGGAATCTAGATTTTAAATATAACCAGTAGTTGTTTTCAGAAAAAATGAGATTCTTTTATTCATCTCTGCTGTGGAGGGAAAATTAAACACTTTCTAACATTTCCCATAATACCAGTTATACACAAACATATATTCCTGCAATAACGTTTTTAGCAGCAACGATAGAGTAATGAATGGACATGGATCCATATGTGGATCCACTGGTGTTTGTGGCAAATCAGGCTATGGATCCACTGGTACGGAAGTGTTTAAAATTTGAATAGCTTCAGAAACTGTCAAAGAAAAATTAAAATTAGTATTTGGAGAAATTATTCTAAAACACAACAAAAGCTGCTAAATCTAAAATTTTATGAATTTTGATGGTACTAAAATGTTTTTAAATGTGTAGATTTTCATTAGAAATTACCAATAACGCCAGAATTTCTGAATTTATTAGTCTAAAGCTTATTCGAAGCACTGCAGTGTATAAGAAGTTCTAAGGAAAAATGTTCATAGATTGCATATTAAAACTTAAAAAAGACGGTTGATGGCAGCATGAGCTAGTGACTTTAAGAGATTAGTTAATATGAATCAAGATTCTTCTACATAAGGTTGTTCCATTTGAAGGATAGCCAATCAGAGTAGAGCAGGACTGAAACGTCACGTGGCGGACAAGATCGGAGAGAGACCGGCCGTGACAATGTAAATAGATGAGTAAGAGAACGGAATATGAAGTAAATAATTTTTTAAAAAACAGATCCTCGAAAGTAAAGTGAACGAAATCACTTTCCTTAAAATAATTTGTTTGAACACTGATTGGAGTTAGTTAAATATAACATACAAAATGGTTAAATAATATCGCGATACATTTGTTTCATTCAAACACTTCAATAAATTCGCGAAAAAAATTACATTTTTAATGCGTAAAAGTACAAATGAAAACTTTTAAACTATTGTAAAATAAAATGAATGGATGAATTATATGAATATGATGACACAGCAATAATAATAAAAAGACTAGAATTATCAAACAGAATAAATTAAACAAAACTCACTTCAAAACTTTTAACAATAATCCATTGTCCGATTACTAGATATAAGTTTTCAAAAAATTTCGAATGTCACTATGCTTATTCAGGATCAAAATTAATATGATTCAAATATCTGCAACAATATATATATACACAGGGCTTAGTTTCTAGCAAAAAAAAAAAAAAGTACCTGAGCTCTAATATTTTGCAGCAATAACAACAAAGTTCATAATCCCCCTGCCCACCCCCACATACGCATATTTATATTTCATACACTATTTCAAATTTTAAAGCAATTTCGTCTTCCTCAAAAAGAAATTTATATTTTTGACATATCTTTAGGCATTATTATCTAATAAATTCTAATAAATGAACAGAGCAAAAACATTAAAATCAGGAGTGGGAAATTTTCAGAAAATCCTACTCGTCAGGGACTTCTTTGTATTGGTGCGCAGTATTTATAAATTCTGGTCTGTTCTGACTAATATTTAAATATTCACTAAAAATAAAGAAGTACTGGAGCTGCGCTCCTGTGATCGGAGCAAATTAAGCATCGTGCAGAGCTAGAAAGTTAATCAGAGAGAATATTTTAAAAACACGAACAAAAAGCAGCGAATAAAAACGGCAGAAACAGTTGCGACTAATTCTGACATTCCTCGTCGCCATCCTGAAACCATTGAAAAAAAAAAACCTACACAGGACACACTATGTCACATACGTAAGCGCTTTGGTAGGAAAGAACGCAAATTATTAGAAATGGGAAAAAAAGAAATAAAAAATTAGGCTTTGATTTTTTAGAAACACTTTTTCTGCTAAATTCCGGAGTGAGCGCCGGGGAATTCAGACCAATATTTAAATTTCCACTAAAAACAAAGAAGTAGCGGAGCTGAGAATCAAACAGAATATATTAACGATAATATCTAACGCAAATTAAGCACTGCTTCTAGGCTAATACTTCAACCCTACATTAATTTTCATCTTAAATTTCTGCTTCATTTTATTAATCAGAGTAACACGAATATAATATTTAATAAAATAAATATCATCGTTATTCTGTTTGCGAATCGCCGAGTTAGTTATAGTTACGAAATGCATGTCGCTGCATCAGCAGCCCATGTACAACAAAACTACGAAAAATCGCACAAAAATCGTTATCACAGCGCTCCCTTCCAGGGTTACATATCCATTTTCAACTGGAATCTGGTGTCAATAGTAAAAAGTATGCGTATGAAGTTTGGTTCAAATCTATGCCTAACTTTGTATGCTTTCCGGTGAATCAATAATGAAAATGAACAAAAATCGCTATTACAGCGCCCCCTCCCGGCGGAATATCCCCAAATTTAATCTTGACATGCTGGCCATAGTCAAAAATACATAACTTCGTATACTTTCCGATGATATAATGAGACATACACATATACGGACAGACAGATATTTTGTAAAAACATGTTTTTCGGGATTTCTGACATTTAAAACGTGTAAATCCGTCGAGAACTGGAAGTCGGACAAAAATTTGACTACAATACGTTCTTCTGTTATAGATAAAAGGAAGTAAAAAAAGATAATGCTAAAGCAAATATTTTAATAGAGGAATTTTTTTTTAAAGGTAAAAAAAAATCCCTATAACAAAAGAAAATTTTTAAATTTTTTATGCAATTTTTGACGTTTTCTTTTTTAAATTTTTGCGGCGATTTTTCCATATGAGTAAAAGGAATCCGGCTTTATTTTTTTAGCCCACTATTGCATTAAATCTTGTGATTTTTTTTCAATAAAGTTTATTCGGAGTTCGTACAGAGATTTTCGCATTTTTCTCGAATTTTTTATGCGATTTTTAGAATTTTGAGATTTGTAAAAGGAACTCGGTTACCAACTTTTAGCGAAATATAATAAATTTTCTCCTATGCGAGTTTCGAACTTTTTTCCCCCCACTTCATGGCGATTTGTCTGCATTTGTGAAAGATATCTGGTTTTAATCTTTTATTCTAATATAGTAAATGCTGTCCTCTTTTTTTTTTTTTCTTTCATTAAAGTTTATTCTGAATTTCTCGCGATTCTTTTATGCAGTTCTTAGAGATTTTCGCGTTCTGCAGGAATTTTTTGACGCTCGTAAAAGGAATTCGGTTTTGAAATTGTAGCTTAGTATAGTAAATTTTGTCCTTTGCGATTTTCCAGAATAATAATCGCCAGTTAACAAAATGCCCGGATTTTGAAGAATTCGGAATTTCGACTTCCGGATTTGAGACTCTGTACTGTTATGTATTGTAGACTCTGTATTGATAAATCTGTATACGTGTTCTCCGAGAGTTCTTAGAACACGTTGATATAGTGCATTCACTAGGTTTTTTTTTAAAAAGGCCGTTAACATAATATAAAAATTAAAATCATTCACAGAAAAAAAAAAATCCAACACAGAACAGCATACAGAATACTATAGATAATGTGCATGTTGGTAAACAAATGAGCTTGTGTCTAGACAACTCAACTTGTGGTTGGCAGAAACGAGGCATTTAAACGCGTGTTTATATGTGAAACTCCATAGGAATCTATCATATGTACTGAAAAACAAATGAATTTTTATCTGTATATGCACAGAACTTACGTTCTGTTGTGAAACAAGATAATTGAGAGATACTGGGGTTTATTAGAGATAATAATAGACAATATACTAGATGATCCATATGTTATTTCCAACTGGAAAGCAGATATGACTCTTTGGCCATAGGTTTCCTTTTATTTAACGGATAACTATTTTTTTTAATTCCATGAGAAGAATACAAGAGCTCAAGAAGTGTTTCTACTTGTTGTAGCGGGTAAAAAAAATGTTTTAGGTTTTATAATTATACCAGAAAGCCACCGTTTTATTTATATATCTTATTTTTTTTTCAACCTGTACGTCTAGTAAGATGCTTGAACTAATCTGAAAATGTTTACGAATTTCGTTATATTGAGATTAAAATGACATTTATGACTGCTTATTTCTTGATACACTTTTAAAATCATTCTAATGCATGAAATTGGCAAGTTTCCTTACAAATATATATACTAATGAAACCTCAATTTTTAATAAAATAGGCGATTTTTCAGAAAGCATATTCAAAGTTGGCGTTTTTTCTTTTTCTTTTTGCGAACTTGCACTTTGTTAAATAAACATTCGCCTAACTAAGTCCCTTTTCATTCTTTTAATAAGTTATTTACTTCCTTATACAATTATGTTTCTTCATGTTTGTTGAATATAGATAAGATATTCAACTTTAATTTTTCTATAATTTTTAATCAATACATTACTTTACATTATTTACTTAATAACTCATATATTAGCATGTTTTTTTTTTAACCCCCGGTACGGTATGCTATTTCTTTCTCCCAGCTTATTTTGTGTCCAAAAAATAACGTTACCTTACAGAAGCCAGCAATAAACAAAGCAGATGTATCATTGTACAATTAAATACTCTATAGCATTTTTTAAAATTTCTAAGCATCGCACATTTTCAATTTTTATACCGTCGTATTGGGAAAAAAAAGTACTTTTAAATGCAATTTGTTTGAAAAATATATCTCCATTGATTTTTGAAATAAGAATTTTTTTTTGTAGTTTTTAGCACCATTTGTTTAATTTTGGCAACTCAAGTACGCCATTTATGTAGAAAGTAAAGGGAAAATAGTTGAAAAATAGCAATTATATCTTTTTGTTGCCATTTTCTCATAACAAGCGAAAGAAAATGTAATTAAAATACGTGCTATTTTGAAAAAATATAAACAAATAATTTCTGTTAAAACATGGAGCTGTTATAAACTATATTTAATTTTAAGTTATCTATATTAATTTTACAAACAAATGAAGGCCTGTGAATCATTAGATAGCCGTTTTTTGTCGGGTTTCTTTAATGACGGCATCTTTTTGCTGCATTTGTGTATTATTTTGCAATAGTAACATCCTATACATACTTTACTGTAGATGTTTAAGAGTGGATCGTAAATGTGGAATTCTTAAGCGGATGCGAATATGATGTCATTTTACATAAAATAAGTGTTGTGCTTTAAGTCTTAAAATTGAAATATGTTTTGTAACTATTTATATATACATATATTTTCTTTTCATCGGGGGCGACACTAAATTCTGAAAAAGCAGAATTCCTGTTTTCTATTTTTTTTTGGCTTCTCTCATTGGTTAACTTAAAGAATGTACAGAGATTAAAAGTAAATATATGCTCAGAATGAACGACATATTTTCTTTGTTATTTGTTATTAATCTCACCCATTTTTAAATACTAAATGGTACTTTTTGGTTAGCCGGGCACCAGTGTTATATATACATATATATGTCTATATACATGTGCCGTAAATTATGGTATACAATTTTGTAATCGAACTACAATCTTCATTTGGCCCTTTCTTCGCCTTTCATTCTGGCAGCCGGGTCCCTCTCCCAGTTATGGCACTGAAGAATCTACCATGTTTCCATTCATGAAAAATTGTGCTCCATAAGAGCTGTAATATCTTACTTATGTTATTGGATTAACATTTTTTTTCTTCGGTTCCATTTTTTTTTTCTTGTGTGGACTATGGCTACTGGCGATACCACATTAAAAAAAACGCACCTGTGTGCCCTACCTCAAACATTTAAGACCGAGCCTTAATAAACATTATTGAATAGTTTTCTGGTCTTAATGTAAGGTGGTGTGGAAAAGGGCACTTAGATTTTCTTTATTAATTTCAGTTGTAGGCACCTATATACTACTTATTTCTTGTTTTGATTTTGTTCTATAAATTTGCATTTTGATAATTTTTATTTCTTGCTCTTCTGTAATTGTATCTAACAAAAGAAAAACTTGGAATATTCAATTCAGAAAGTAGAGCATGTGTACGCCCCAGACAAGAAGCTTTCATTACTACAGGGGAGTTGTCACTGGAGGAAGGTGTGACAGACAAATCTATTTCAGGACATAATAACTGAAGATGAAAGACAGTATGTGCTTAACACTATTTCTACCAGTATCAAATGACACCTTATAAAAGTTTTCGATTTACAATTTTCCATTTGTAATTTTTAGATTGAAACAATTACAAATCATTTTTAATACATTGAAGACTTTTTTATGCTTATTACAGTAAAAAACTACAAGCAAAATAATCATGAATCCAAATTTTAAAAAGGTGTCACTTGACACTGGTAGAAATAATGTTAAGCATCAATAAAGGCAATAACTCAGTGGGACAGTCTTGTGCACAGTGCCATTTCAGCTGTGCATTAGATTGTGCTTCTAAGAAAAAATTGCCTATGTAAGTAAAACTTTTTTAATAATCTGTCAAGTGTGAGTATTACTTGTGCACGGAAGGTTCTGTAAATATATTAATTGATCTTGTTCAAAGTTTAAACTTGGCACCGTGCTAAGTGTGCTTCAAAAGAAAGTTGCTATGCCGCCTTTTTTCCAGATAGGTGTTTAATTAACCTTTAAAGACCCAGGTGGCATATTGAGAGTGGCACTCAATGCAAACTGGTCATGAATCCCAAAGTAATTATGCGATTAATTCTAATTAAATTAGGATGCTTTTTGGTTAACCGGATGCCAGTGTTATATACACACACATACATATATATATTTGTATAGATAACACTGGTGCCCGGCTAACCAAAAAGTACCTACATTAGTTTATTTTTAACAATTTGACGTTTATTACTCTTATATTGCTACTGGGCATTGCATTACATAAATATATCATTTTAAAATGTTATCTAGGTTTTAAAAGCTGATATCGCATAGAGTACGCCATCTGTGTTTTTATAGCCCAGGGTTCGTAAATATCGCGATAATTTCGAAAATATCAAAAATGTCTGATATTTTCAAAATTGTCAGCTTACTGCTGATTCTAAAGATTTTTAGACTTAATATAAATTTGAATCTAAAACATATTACATTTAGCATGAAAACATATAAAAACAATATTCTAAATATCTTTTTTTATTTTTTCTTACAAAATTTATGATCAAATAATTGAAAACAATCTTCTGTAAAAGTTGCTTTTTCTCTCATCAAAACACAGAATGCAGGATTCAGTTTAAAAAATAAATAAAAATACACAACAAATTCTGAAATACAAAATAAAGTTTCTTTTATTTTTTCTATTGAAGAATTTGAACACGAATGTAAGTTTGTCTGCTTTTTCATTCCCTAACCTACTGCACAATTTAGACTGAAGTAAATAAAAACTTTTCGATTAGGTGGGCGCCAGTGTTATATATACATATTTATATAAATACATATATGTAAATATGCATATATATATATACATTTTTATATATATACACATTTTTTATATATATGCATACATGCATATATAACACTGGCACCCAGGTAACCGAAAAGTACCCAAAAAGAATTCAGACAGGGTAGGGAGGTATTGTTCAAAGACAGTTGTGGTAATGAGAAAGCTGCAGGTACAGTCCAAAACTAGTTTTTGGAGTGCAGAGAATATTTTGTAAGCTATTCTTTTTAGTTATTATTTACGGATGGGCTAATTTTTAATAACAGTTGAATTCATTTGCACTTCTTTTGACTGAAAATAAATATTAGATGTATGAAAATATCAAGAAATACGACATTTAAAAAATAAATAAAATATTAAATGTATGAAAATAAAAATATCAAAAACCTTGATATTTTGAAAATAAATATCATGATACAGTAGACTCCCTTAAATCCACCAGCTTGGGACCAGAGGTTGTGCGGATTTTAGAATTTTGCAGATTTCTGGTCATTGATTTGTTTACATTTTTGAAACATTAATTTGATTGGTAGTTAAGCAAGGGAAATTATAATGAATGCTTTCAATAAAGTAAAATATTAAAATAATTTATTAGTTTAAAAGTAAGTAATTATTAAAATAATTATGTAAAATAAAAATTTAGAAAAATATTAAATTATTACGTATGAAATCGATTCAATTCGATTCCAAAAGCCCTATGCTGCCATCTGGTGGTAAAGCGATCGTAAGATCAATACGTCATTATTTTTTCACATTTTAGTAACTTTTTTCATTGTTATTTAGTCTTGAATGCTTTTCTTATACTGCTTTGTATGTTTAGAAATAAATTTGTCTATAATTTAAAAAAAAAAAAAAATTCCGCGAACAATAATTTTAAAATGGTGTTCCAGTTCGTGGATTTTTCCATTTCGAACCCTGGAATTTTTGAATTTTTGATATAGATATGCTTATTTATATCAAAATCAAAAGTAATGTAAATTTATTTAGTAATAAATCAGCTGTAATAGCCAAAAGAGAATGATTAACAAAAAACTTAGTAAAAAAAACATTGCGGTAGTCGCTGATTTTGGCCCCATCTTGAATTTAGTTCCTGCAATTTAACTGTAGATTTTATTGTTTACATCTGAAAAAATATGCGGATTTTAGGGTCGCGGATTTAAGTGAGTCTACTGTATATATCCATTGCCTATTTGCACGCTTTTTGTCTCAACATGTAACAGAAACGCCTTCACTAACAGGTATTTGTGACATGTTGAGACAAAAAGCGTGCAAATAGATGTTCGTCTGACATTAGTCTTAAAGCTTAATATCTTGGCTAATTACTAACAATTTTTTTCGAAACTCATTATCAACAATCCTTTTATACTTCCATGATGATAGGTACCTCAAGTGCCCCTCAACTCCCTTGTTGAGCAAAGTGAAATTTGTGTGTAATGGAAAAATGAGATTTTCTCAAAAACTATGTGAGCTAAGGTAATTGCTACAGTTCTCCTGCTAGTTTAAATAAATTTCTACTACCACTAATTTTTTCATAATTTTAGTTTCAGTAGATTCAGAAATAGAGGAGAAGGGGACATATTTTTGCATTACATTTTCAATCTATAACTATGAGGGTCAATAGCCTTTATTACTTCAGCCAAATTTGAACTTTCCATGTTACATAGTTGACAAGACAAAGAGCTTTGAGAGACAGAAACACAAGTGAACACACTTAAAATATTCTTGTGTATTTCTTTTTTAGAATTTTGAAGAGTAAAATTCATATTTTCTGTCTAAAACCCCAATTCTAAAAAATATCTAATGCATTTATTTAGAAATTAGCATGAAATAAAAATTTTACTTGGAGCAGGTTTATTTAAGTTCATTCAAATTTGCGTAATAAATTATACATATATATTTTTTCTATTTGCAAATTAAGTTAAACACATTGTTACTATCTAAATTATAAAGCATGTCTGTGAGTAATGCTGATACATATCAACAGTGGTAACAATTTAAGCAATTCATTTCTCCTTTTCTTTTAACAAATGGTACTTTTCGATTAGCCAGGTGCCAGTGTTATTGTGTGTAAATATACAATATATGTATATATAACACTGGTGCCCGGCTAACCGAAAAGTACCAAGATAATCATGACATATTTTCACTTTCACACCATCAAATAAGGTAAAAAATGCAATAAGTTAAAATTGTATTTCAATTTACTGATTTTTAAAGCACAATTCTTTTAAAAATCAATCTCCATGATATGCAGCTGGATTTAACTCATTTGGACTTTTCCATACCAATAGAAGAAAATTTCAGTTATCAAGATTTTGTATATTACATCTAAAAAATCTTAAATTTGTGAATTAAACTTTCACGACTAATTCTGAAGCACAAACTACTGATGTTTTAAACAATTTTTTACAAATTATTAAACCTAAAATATTTATTTCATGGTTAGTAATTGCTTCATATCTCTATATTTAATAATGAGTTATTTTTTATATGCTAAATATTTTGTAAATACAGTAGAACCTCTTTTAACCGAAATCCATTTTTAAAACTTTTTTTTTTTTTTTTTTTAACTATCACATTCCTTGTGTGCAAAATCCATTTTGAAAACTTTTTTTTTTTTTTTAACTATTATATTCTTTGTGAGCAAGCGGTCCTTTCTGAACTACGAGCAGACTTAGATAAAATGTAAAACTGTCTGCGAACTCTAATAATTTCTTAAAAGTTTTCTGCAAAAAAAACGCTGTGCCCCTCCCGAGTCCTATATCGCCGTTAACAGCAAAAATGAACAGTTATATGCGAGTGGAGTGCCACCACTAAAAGAAAAATATTATTCCCCCCCCCCCCATTTACAAGCATTATTAAAACTCAGTCAAGAAATGTAGTATTGAATGGTATGCTTAATATAGACAACTAATGAATGAAAGAAAAGCTAATGAAAATGAAAAAAATATATATATTTATTATAATGTGAAATATTTTAATCATTAACTGATATAAAGATATCAATTTATGATTGCTCAACAAAACTGTTATTTTATTAATCTATAAAATAACTGAAATACGAATAAATGAATGTTAAAATAAAAAAGTTATTAGTCCATGAATGGAAGAGATGAACTCTTACTCATCAGTTTATCTACTGTTTTTGAGACAAACCATTCCTTAATATTGTGACTCCTTTTTTAAAAATTTTAAAAACTTTTTTTTCTCCAGTTGAAAAATAGTCTGCAGACCTTCTCAAGAGTCTGCAACGTGCATCTTACCAATTCTCCGCCCGCGGTCTTAATAATTTTTTTTAGAAAGAAATTTATAAAATAAACCCCATCAAAACTGTCTGCAAACTTTGAAAATTTTCTGCGGACGGCGTTCACGTGTTCATCTATATTATCTGACTCTGACTACGAGTACATATAAATATTTTTTATCCCTTTTCTTAGAGTTTCTTTGAATTTAACTTGAGCTCCCGCAATCTGCGGAGTGGGACGAAGAAAACGAACAAATTAGCAATTCTGAAACTTTTTAAAAAGATTTGGCATTGCTGGAGCAGCAGAAAGACTGTGATACTGGTGAACTAATACTATTAAAAAACTCTGTGACTTCAAAGCAAAGGAAATCGAAACTGCGACAAACAAAACATTTTTTAAAACTTTTGTAATGATATATTTGATGTATGTCAAAGGTATTTAATTTCAAAATTAAAATTCAGGTAATTTATTTTTGTTTCTATTTTGTTATTGCTCTATTTTTATTAAGTACTTATTACCATAATAAGAAATATTGCATATATTTCTCCTTAAACTTAAAAATAAGCATTCTCAATTATCTGAAAATTTCGATTTTCCGAAAGACGGTCGGGCCCAATTACTTCGGATAATCGAGGTTCTACTGTACACATCTTTGGCAGCAGGTTTCATCCATTTTGTTTATTAAATGAAATTTTTAATCTCATCACTCACAGTAAAAATAATGATACCTTTGACATATTTTAATACAAAAATAAAACTTTTATATTTATAAGTAATATATTTGTAACTAATCCAATTTTTAAGGATGATAAATATTTAATAAATTAAAATACTTACTCTCTTAGACTTATTTAAAAATAACAGGGCTGCCACAGTCAACTATTTTTTTCTAAATTTTGCTTAGGTTCTTTTAATCATTATTTCTAAACAATAATAATGTACAATTATTTTTAAATAATAGTAGAAGGAAAAAAAAACAGTTGTCAATGGCAGCCCAGTATTAGCTGAAATAAAAATGGTCACATACACAATAAGAAAGCAACACAATTCAGTTGGTTTGCGGTTTGCCGCTCCATTTATTGAAAAGTACAAATTATGTATATTAAAAATATGCAAGACTATTATTTAATAACATAATCACATTTTGCATACAAAGTTTTCTTCAGACAGTTTTGGAAGGCTACTGAACACTGTCTGCTCTTTGGTTTAAAACATAGTCACATTACTCATCAAATTAGAATCTTTAATGCATCAAAATTATATGCAGGATTTGCAAGCTCGGTATAACTTCTTCAAGAATCCAAGTCGACAAAATGGAATTGCTCCAAGCATCTTGCTTAATTTTTCTACCAGTTTTGATAATCAAAGGATGAAATTTTTAAGATACAAAAATTGATACTGATGCAAACATAGTAAACAAATTAAATAAAATGTACCATTTTGCGTTACTTCTGGTTTCATCACAGTTTAAGGGGAAAAAATGTAATTTTTCTATTTTGGCATAAGTTTGGGGTTTCATGAGCATGAAAATTTACAATTTTCCAATTAGCATGTGTTCTGAAACTCCAAAAAGCTGAGAGAAATTTTAAGAAAAACAAAAGACAAAATGTTGCTATTACAAGGTACTTTTTAGTGCCATATTATTAAATATACATATTATTAAATATATGTAATTAATTAAATAGTACATGTTATTAAATATACAGAATTATTAGTGTGTGGCCCAAGTTCGTTATGTCTTAGATAAAAACTTTCTCTTTTCATAATAAAAAATGTAATTTATCCATGACACAGAAAGATTTTCTAATTATATAAATTTCATTCATTTAATTAGTTTTAGGTAGTGGTGTACCAAGTAGTACTTTGGCCGAGTAGTTGTGTAATAAGAAAAAAAAACACTGATGTGCACATAATGTGAACTTAGGTGTACATATATATACCTGTGTTTACATATATATAATATACATTAGTACATATAAATTAACTAATTAAATTTGAAATTTATTTGTGCACCTTTTAAAGATAATTTTTGTTAATTCAAATTAGTAGCATTAGAACAGTAGCAAAAAAAGGGAGAATTGACACATAACAAGTACAATTATCAACCAAATAAAATTAAAACATTCTTCAAACCTCCAATTTATTCTGATACCTGAAATCTGCCTATCAAAAGTAAAAATTTTTATTGGTTACTGTAATAATTCATTGATTAATGCAAAACATTTCATATTTATTTTGTAACTGTACCTTATTTTCTTTTGATTAAAAATAAAAAAAATAAAAAGAGAGGTACAAAAAGAAATACAGGCTTTCTTAACAGAAGATTTATGTAAAACTGACACTCCATTTGCATGGTGGTGGTGGTGGTGGTGGGGGGGGGGGGGGGGACGACTTTTCCGATCATGTGCAACCTTGCAAAAAATTCTTATGTGCATCTTCAACCACTGTTTATTCTGAATGCATATTTTCAGAAGCAGGCCAAATTTATTGTAGTAAAAGAAATGCCCTGTCTACTGATAATCTAGAACATTTGGTGTTTTTGCACCATAATTTGAAATACAATAAGTTTAATTATTAATTTTTTTATTACATTTATTGTATTTTCAGTTTTCTTATCCAAAATAACAGTCATTTTTGTTTTCTTGTACATTTAAAAAGAACTTATATTTGTATAAATGCGAAACTAAATTTTAATCTGGAATTATTTTATGAGGGTTTTTGTTCTTAACTTTTTCTATATTTTGCAGATATATTGTTAAATACCGAGTAAATAGTTTTATGAATTATTACATATATTATACATTAATATTTGAATAACTTTTTCCAGATCAGTTTTAAATTCATATGCTTAAAAAATGAAATTCTTACAACCACTTTCTGAAATTCTTACAAGTATTTACCGAGTACTTGGTACGGCTCTAGTTTTAGGTATACACACCTCGATTTATCTTTCATAACAATTTTTGTAAATGATCCTCTGTTATGCTAGAACTTTCTCAAAGAGTATTCAAAACACTTCTGCAGTTTCAAAGTAAAAATATTCTATCACTGTTAATGACTATGTGAAAAAGTTTAATTATATATGCATTGCTTGCATTATAATTTGCTTAATAACATTCGCGTCTTGAGTCAGTCATAACTGATTAATTATAAACAATGAAGTTCATAGCAATAAATAGTCTAATTTGAATCGATACAGCTCAAATCGATGAGTAATGTTGAGAATTTCTGAAGGAAGAAACAAGATTTTTGGAATACAGATAGTTATGGTCCAGCCGAATTTTCGCCAAAACTCAGACTTTGGGCCAAAAACTAAAATGAATTTTCAGTCGATCACTAATAATTTTATTATGTTAAATAGCTTAATTTATTTTTTAAATATTATTTATTTATTAATATTATATTTTATTATAATTATTATTTATATTATTATTATATTTTTTAATATATTTTTAACTTGTTCTCATAAATCAAGTTAAAACAGCAAAAACGAAAATACACCCGCTACACATATGTCTATGGCAAAATATACCCGCATGCAACGTGTTAATTTTAAATTGGAAACAATGCCACATTTACACATACATTCTACAAATCTGATCAGATGGATATTGTTTATTGCTCAATCAATTATCTGGTATACATACGACCATAACCATTCTAATTAAATGTTTCTGTACTGTATATAATTATTGAACTACAATAAATAAAAGTTGTGTAAATTTATGGAACAAAATCAAAACAAGAAATAATATGCCTACTAAAATGAGTAAAAATCTTCTAAGTGCCCTTTTCCACACCACCTTACATTAAGACCAGAAAACTATTCAATGATATTTATTAAAGGTCTTAAATGTTTGAGGTAGGGCACACAGGTGCGTTTTTTTTTTACGTGGTATCGCCGGTAGCCATAATCCACAAAAGAAAAAATAAATAAAACTTCTGGAACCTTGAAAAAGAAAAAAAAGTTTACACAACAACATCAAAACTTGGTTTTAATATTAAAAGACATCTTTGAATTTAAAACTTTGTTTTCTGTCTTTCATTTTTATTCATTGGCAATACCAAAAATTGCTTTATCTGCTAAATTGCCACAGTATTTTTCTTTCACCTGCCTTAGGTTTGATGATCTTTTCAAATATTTTTTAATAACTCTGATTCTTGGCCTCTCATTGAACTTTTTTTTTTTTTTTTTTGACAAAGCATAATTGAAAGATATTCATCGTTCTTCTTCATCAAATTTACTCTAGTTAGTCCGGTATTTCCAATGTCATTGGATGTCTCCATTACTAATATATTGGAGCAGAGATGTTCACAGACATTTTGCAACCATTCTATTCTTTACAGTTCCAATGAATACCAGTACAGATTTCATATATACATCGGTTCGTTTCAAATTACGAATTTTTTCTGACACCAATCTGGCAAAAACTTTGTTTCCAAATACCAGTTACATATATATTTTTTAATTCTTTTAAAAAGGAAATCACAATAAATGAAAAAAAAGTTTATTTAATAACTATACAACAAAACAATTTATATAATTAAAATAAAAGTAAATAAACAACGGTACTTCTTAGTTATCCTGTCGACCAAATTACTGTCGTCAAATTGTAAGATTAATGGCCAATAAAACCATTAATTCGATGTTTTATTTGTATTTTTATTAATGTTTTACTAATTTATTTGTTCTTTCGTTATTTAAAATAAAAATTATGTCAATGAGTATAATTTGGCGAAATTGGTCGACGGGATAACTAAGAAGTAGCCTAAACAACAATAGCCGGGTTACCATATCAGGCAAAATACATCAGGCAATTATGACAAGATTTAAGTACCCTGGTGAGTATACGACATCTATGCCAGATTACCACCCTATATAATTCATTATGGCTACATATGTAATGTATTCATTAGATTTCATATTGTTCATTACTTCTTTACAATATGAGAGGCAGGAGTTTGATTGGAAATTTTCAAGAAAATCTTACTAGCCTGATTTTTTTAATAAAAACCTGCAAAATGCAACATACAGTTGAAAATTGTTACAAAAAAACATGCAATTGGAAAAATAGTTAATTATTATGTCTGAAATGCATATTCTTATTATTTTCTTTAAAATTAAGAATATAGTATATACAAAAGAGGAAAATTTGGTTATAGGATAGAACTCAGTAGTACCATGTTTACATTTCAATCATTTGGAAAGTTGCAAAAATAGCAAATTGGGAAAAAAAAAAAAAGTTTCTGAATATCTTCTATAGTTTTTCAGATTGTCTAAAAATTCAACTTGTCCCATCAGAAAAAACATTCTCTAGAGGCGAGTAAAATAATGAATCGCCCAACTCTAGAGTAGAGATTAAGGGTTTAACATAAAAACGATTAAAAATTTATATACACAGTCTAACATGTTGTGTGACAAGGAAATTTGTGAAAATGTAGCTTGTGTTTTCCAGAATTTTGAATTGATAGCTTAAATTACTTTAAAACTAAATAAACATTCCTTGAGTATTTTAAATTCTTTTAATACTCTAATAATGTGCATAGAAACAAGACGATCTAGTTAAAATATTTGTAGATGTCATATTTAAAATAAAAATCTCACAAGGAGAAAAGCATTTAATTCCTAAGGGGAATATATATATATATATATGCGATCTGTTATATTACAGGAAAATGAAGAATTCTTACCAGTTTGAAAACATTTATTATAAATTCTTGAGGCATGAATTGATAACAAGTCTTTTCGTTTAAAAGCTTATCCACTACCTTCACGCAGTTTATGATTTCGAAGCAATTTAAACTCTTTATTACCTCCTATTTCATGCCTATAAGTGCAACCATATGCACTACAACTCATCATCATTTTGTAAAATAGTAGGATAAGCCAAAAAAATAATTATATAAATAATAAAGCCGAAAAATAATAATAAACAGATGCGAAATACATAGAAAACAAATACTGAAGCACGCAAATGTTTTGCCAACCGCAAGTTGAGTTGTACTTTTTTATGTCTTCGTGACGTCACATGCACATTATCTATTGAAACGAGCGAAGCGAGGCGAATCTGTCCGCCACGTGACGTAATGTGCGAGCAGTTAAGGAATCTTTACAGTTGGCGCATCGCACGAATGGTACCCCCCCCTGATATGAATATAATATATATTCGATTGTATTTGATTATATAATCGAAGTTTTCATTTCATCGTCGATCGAATTATCTGGAGCCTTCGGGAGCCTTTTTCTTTGTTCTCGACTGTAAATTTTTCTTTCTGAATACGACATAAAAATATTATATCTGAATACGACATAAAGCCTTCTTTAAAAATTTTATTTTTGTTATGAAAGGTATTGTATATAAATATTTTAGTATTTAATTTATTATAATGTATTCCACTATTGATATAGAGTGTGTTCAGGCTGCGCGCGCGAGCTCAGGAGACAGGAACATGGAGTGGGTAAATATCATGGATGGAATAACACGTAGTGTGTTCAGGAACAGATCATGGATTTGATTAATTATGGTACTAATTATAAAGATATTTTGTTGCAAAAGGAACGAGTGGATGATGGCTGAATGGATAAGGCAGTGAACTCGAGACTAGGGGTTCTGGGTTCGAATCCTTCCAGTCCCACATTGTAATCATGATTTTTTTTTGTTTTGTTTATTGGTTGTTTTATATTTTTCATAATGAATAAGATATTTTTGATGAAGATATATATATATTTTTTTTTTTATTATACAGAGGCACGTGTTTTTTTATTATAATAATAAAATATCTATTTAAATGTGAGAAAATGAGGTATTTCGAGATGAAAGTTTTACATCTGAACGCCTTTTAAATATTTAAAGTTTCGTTTCTAAGTGATTATATATGTATATGTATAATGATATAAACATTAAGCAAATCCAAATGAAAAAATAATATACTATATTGTGCAAAAATATCCTTTTGCACGTAGGATAATTCCTTGATTTTCTTTTTTTTTTTAATACTTTACGAGTGAATTTTTATCGAGACTAGGCTGGAAATCATATTTTACTTTGAACATTATAAAAATAAAATGTAATAGTTGTAGATTATTTTAACTAAAAATATCTGTAGATATATTTTTTAAAGAGATAAAATATATAGGTCTGCTGTCTAGTTTTGTAGTGAATAAAGTATGATTAGAATGTTTATAAATTTTCTACTGAAAGTATAAGTAAGTATTTTGCTTATACTAACAGAATTTTGAATGCCATTTATTTCTCATGTTTTATGATGTATTTTGGTCTGTTATCCACACGGTATTAAAATATGCAATCATAAAATAAGAAATATATATATTAAAACCTTCTCTGAAAAACTGTCTAACTAACAGTGCAAATTCCATTGAAATCCATCCAGTATAGTAGATTACAAACAAATCTCATATGTTGATATCACAATCTTGGTTTACTAACAGCATTCTATTTATCACAGAAGTTATAAATCAACTGATAAATCATTTTTAAATAAATAAAAAGAAAATTGTTAAAAAGTTAAAATTTTTAGATCACCAGTTGAATTCTTAAATTGTATCAATCAACCTACCAAACAACGCACAATCACGTGATCAAATCGCCCACACAATTTTTTTGAGCAGCTTGCGCGTAGTTTGTGTGCGGTTGGTTAACTAATTTTAAATGCTAAATGGGCTAAAGTAGATAAAGAAGGTCACGTGATGTTTTTCGCGACTATTTTAGATTTTATCTGAGTGAACATAGGCATGTAGTCCTGTTACGAAAACTATGTTTTGGAAGGATAAAGAAATATAGTCGTTGGTTTTACCTTTTTTGAACCATTAAAAATAATGAAATAATTGAATTATGTTAAAATTCCTTTCTTCGATAAGACCTACTCCATGACATAAACTTCTGAGCGCGCGCGCAGCGCGAAATGCACTTCTGAACACACTCATAGTCGTTGAGATAAGTTGTCCTTAGGCCTAACTACTAAAAGTTAGTATCACGATCCATCTTTTTACATCGTATTTGTAAGAGTTTTTACATCGTATATGTAACACGAATTTAGGAACTTAGCGAAAGCATAATTGTAAATGTGGGTGCTGCCATAACAAGGTAGTAAAGCGTTTTTAGTCTTTTAAGGTGTATTAAGTAGGCTAAAGCCCATTTATAACGGTTTTAGATTACTGCATTGTACTTTCACTAAGTTTCATGCATTATTATGTTATTGTACAGTTAAACGTTTATTTTCCCCAAAACAATGCATAGCATGACCCCCGTTCACCATAAATGCTAAATTAATGAATTGCATTAAATTCCATGTTTTCCTTTTTTAGATTTCTGCAAGGCAAGTTAGTATAGATTCTGTCAGCTATATCCCTAGGCTGTCTAGCTCAGTGTTGTTTAGTGGCCATTTTAGTCTCTTCTTGTAAAGTCTTCATAGCAAAGTAAGCCTTTTGAAAAGTTTTCTAAAAGATATTCATTATTTTTAAAGTTATGAATGAAACTTCAGGTAGAATAAATAAAATTATGTAGTATGAATAAAACTTCAGTTTGACAGTAAATTCAGGTACGAAAAATTTCCATATTTTTCATGAAATCACCTTTTTTAAAGAGACATTATGACAATTTCTGAGTAGGATGGAAAAAAAAAAAAAAAAAAAAAAAAAAAAAAAAAGATGGTAGAAGAGAGGAGGGGCAGTGGCATAGCCAGGGTTTCTTTTCAGAAGGGGTCCAGAACTTTCGTTATATGTACAGTAAAACCTAGAAAAACAAAACCTGTGTATAATGCAATACTGTCTAAAACTGAAAAGTTCCGTTGTCCTGACGGAACAAATGTTAAACATACAAATTTAACCTATAAGAAGAAAAACTATATAGAACAGAAATTTTTTTAGATATTTTAAGCTTTTGTTTTCACAAGAGAAGAAAATTAAGGGTCCCCTCCCAACGTTATGGATACCACACATTTATACCTCAAATGACTAAATGTCTAAAACAGAATTTTTTTAACAGTGCCTTGTTTATTGCCGAAACGTCAGTGAAGGCTTACTGTGGAGACCCGAAAAGTTTATGGTTTCTGTCTGTTAGTCTGTCTGTCCCGCGATAACTGTCGTAAAAAGCATCCAATTAGCTTGAAATTAAGGAGGCATGTTGGTGAGGTCACCGGATTTAGCTGTATAGTTTTTGGTTAAATTTGGTTCATTCGTTCAGAATATATAGAACATTTTATTTTCCGCCTTAATGCTTTCCTATAGCAATTCAGACGATTTTTCCATTTTTATTGGTTGAAAAGAAATGGCTCATATGATTGAAAGATTTAAATGATAAATTATGGATGATGGAATTTCCTAATTAGAACCATACATTATTCATATTAGTTTGAAATTTTGTGTATACATTTGTCAGAGTTTTTAAATTCGGTGTATATCTTATGGAGGGATTTTATATATGTGTTCGAATAATATAAAATACTTTCTTTTTTTTAATTTACTTTTTTCAATCACATATTTCATTGCCTTAATTTTATTTTAACTGTTTCCTAGCAACGGAAAGGTGAATTTGATCTCATATATCAAAAATAAAACAAATACGCTTTGAGGTTGAAATAAAAGGGGCTTGTGTTATGATATTAATTCTTATTATTAAAAAAAAAAAAAAGTTACTAATATCTCACGGTTTATCGTCTGGACGCAGCTAACAGAAATATTTAATTTTTAATCAAAAATTTCAATGAGAAAAAAAAAACTTTTGAAAAGCAAATTGATAGTAAATTTCAAAATTATGCATCGCAAAATTATCGCTGTCGAAAAGGACATCATTGTATCGGGAAATAAATATTTTCATTCTTAAAAACAAACACTAACTAGATTTCCGGAAAAAATATTTTTTGATGAGTGTTAGTTCTTAATGCCGCCTCATTTCAGAAAATATGAATGCAAATTTTTTTATCTTTAAAAGGAAATTACATTTTCGTTCGTAAAACCTAAACTTTTAATATAATTGCATCAATGTAAATCCTTTTCTGCCCACCAGTATTGAAGAATAAAGCTCGGAAGTGTAAAAAGATTTACAATAATCATTAGCGCAATCAATAAAAAGTTACATACGTAAATTAATGAGACCACGGGGGATTCAGGGGGGCTCCTCCCCCCTGAATACTGTATTATTTACAAAAAATACCAGAATTAGTAGCTCATGAAAATTCAAAATATCCTTCCATAACAACGTTTTTAATTTAATGCTTCTAATGTCTGAAAACTTCGTATTTTTTATTCTTATAAATAATTACGTAATTTGAAAACTTTAAATTGCGGTTTGCAGGAAATTGAATATTACTAGAGTGTGTCTAAAAACAATGAATTGCAGATCTGACGTTGAGGCTCCTGATCTGCAGATTTACTAGTATATATATATATTATGTGCAGGGGTAGGGAAATGCATTGTTTTACTCGCCACTAGCGAGTGAATTTTTAGGTAGTTTTTGAAAACTGCAAACTATAGAGATATGCCAAAAACTTTTTTTTTTAGTAGTTAGCTATATTTTTCAACTTTCCTAATTATTGCGATGTAAACATGGTACTAAGTTCTATTTTATATTAAACTTTCATCTCTTGTTTATATTTTTTAAATTTATAGGGAAGAAAAATATGAAAATGCATTATAGTAATAGTAACCAACTATTTTTGAGTTGCGTAATTTTGTCATAAAAAATTTCAACTGTACATTGCATTTTACTGGCTGGTGAAATAAATCTTTGACTGGTAAGATTTTTTAGAAATTCTCCACCCCTGATTATGTGTATACAGCTCATATTCAAAATATTAGAATAATTACTTTTTTTTTACAAATTGAAAATATCGTTTGGTAATTTAATGTATTTTAATGCAAATATACCAACGATATTTTTATTAAGAACTTATTGCTGGTTAAACTTATTTATTATCTTAAAACTAATACAGTAGACTCCCTCAAATCCGCACAGCTTGGGACCAGAGGTCTTGCGGATTTTAGAATTTTGCATATTTCTGGTCATTGATTTGTTTATATTTTTTAAACATTAATTTGATTGGTAGTTAAGCAAGGGAAATTATAATGAATGCTTACAATAAAGTGAAACATTTATTAGTTTAAAAGTAAGTAATTATTAAAATAATTATCTAAAATAAAAATTTAGAAAAATATTAACGTATTACAAATGAAATCGATTCAATTCGATTCCAAAAGTCTTATGCTGCCATCTAGTTGTGGCAAGGAGAACTGTGTTAATGCTATTATCAGTATATATAGCTTATTGAGCTCACTGTAACATTTTTCATTGTTATTTAGAGTCTTGAATGCTTTTCTTATACTGCTTTGTATGTTTAGAAATAAATTTGTCTATAATTTAAAAAAAAAATTTCGCGAACAATAAATTTAAAATAGCGTTCCGGTTCGTGGATTTTTCCATTTCGAACCCTGGAATTTTTGGTATAGATATGCTAATTTATATAAAAATCAAAAGTAATGTAAATTTATTTAGTAATAAATCAGCTGTAATAGCCAAAAGAGAATGATTAACAAAAAATTTAGTAAAAAAAAACAGGGTGTCTACAGAATCTGGAAATCAGGGAATCGTGGAAAAATCAGGGAGGTTTTTCACTCTGGAAAAATCAGGGAACTTTGTAAAAATACTAGAAAATCAGGGAAATTTGTCTATATGCGAAAATATTTGCATTTTCACCTTGCCAACGAGACTGATTCGTCTATTTTATGTACCATATTTTTTCACATGCTGATTAATCTTTCCCAATATTTTTTAAAAGATGCGCATGGTATGAGTTTTTGATATTTAACGTAAATTAAGGTGATCAGATGTCCTGATTTTCTGTACATAGCACTTATATTGAAGGCAATTTACACATTTTTAAAAATTTTAAATGATACATTAGCATAACCTGACCAGGTGCTTAATCCAATTAGTTATCCCATTAGATTTAGATAAGTCTTAGAATTGAATATTTTTCAGAAAATGAGGAAACTTTCTGGTCGCCCTATATCCATTGGCTTCTATATGATGTTGGACTTATGAAGTTGAGTTCGGATTCATAAAACTGACAACCAATACATAATGAATATTAGGCAATTTTTATGTTTTTCTCTTGTTTTTTAAACCAAATGAGATATTAGCAAGCTGGATAAGTGTGTTATACGAGGAATCGGCATACATGAGAAAATACCGTATGTGTATTGTTAATAATGGAAATCAGGGAAGTCTGATAAAAATAGTCAGGGAAATCAGGGAACTTTTTTTAAGAATTTCTGTAGACACCCTGAAAAACATTGCGGTAGTCGCTGATTTCGGCACCATCTTGAATTTTGTTCCTGCAACTTAACTGTAAATTTCATTGTTTACATCTGAAAAAATATGCGGATTTTAGGGTCGCGGATTTAAGGGAGTCTACTGTATTATTTTTAATGAAATTAGTGTTTTTCAATTTTGTATTTTTGTACTAATTGTCTTCCTTTAATCAAGAATATAATTTAAAGATGTTATTTAGAATTAATAAATGTGTTGGCCTACACAAGATGCTGCTGATGTTGTTTAGCTGTTACAAACCATCCATATTCTAAAAGGCTAATATGTTAACAAGTAGTTTCTACAAATACAGCCAAGCCCCCATTTAACAAATTTCTTGATTTAGCGATTTTTTTTTACCGATAAAATTTGAATAAATGAGATTTTTTCTTATTTACAATGCTTTTGATTTATAGTAGTACATCAAAAAAAGAATCAATTTTTATACAGAGTGTTTTCTAGCAACAAATGTTTAACATAAAGTGAGCATTGTTCTTATTTATTGCCATTTTTTTTAACTTGTTCTGTTACATAAAAATATTTCTATGATTATCCCAATTTAACGAACTAAGTTGATGGTCTCAAACGATTCGTTAAATTGGGGTTCGACTGTATTTCTTATTTTCATTTTGGGGCTGTTTAAATTATTGAAATCATTGAAAATTAATATGTATTTAATAGATTAGATAAAAAAGATATCAATTTTTTCAATATTTTATATTAAAATGTGGTGAACTGGCATACTTGTTTTTAAAGTATTTAAAACATTTTCTTAAAGAGTTTCAACAAAATATCGCTTTATGCAAATATTTTATCTTCTATGAAAATAACCATTTTCCTTACAGAAAATGTCAGTGTCTCATATTAACCCTGAAGCAGCAGCAAAAACATTTGTTTGTGAAATATGTACAATCGTGGGGAAAAAAAGTAAACACCCTCTACTTACTCCTTAACTAATTATCATAGAAGAAAGTTACTGGTACCAAGCGATTGGAAATAAAGTCTACTTTTAAATGATGTATATAAAATTTGTTTAGGGGGCATCTACATATTAAAACGAACCATAATTTTGTTTTTATCAATAGCAGTACATAATTCTGAGAGCATAAATGAATTCTACACCCTTCAATTAGTCTTAAAACAAATTTTTATGTAATTTGTACCATAAGTTTGCGAGAAATTAATTATTTTAAAACGAGCGTATTTTAAGGGCTGTATCCAAATTGAAGTTCGGTACTCGATTGTTAACAAGAGAGCTCCCTTCTTGATCAAGGCACCTTAAGCAGTCAATTAAGCCTGTTAAATTACAGGATACCTAAGAAATTTCAAAATATTTAGTCACTTCTATCATAGACGGCACTTAAACCATCAATTTTTCCATTTTTTAAGCATAATTTGAAAACTACTTGGAAGAAAAATGTGAAATTTTGTATTTCCATAAAGCAGGACTTAATTAATCTGATTCCATCAAAAAAATTGTAGGTTGCAATTCATAATTTTTTTGAGTATTAATTTCATAATTCATATTAGAAAATTATAAAAATTGCAAATTAAACGTATTTATGTTTGGGTATATTAGTATTATTGCTACACAAAAAAATAGAACATTAGGATCATAATTTCAGAAGTTATAAATAAAAATATGAAAATGTAATTTAACATTAGAAGCACTAGATTTTGAATGTTTATAATTCAAAACTTATCTTTCAAATGACTTGAAATTTGGTGTCTAGGCATAGTTTGAACCAAAGATTTGAAATATCTCATTAAAATTGGGTATTACCATTGAAAAAAAATGAAGTTTGGATTCATTTTAATATGTAGATGGCCCCCTAAGAAAATTTTATATACGTCATTTAAAAGTAGACTTTACTTCCAATCGTTCGGTACCAGCAACTTTCATCTAGGATAATTTGTTGAGAAGTTAGTAGAGGGTGTTTACTTTTTTCCCCCCCATGACTGTACCAAAGGATTTTCAGGAAGTGGTGATCTGAAAAGACACTTGCGTGTCCATACAAAAGAAAAACCTTTCATTTGTGAAATATGTTCCAAACGATTTTCACAAAGTGCTCATCTAAAAGTACACTTACGCATACATACGAAGGTAAAATCGTTTGTTTGTGTGATATGTTTCAAAGGATTTTCAGACAGTATTAATCTAAAGAAACACTTACGCATCCATACAAAGGAAAGACCTTTTTTTGTGAAATTTGTTCCATAGAATTTTCACAAAGTAGTAACATTAAAATGCACTTGCGCACTCATACAAAGGAAAAACTGTTTGTTTGTGAAATGTGTTCCAAAGGCTTTTCAGTTACCACATTTATTAAGTCTCATTGCTCAAAAACCCCACTCATACACTTAATACATTTACTTTTTACTCATGCTCATTCATTTCCATAATTAAGTTTTATCATATCTTTAGTTAAAAGATCGATTTTGCTTTATTTACACTACATGCAATAGTAAATGTAACTTTTACTTTTATTAAAAGCTTTTCTTTATTAAATACAATAAGTTAACTTACCTTTAAATGTTTCTTTATTCCTCTTATTCAAGTTTTACTTTACAATATGTTTCTTTAAAGTATTAAATTGTATTTAAAAGTTTATTTACGTTTCAATTCTTAAAGTTCGCGGACACAGCAGTTGTACACAAATCGATTATGTCATAATCGAATTATTCGATTTGCCGTATTGGCACCAGATGGTGTCATATCACCCATCAGCTGATTCGTTGACAGGCGTTACTTATTCATAAGTTTTGTGTTCGCGTTACTTCCAGGAGCATTCTAGCGTATAGGTGTTTCCCCAGCACGTGTCGTTGATTGTAAGTCTTTTATACCACAGTCAGATTTCATTTTGGCAGATGCGCATCTGATTAAGCTTGTAGTCTAATGATTCAAGAAGTGGTAATCATTCTTATTTTATCGGGGTAATGTTTACATTTTTAGATAAGTTTATTTTTCTTTCTGTATTATGAAGTTTTGGTTTTGTCGGTATTACAGCGATGATTCTTTATATTAATGCAAACAGCTTTTCACAAGTTTCCTTAGTAATTATTCAATCCTAGTCATTTATTCAACCATGTTATTTTTAACTATTTTAACCATCATATTTTATCAAGATAGTCTTTCTAATTATGCATGGAGTTTCTGCAAGTGTATCTTCCATACTCAAGTCTGTGATCAATTTATTAAATAAAAAGCTCAAGTTGACCAGAAACATATGTCTGTCTTAATTTTTAACATATTTTAATTTCATATTGCTCATCCATTTTTATCAAGATTCTCCTTCCTGTTCCGAGTTGCAAGTTTTTCATCCAGCTTTTACTGTATAAAGTGTAAGTCTTATCTGTCAGGACTCTGCTAGTGTAAGATAGTGTTAGGCGACTTTAATTATCTGTTCACTTACAGCACACTTGCACAAAGGGAAAACCTTTTGTTTGTAAAATTTGTTCTGTAGGATTTTCGCAAAGTTCTAATCTTAAAGTACACTTGCACACACAAGCAAAGAGAAAACCTTTTATTTGTGTAACATGTTTCAAAGGATTTTCAGACAGTGGTAATCTGAAAAGACATTTTCATACCCATGCAAAAGAAAAACCTTTAGTTTGTGAAATATGTTCCAAAGGATTTTCACAAAGTACTCATCTGAAAGTATACTTGCATGCACATACAAAGGAAAACCGTTTGTTTGTGCAATATGTTTCAAAGGATTTTCAGACAGTATTAATCTAAAGAAACACTTATGCATACATACAAAGGAAAAACCTTTTGTTTGTGAAATTTGTTCCACAGGATTTTCACAAAGTAGTAAACTTAAATTACACTTGTGTACTCATACAAAGGAAGAACTATTTGTTTGTGAAATGTGTTCCAAAGGCTTTTCAGGGAGTAGTTCTCTGAAAGTACACTTGCATACCCATAAAGAGGAAAAACCGTTTGTGAAATGTGTTCCAAAGGATTTTCACAAAGTGGTTCCCTTACAGTACACTTGCGCATCCATTCAAAGGAAAAACTTGTTTGTGAAATATGATCTAAAGAATTTTCACATAGTGGTAACCATTCAATGAAAAAAACTTTTATTTGTGATATATGTTGAAGGGATTTTCGGAATGTGGTGATTTTAAATGACACTTACGTATTGATACAAAGGAGAAACCATTTGTTTGTGATATATGTTTGCGGCAAGATATTGCAGCATTTTTCAGATCAGAACTTTTCCATCTCCAAACGGACTGGTCTGGAACCAATGTATATAGTATTGTTTTTATTTGGGGATAGTTGTATGATAATCATTTTTACGACTTTTCAGACATTGTGTTTGCAATACAAAGGGATAAACAGATTTTACTAAATAGTGGCTGTGAATAAAAATAACCAGGTTCATTTTTTAAAAATACGAAGCATTTATTGAAAATCCTTTGGAGATGAGAGGCCCCTCAGACAGGACTTGTACAAGAGCAGAAGCTAAGGGGAGTCTGGTGAATATCATATGCATAGGAGCAAAATTAATTATCACCAATATATTCTCCACAATGGTTACAATACATGTAATTTGGCATACTTCTCTGAAAAGTTTGTTTTATATGAACTGTGCTATTTTGGCATAATTAACGCGCACTTTTGTATTCAAGCTGTATGTAGACTAGGGTGGTGCGAAAAAAGTCAAGTTGATATTTTCGAGTCGCTATAGTGTGGAAAAGTTGCAATTGGTCAATACAAGAAAAACAAAAAAAAATTCTTTAAATTGGACTTTATCTTCCAATCCCGCAAACCGCCTAAAAATTCAAAAAAATTGAAATTTTCCGATTTTTACAGAATTTAATTTTTTTTTTTACGTCTATATATTTTTTATCGCTATAGTGAAAAATGTTTGCAGATTGTAATGTTTAATAATAATAATAATAAACAGTTGCGTTTAAAGAATATCTTCCGATCGCGCAAGCTCAATAAAAATTGGGAAAAATTCAATTTTCAGTGATTTTGAAGAATAAAGAAAATGATCACCTGAGATCAGTTTGCATTCCAATGTTAACATTTGCATATAAATTGTACAGTTCTTTGCTTGTTTAGATATTTGATAATATTTAAACAAACTAGAACTCACCACGGGAAGGTAGCTGCAATTCTAGTTCAACCACACCCTTCCATTCATCCAACCAATGAGCGTGTTTGCTATTTACATTACTTAAATACATAATTTGTTATAATAGAGTCAAAATACTGTATTAAAAAACTAGTGTCTTGACATGTTTAAGTCTGACTTTTAGACGCAACTTTGTACTCCAAATTGGTGGTGGTAATGTCTGGTATAATGGACAATGATTTCAGTGTGGCCCTGATGGTTCCATTTCTTGATTGGGGCCCACATACCTTAAACGATGCTTCCGTTACCAATTTGACGCACCGCTTGACAGTTTGCGTGTGTCAGGGAAATATTTTATTATCCCAAACTGAGATATCACCTGATTGAAAGAAGAAATGCATTTCTTCATTGATTATTCTCCGAAAAAGAGATGACGATGATAATTTTGCTACATTACAATCAATTAATTCTGCATTGAAGTTTAAAGTAGGAGTGATGAAGATTCAGATGTCCTTTGAAACATTCTGCCCGGCTTTTAACACTCTTCTTAGCCCTAGCTCTCTTATGTGCCTCCTCCTACCAAAGACCATTGCCATCAGTAGGTTTTTCACATGAGCAAAGAACCAGTTTCGTTAAATTCCAGGGACTAAACTTTCTTCAGGTTGTCACGCAGTTATCGAGATGTTAATATTGCTCTGTACAGATGAATAGGACCGTCTGTAATGTACTTACTGCATTTTATTTCAAACCAAACTGGCATGTAAGATTTTAAAATAAATATCAATATGGCTTTTAAGTCATCCCATGGGTTTTCCACGCTCGCATGGAGTCTAAGGACAATATTTGCACAAGTGAGCCATCTGGCATGTGAAATTGGGTCGGGGTCACACTTTGATAAGTCATTTGGAAAGTTTCTACTTTTAATTGCTTGACTTACGTCAAGAAGATATCTTTGGTCCTTGCTCAACAGTTGTCTGTCCACTTCTGGAATTTCACAATCAGACAATTGAAAATTTATCACCGAGAGCTTTACACAACAATGAGATTCTGCCCAATTGGTCTATTAAATGATCTGGGCCAGTTGTTTCACCATCCAAATGTTGAAAAGGTTGGCGGAAAGGTAATTCAACAAAATGGAATAAACAAATACCCACTGGAGGGGTCGTCCGAAATGCACTTCAAGCTGTCTGATAGCACTATCTTTCGATCCAGTATTAGTATTTGTACCATTACAGCCTACCAAATCTAAGTATTCTATGAAATCTTTAACTAGGGTATTTTCTTCCGTCAAAATATATGTCATGTAATATATCTGAATCCAGTTGACTTTTCTGTAAATTTTATGGAGTTAGGTGAGACTAGGTGGGAGCGCGTACGCCGACTTCAGCGCTGTTTTCCAACGTGGCTAATGGCAGTTGGGTGAACTACTAAACTTTTCAGACCTGGAACGAACTCTTTGTGGTAAGTTCTGGGTTGTTTAAAAATAATCTAATATGCTCAATAGTAACAATTAACATTTAAATCATAACCTGAGACTGCAAACTGACCTCAGTTCATTACATTCTTAATGCACAAAAATCACTCAAAATTGAAATTTTGCCGATTTTGATTCAGCTTGAAGATGTTCTCTAATCACAATTATTATTATTAAACAGTACATTCTGCAAATATTTTTCACTATAGTGATAAAAAATATATAAGCATAATTTTTTTTTAATTCTAAAAAAATCGGAAATTTTCAATTTTTTTGAATTTTTAGGTGATTTGCGGGATCGGAAGATAAAGTCCGATTTGAAGAATTTTTCTTTTGTTTTTCTTGTATTGACCAATCGCAACTTTTCCGCACTATAGCGACTCGAAAATAACGACTTGACTTTTTTCGCACCACCCTAATGTAGACGTATTTTAAGTCAAGACAATAGTGGCTCATGAAGGGATATTGGAAGTTTTTTTATCATGGTCTAGCAAACCAAATAAGGATATGTTTATATATTTTTGCCAAGTGAGCAAAACTGACAATGGATAGCGGCTTTCGTCGAATGCCAAATATGGTTATGAAAAGATCTAGTTCACGGATCGAAACTAAAAATATGGCAGATGGTTTCTAATGGCTAATTTAAGATGAGGTCTTATATCTATTACGAAAATAAGAATAGGGAATGTATATGTATGAAAAAGGATAATTTATCAGTATCCTGAAATGTAATGACATTTATATTAAATAAGAGAACATATTACATAAATGAAAAGGGGGGTTATTTACATTATTATATGATAGGAAAAGTGAATAGCGTTCTGATAAGGGAACTAAGCTTAATCTATATAATTTGATATCATAACAAAGGTAAACAAAGCAACTGCCCAGGGCCCCAAAAGCAAAAAGATTAGGTATTTTCCTTAAACAGAGTACAAAGAGTGGTTAGAATCCAATTACAGGGTCCCCTAACCTGGATAATCGCCCAAAGGGCCTGCTTTAAAGCATGATTCATAGAGATCATGCATTTTATTATATAAAATACTCTAAAAACAAGCAATTCAAATAACAATTCATTCACATTAAGCTTTAAAATGACATGAGTAGTCTAGTCTACACATGCAGTCACTGCGAAACAAACAATAAAATCAGCAAATTATTTGCAAGAAATTGTAAAATTCAATTTATGACATTGCCCTGCAAAATATGTATTATGGAAAAACATATAAACTGCCAATAGCACTGAGACAGGCAGTAAAGTTAATTACAAAAACGCTATAGTATTTCACGTTAGGCCTAAATATTTGCATCCAATATGACGATAATTTTTAAAAAAATACAAATTTTAAATTAAAAAAAATCATAAAACTCTACAGTAAAGTAAAAAAAAAAGCATTACATTTTGAAGGGAGATTAATAAAATTATTCTTTCCTAACTTTTCTTAATTTAAAATTCTGGTTTATCAGGAACATGATGAGATGATGCTCAATGGAAAATCGTAGAAATGATTTCATGGAGGAGTCGTTCTTATGATTCGAAGGTTCACTGACGGAACCATACTATAGCTCTGGCTGCCAGAGTTCTAACCACTCCGTTTAAATTAAGCCATAGCATAGAATCTGACATTTACCTGCAAACATAAAAAATTGGACAGAAATGCCGACATTTGTACAAAGCAATTCGATCATACATGTTACATTAAACATCTAAAACAGTGTAATATTTATTGTAAGTCAAATATTAAGATTTCTTAAATTTTGAAGCACTTTTATGAATGGAATATTTTGAAAATATCATCTGTACTAACGGTTATCGAAAAAAAATTGAGTACTGCAGAAAACGTTTCAAAATATAACTTAATTCTTAGGAGAATACACAATTCACTAGAGAACAATCCATTCCCCCGTAGCAATGCGTCTAATAACCATTATTTTGTAACACAGGCCGTGGTTGGTCAAAGAGACTCCATCCTAAAAATTCACTGAAAAAGAGTTCTGCAAGTCACAAACATGGTAGGATAAAAAGGCTCCACCCTAGAAATTTATTGAAAAAGTGTTCTGAGAGTCAAAAACATAGGGAACCATTGCTCTAGAACAAACTTGAAAAAAAAAAATAAACTATTTCGCATTTGTGTGAATATGGATATAATTAATTAAGATGTTTTAAGAAAATCCTATTTAATTAAAAAACAAATTTTTTCATTTGTATCATGTATTTCAATGACCATCTGGTGAAAAGTCAACACAGTATAGATCCCAAACAAGAGGAGATTTTAAATTTGTATGGGAAAAATAGTTTTCTTATATTGCCACTCAATAAAAATTGTTTTGAACATACTTTTAACAAATTATTTTAATATGTTACTTATTTTAATGTTTCACTTTATTGTAAGCATTCATTATAATTTCCCTTGCTTAACTACCCATCAAATTAATGTTTCAAAAATGTAAACAAATCAATGACCAGAAATCTGCGCAAACTCTGGTCCCAAGCTGTGCGGATTTGACATTTGAAGGAGTCTGCTGTATTATTATAAAAATGTTTCTTGAAAAAATGCTACATGCTAAGGCAATTTGAATTTTAGATTTAGGAGTAGGTACTTTTAATCTTTAGGGCGACCTTGGCAAGATTAAAAATTGGTCTTGGTGAGAAAAAGAAATTTGGTAACATATTTTTTGGCTACCTTTTTACTGTTTCATATGCAAAAGCCATCATTTCATTATTTATACAATTTATTTAATATAAAGAAGCCATTTATGTATGCTTATATAGAAACAGAAGTAAATTGTATACATAAAAGTAATAATTATATAAATAAAATGTCTGTATATATATATATATATATATAATATAAATTTATCTATAAACAAGAATAAAAATTCATCAGAAAAATTAACTCTTTCATCAAAAACTAGTTTGCATAAATTGGGAAATAAAAAATATTGCGTAAGGAAAAATATTTGTAAGGAAATAAAGTATGGGACCAGTTATCTGGAAACTTGTTATCCGGAATAATATTACCAATTCATTGATTTCAAAAAATAAAAATACCATACATTAACAGTTTTATATATGCATTGTTTGAAACAATACTTTGACGAAATTAGCTTTTTTTCCGCGATCATTTGGCGAAATTTGTGATTTTTTTGCAATCCTTTGAAGAAATTTCCATTTTTTCACGTTTCTCTGACAAAATTAGCGTTTTTTTTCTGCAATTCTTTGTCAAAATTAGCGATTTTCTTCACGATCCTTTAACGAAATTCGTGTTTTTTGTTTTTCGTGACTCTGACGAAATTGACATTTTTTTTGCGATCCTTTGATGAAATTCGTGTTTTTCCCGCAATCCTTTGGCGAAATTAGAGATTTTTTCCGTGAACGATTGTCATTAATTTTTTTGCCGACCATTTGTCGAAATTTGCGATATTTTTTATTTCCGAATTTTCAGACTGAAGACCAGTTTTCAGAACAGAATCACCCCTGGTGAAATATCTTATGATTTTTTTTTTAAACGAATCGTAATATAAATTAATTTTATACCAAAATTTGAGAGAAAAATGATTTTCTTCTTAATTTTGGGTGGGTGGGTGAGGGGGGGGGGGGGGCTCCATGTTCCCCCGCCGCTGAAGTAAGATATTTTAGTGGTTACACATTGAAACACAATGGACTGAAAAAAAAAGTAGTAATCTGCAAAATGCTCGAAAAGTTTTAGAAATTCTAAAATTTTAGTAAAAATTTACAAATTTAGAAAATTTTCAAATATATTTTTTTTTCTGGATTTTGGAATTCGGGACAATGGGTCCTATACTGTATATATATTTTATGATTTATCATTTTTTAAGCCACATTCGTCTTAATATCATTAGAAACAATAATAATTCAACCTTACACTTCATTTAAAAAACATTTAAATATATTTCTAAACAGTTTAAAATGTTGTCACACCTGTCACAAGGATTTTGTCACACTAAAATTCCACACAAAATAAAAGTTGAATGAATTTTTAATATTTCATATTTATTCAGACTTGCAATAATTAGACTTTCAGAAAATTTCATGTATTTTTTGAGAAAAAATGAATTTTGTATAATAACTTAAGCATCTTTTTTGTGACGGGTGTGACAGAGAGACAATATAAATATATTTGTATTAAAAATCAGGTCTTTTAACCCTTTAAGACCCAGTGTATTTGTAAACAAAGCTAGTCATGCCTGTAGAAAGTAAAACATGGACTGCAACCGCTACCTGTTGATAAAAAATTATACTTTACCCTATCTGCGAACCAGAACGATCATTCAATTCGAGTTTTTATTATAAACGACTCAGAAGCAAACAATTAAATGAATGTCAAACCTGCACGATCGTGCGGATTGGGTCTTAAAGGGTTATGTTATTTTGAAAAATTAAGTGTTTCAAAAGGTGAACAAAGGCCACAAATAGTAATATATGTACATAGAGTGAAAATGCTGCTGTTTTAAATATTGCATCTGGCTGAATGAAATACCATAGTTTGCATACCGTAAAATCCTGATTGTAAGCCCCCCCTCGAAAGTAAGCCACCCACCTACTTTTAAGCAGTTTTGGTTTTCTTTCCATTCCCAAATGTAAGACCCTCCCCTACTTTTCACAAACTTTTTAGTGGAAAAAATTTATTTAAAAGTCTAAGAGAGATAATTTTGAATGCGTTGACTTTTTTGGTGGCTTTCCATATGTTTTTACATAACCTTAATTAAATCCCTCCGCCCCCCCCCCCCTTCCCTGCATGAAATTTCTGCTTCCCTTTTTTGCCCTCCCTCCTCTGCACAAAAAGTTTAACATCTTGAAAATATTAAGAGGCTACTTCAGTCAAGTGAAAAGACCCGTTTGCTAATGCTAATCCTATGGAAGAAATTTATAAAGATATCTCGGTTGCATTTTAATATTTTTAAATGATTTTTTTTTGCATTGGCTTGCTGAGATCGATCTGTACAAAGGCCGTTTATTACTTTTTCAATTTTGTTTACAGATATTTTTAATGAGGACACTTTCATTTTCAGAACCGGTTTCGAAACTGAAAGCATCCTTATAAAAAGAAATCTGTAATTGAAATCGAAAAAGTAAAAAAACGGCAGATGTAGAGATCAACCTCAGCTATCCAATGCAAAAAAAATCATTTAAAAATATTAAAATGCAACCGAGATATCTTTATAAATTTCTTCCATAGGATTAGCATTAGCGAACGGTTCTTTTCACTTGACTGAAGTAGCCTCTTAATTCTGTTGTTTTATTTGCTGCTCACTAGTAACAGTAAGTAAATAATCAATTATATAAAATTGCACTCATTTCTATAAAAGTTCATCTTTCCCCTCTGACCACCACCCAGCAAAGTTTAAAATCTTTTTATTTTTGCAATATTTCTTATTTTGTAGTAAGAGAATTTCATCAACATAATTTCATTTAATCAAACTCATCGAAAATCTTCACTCTCTTTGAAATTTTTGTTCCACCCTTTTGCCCCAAAGGGAGGGGAGGGGGGATTTTTAAAATTGTTTGAGGAAAGTAAAAAAAAAAAAAAAAAATGTTTTGCAGCTTGGCTGTTCTGACCTGTGAATCACATGTATATTTTATGTTTAAATAGAGCAGGATAAAGAAAGAATTTGCATCTTGATCAATGAATTTTGTCTTAAGCATGATTTTTTGCCTCAAAAGACTGAAAATCAATCTTGTATTAAAATGATATTTTGCATTAGCCTTAAGATCAATGTTCAAAGGATCGGAAGAAATCTGTGTATTAAGTGGGACTGTATATTAACTGTGAGCACCTTAACCGGGCTCAACAGTATATATGTTATGGGTCATTCCATGTCAAATCAACACACCTATTTTACCTCACCATCTCAGATTTTAATGAACTGTGGCACATAGTTAGTACTTATATAGACTAAGAAAAATACCAATTTTTTTCAAAATATATCTATCCGTTTTAAAAATATGGTTATGTAAACTTTTCAAAAATTGTCAAAAAATGGCAGTTTGACAAATTTTCAAATCATCACAGGGTCTCTCCTAATTAAGATAGGAAGGTGAAAAAAGTGTAATATTGCAGCATTTTGTATGGACTTTAATATGATATGCAACATGATACAGGTTTCAGAAAAAAAAAATTTCAAAATTTAAATTTAAATTTTAAAATTTAAATTGTGAAAAAAACGTTTTTTTTAAAAATTTCAAAAAATTAGAGAAAGTAAGTTATATTATTGCAAAACATTACAGAAAGTTTCAAAATGGGACAACAATGGGTTCATAGAAAAAATAATTTTTTAAAAATGGGCTTTTTCATCAATTTCAAGTATGATGCGAAAAATCCATGAAAATTTTACTTTTAATGTATGTCACAGGACAGAATTTGAAAAAAAAAAAAAAAAAGAAAAAAAAAAAAAAGAATGTAAATTCAAAATTTTGATTTTATTTTAAAATTTCAAATGTGAAAAAAATTTTTGATTTTATTTTTTTTCTTCAAAAAAATATAGAAAATAAGTTGTAAAATGAGACAACAATGTATTCATAGGGGGAAAAAAAATTAAGTGTGATTTTTTTTTAAATACAAACAATCATAGAAAATATGTTGTATTATTGTAAAATAGTATACAATGTTTGAAAATGGGAGAACAGATCCATATTAAAAATAACTTTAAATGAGCATATTTTACTAAATTGGGGTTATATAGAATAAAAGAAAAAGAAAAAACTCATAAAACAAGAAACTCAAAATTAATATTTAATCTGCTATAAATGATGATATAGGAAAGCAGAAAACAATGTTTTTATTAAATAAAATTGTTCAGTTGCTAGGTAATCCTAATGTATAATTTATGTTTTCATATAAAATTCTGCAAAATAATACTTTCACACCTTCCTATCTTAATTAGAAGGGATTTTTTGGTAACCACTCTCTGTCTGTAGGTCTGGCCTGTCTCAAACTGTCAAGGGTTTGTTATCTATTGACTACTTGAGATAAGACAGATCAAAGGTCAGCCATGGGTATCACCAGTCAACAGCACTGCAATCAGTATAATCTTGGAATCAGTTCTGTTTGGATGTAGAATGAAGAATATTAGTATATTGATCAGTTTTGGTTTCAGAATATAGGAATATTCTTTTTCATTTAAAATAGTGTTCTTTCTTTTTTATGTGAATGAGTTTTCACAAAGTTTCTAAAGTTTTTCAGGATATTTTATGCAAGAACTTTTTAAAACTTTGTGTTTCTTAGTTTAAAGATTAAATTCTGTTTTGTAATGTGGATTCTTTTAAAAGTACATTTTCAACTGCAGTTTATTTGATTCTGTGAGAAGAATTTAATAGAGGTCCGATTGAAATAAGAAATGGCACAATGTCAGTTTTCAAATGTTACTTGTTTCAATCCATTTAAGAAAAGTAATCACACCATAAGGGATAAGAAAAAGTTAAGAAAGGTTACAAATTGGATATGTGATTTGTATCCTGATTTGCCCAAACATGCAAAAGTTTGTGATTACTGCCGGAAAGAATTAGCAAAGTTAAAAGATCAGAGCACTTCTACTCATCAAGAAGAAGAAATTTCAGATTCAGAAGATCCTAGCTTTTCTGCTGAATCACATGTGATCGCAACATTAAATTCTTCACTATATGAATTAGGAGAGTCCCCTATCGATAGGAAAAAAATTAAATCAAAACAATATGCAAGTAAAAAAGTTAAAACAATAGACTCAGCCCTAAAAAGAAATTTGTTTGTATCAGCAAAAGAGTCTTCAGAAAGTGATAATGCTGAAGATTTAGATAAAACAGTTTTGCAAAATCTTATAGAGAATTTTTCAAATACAACAAGTAGGACAAAAAAACTTATGATATTGACTTGCCTACCGGAAAGTTGGGGTATCAGAAAAATCATGCGTGAGTTTAACGCACCTAACTATATGGTACGTCAATCAAAAAAACTGTTGAAAGAAAAAGGAATATTGGAAACCCCAAATTCTAAGCCAGGTAAAAATCTTTCTACTGAGATAGTTAACACGGTCACTTTATTTTATGAAAGTGATGAGATAAGCAGATCAATGCCCGGAATTAAAGATTGTATCAGTATCACTGACCAAAGTGGAAACAAAGTAAAAGTTTATAAAAGGCTCATTTTATGCAATCTAAAAGAGGCTCATGTACTATTCAAAGAAAAGTTTCCAGACTTAAAAATTAGTTTTTCTAAGTTTGCAGAGCTCCGTCCAAAGCGTTGCATTTTGGCTGGGTCAAAAGGTACACACACAGTTTGTGTTTGCACGACTCACCAAAATGTCAAGTTAATGATAGAAACGTTAAAATGGGTGCAATTACCAATGCCGAATTGCCAACTTACAAACATTGCATATCAAAAATGTTGTGCAATCCACCGTCAATAGACTGCAACATGTCTGAATGCTCATCTTGCCCTGGTGATTTTGAAATACGGAATATTTTAAAGAAATCATTCGAGGATAATTTAATAGAAAAAGTCACATTTAGACAGTGGGTTTCTGTAGATCGCTGCAATTTAGAGACTCTGCAGAAATCATCAGCAGAATTTATTGAATATTTTTGTGACAAACTGTCAACCTTGGTTAGACACGATTTCATTGCAAGACAGCAATCATCTTTTATGAATCAAGTAAAAGAAAATTTGAAAGAATCAGAATTTGCTGTTGTGCTTGATTTTTCTGAAAATTACAGCATGGTTATTCAAGATGAAGCTCAAAGTTACCACTGGGCTAATGAACAAGCCACAATTCATCCGTTTGTAGTGTACTACAAAAGGGAAAATACAGTTGAGCACTTAAACTATGTTGTAATTTCAGACTGTTTGGAGCATAATACTGTTGCTGTGTACACCTTCCAAAAGAAATTCATTAAATTTCTCGAAAATAAATTTCAAAAAGCCCCAACAAAGATTTTCTATTTTTCAGATGGATGTGCTGCCCAGTATAAAAATAAGAAAAATTTCTCCAACCTATGTTTTCATAAAGAAGATTTTAATATTGAAGCTGAATGGCACTTTTCAGCCACAGCTCATGGGAAAGGGCCTTGTGATGGACTGGGTGGCACAATTAAGAGACAGGCAGCAAGAGCTAGCTTACAGCGACCTTATGAAAATCAAATAGTAACACCTCTTCAATTACATAAATGGGCCGAATCCAATTTTTCTTCAAAAATAACCTTTGCATTTTCAACACAGGAAGATTACATTAATTCAGAAATATTTTTAAAAGATAGGTTCAACAAAGCAGTTACCATTAAAGGAACACAGCAATATCATGCTTTCATTCCGGATAAATTAAATACATCAGACATATTTGTTAAATCATTTTCTGATTCTTCAAAATCATTTAAAGTAATAGTTTCAAAATCTGATGATAAACTATCATTATCAGATTGCAATGGATATATCACCGCTGCATATGACAAGCATTGGTGGCTTGCATATATCCTGGATAAAGATGAAGAACTTGATGAGCTTAAGGTCACATTTTTACATCCACATGGGCCATCTTCATCATTTTCTTATCCTAGCAAGCCAGATGTTCTATGGGTGCCACTTATGGATGTTTTATGTTCTGTTGAGCCTCTAACACCAACTGGGAGAACTTATGTTTTAACTAAAAAAGACATTTTGAAATCCAACAATTCATTGTCCAAAGTAATTCAATAACAAGAATTGTTAAAGGATTTGCATTGGTAAGGTTTTGTGTTATTTAACAATTTGACAATTTTGTACACCGTTATTTGAACTGACTGTAGTGTATCATATTGTATTATACATTTATCATATTACATTATGCATCATACTTTTTTTTATATTATATACTATTATACTTAAAATTGATGAAACTTTTTAAACACTATTTTTCCTATGAACCCATTGTTGTCCTATTTTCAAATTTCAAAATTATTGTAAAACTGTATATACTGTTTTACAATAATATTACTCATTTTTTAAATTATTTGAAACAAAAAAAAAGTTTTTAAGTCTTTATATTTGAACTATTTTAGTATATAATTGTATTATATTGTATCATATTACATTGCATCATATTGTATTGTACTGTATCACTTGAAATTGATGAAAAATCCAATTTTTAAAAAATTATTTTTTCTATGAACCCATTGTTGTCCCATTTTGAAACTTTCTGTAATGTTTTACAATAATATAATTTACTTTTCCTAATTTTTTTAAATTTTTTAAAAAAACGTTTTTTTTACAATTTAAATTTTAAAATTTAAATTGAAATTTTGAAATTTTTTTTTCTAAAACCTGTATTATGTTGCATATCATATTAAAGTCCATACAAAATGCTGCAATATGACACTTCTTTCACCTTCCTATCTTAATTAGGAGGGACCCTATGATGATTTGAAAATTTGTCAAACTGCCATTTTTTGACAATTTTTGAAAAGTTTACATAGCCATATTTTCAAAACGGATAGATATATTTTGAAAAAATTTGGTATTTTTCTTAGTCTATATATGTACTAACTATGTGCCATCGTTCATTAAAATCTGAGATGGTGAGGTAAAATAGGTGTGTTGATTTGACATGGAATGACCCTTATATGATATGAATTGTTTAATAAGGATGCTGTTGTAAGATTTATTTATTGTGAAAGTTTCATTTGTATTCGTCTAATATTACTAATCTCTTTTCTGTTTCTGAAATGTTACTCTATAGTAGAGGTAGCAGCCGACTTATATATTTTTGAGAGAGACATTTTTTCCTTTGAACGTGATTGTGTTTAAAAAAACCGAGAATTATATTTTTTTGTTTGCATTCATATACACAGTATGGATTACAGATAATTGCAAATTAGCAGCACTCTCCTGTATTAGTATTTCTGAATTAACCCTCTGACTGATTATCCCGCAATTTCCACGTGCAGGACATTTGTAGAAAAATTTATATACATACATAATTTATAAGCAGTTTTGTTTCAAAAATTCTGTATTCAAAGGTTAAGAATGCAAATAATAAATATACTACATATTTCAAATACATGATGATTTGAAATATGTAAGGACATATTCGTCCATTACATATTAGTCAAAAGGATTTTGAAAAAAAAATTAGGCAGTCAGAGGGTTAAAGGAAATATTAGAACTTTTTGTAGCAATGCCTTTGATATTTAAATTTTCCTTCAGAGGAAAGTATAAATAATAAGCGCTATCTTTTTAAAATCACCAAAACTTTCAATAATGATTTTAATTTCTACAAATGTATTTTTCAGAGTTACAATTACAATTTTGATTTTTTAAAAATGATTTCCTGTTCCTCGTTAAGTTTTACTGGTACAATGTTAGAAATAAGTTTTTGTGTCAATATTCACAGACAACCAAAAATCACGTGCTTTATATTAATAAACAAGTTGAAATGTTAAATTTTAGTCATCTGTTAATGGCTTTATTATAATGGAACTCAATCCTTAGACATTTTTAAATGCATCTAAATATTTCTTTCAGCTTAAAAAAATGAAATATATTATTTATGGTAGTTAAACCTTTTAGGATTTTTTATGTAGTATTTTAGTTTGTCTTTTTGTATGTGCTCGTATGTGTCACATTCAAAATAATCACTTTTTATTCCAGCTGTTTCTGATTGACCGAAATGCATTTGTTAGCTACTTGAACTCTATATAGGAATAGCTTCTACAGTTCTGGCATCACTTATGCAGAGTTTCCCCCAGGTTTTAAAAAGGGCAGGGTGCTTCGTGTAGGAAAAGGGCTCTTTTAGATTCTGAAGGGCATCTTTTGGATGCTTAAGGGCACTTTAAAAAAATTTTTAAAGCATTCTTTTGATTTTTAAAACTACTTTTAATATTTAATAGACAGGACGCTATTTTAAAGACATCAATGAGTCAATTTTTAGTATACAAGTAATTTTTTTAATAAACAAAGGAGTAAAGGCACTTTTTTGAGCTGGGGGCAACAAGGGTGCTAATGTTATTCATCAGTTGCAAGAGGGGGCTATTTTGTAAACCTAAGGGCAGGCAGGGTGCAGCACCCTCCTGAAACTGTGTAGGGGAAACTCTGCTTATGAGATAACTAAACAACACTTTTTAAATTAATTCGGGAGCATGTTATTTGCATCAATTTATGCCCTGAAACATTTGTGGAGATGTTTATAGTCATTTGAGAATGGCTTTTAGTATTCACAGAATCATTTAGAATGCTGATTTCAGGAATGAAGAGGATAAAGCAACTGAAATATAAATTTTTTGATGTTAACTGTTAGTAACTTTACAATGTAACTTGATTTTAAGGTATTATTAAAAGCATTTTAATAGATACATCTTAAAATTTTTCAAATCTGGTTTATGAAATTTTTAGATTTCCTTATGTAGTACAGTAAAACCTCCCTAAAGTGACCACATTCCGTTCCAATAAAAATTGGTCATTCTGAGAGGTGGTCTCTTAATGGAGGTCATGTTTAAATCCAGATTTTAATTGCTGAAAAATGTAACAATTAATGTTACTAAAATTTATTTTTGACATTAGGAAAAAATAGGAAAATTTAAGTATCAAAACAAAAGTTAATTACATAAGTTAATTACTGTGTAGAGTTAAAAAAAGGAATAGCTTGATATTTGCTTTGATTTTATGGTTTTATCTTTTATAACTTTTATTTTCAAGTCCTTTTGAAGTTCAGTAAACAAAGGCAATTTTTTTTTTTTTTTTAGAGCAACAAATAATGACGATTTCTTTAATTTAGCTATTTCTTTGAGAGTTTCCTGACAGAATAGGGCAGGGGGGTTTATTGACCATCATTCTTAATTCATCATCACAGTTAAATTCATTGCCTAAAAAGGCACAAAGGGCTTTAAACACTTAAAAGTTACTGGAGTAAAAAAAATTCTAAACTTAGTTTAGAAGTTTGATGAATAATACGCTCTCTGGAATTATTTTTCTAAAAAAAACCTTCAAGCAACCAGGAAAAAATGCAATTTGTTTCATTTTCTTCAAAGAAATTGGTTGCTCAGAGGGAATTCAACTGGGATGGTCTCTGAATGGAGGTAAAATTAGTATCGAGCTTATGGGAATAAATTTCGTTCAATGAAAAAATGGTCGTTTAGGGAGGTTTCATTGTACTTTAGTTTATTTTTTATGTATATGTCTACATTTGTTTTAGATATTTCTTTTTTAAGAAAGTTAATTTAATCTCCTTTTCTTATTTTTTTAGATGTATTCACTATGTAAACATTGTGGAGAATTTGCTGTAGATGATTCAGAAGATGTAAGTTTTATCTTATTTTGATTCTAATTCGTTTTTTTAAATTTAATTTTTAATTATGATAACTTTTGCTCTATAACTTTATTTAAAGGCTGATAGTACAGTATTAAACAAAAACATAATTTGCTTAATAAATTAAAAGAAAAACAATTTATTTCCAACATTGTTTAGGCCTGAGAAGGGACTGATATTAAGATATTTCATTTAGTTGCTTCTGCATTTAATGTTAAATTCTTGTAAGAAATGCGGTTAAACTAATTGAACTGTAAAAAAAATAAAAATTAAATTCAAACAATCTGATAATTAAACCACCCTAAAAACTAGATTCCGTTTAAAAAAAAAAATCGAAATAATCCTTAGACCCTCCACCCCCCCCCCCTTTTTTTTTTCTTAAGATTTGCATTTTGCATGTAGCTTATCATTTTGTGTAAACATACAAAATCTGCAGTACAAATATTTGCAACTTAAAAATGGAAAAAAGTCTAAGACTTATTTCGATTTCATTTGAACGGAATCTAAGTTTTTAGGGTGGTTTAAGTATTATTAGGATGAGCGAAGCAAATCCTCTATTAGGCTATACAAATTACATTTTGTCTTACACTTTACAAAAAATCTATTCAGTATTTTGACTTGAAATTAAACATAAAAATAAATTATGATCTGTAGATTTGCACAATATTTTTTTTTTTTTTTTACAGAATAACGTTAACAAATTTATTTTAATTAATTTATTTTACATGTTTTTCCATTACGAACGCATTTTTACAAGTAAAAAATAAAACACATATTTTCAGAAGAAAAAATAAAGGAGTTACTATTTCTTTTATGAAATTTTTAAAATATATTTTTTTTATGAAAATTATAGCATATTTTTAATGAATTAAAATTTGTGAAAATTCAATTATTTACATTCAATTATAAAAGTATTTTTCAGTGTTAAAAATTCAAATATACAATTTATTCTTATTATGTGAAATCATTTACGCAGTTGATACTTACACATTTAAAAGACTAGCAATATAAATAGTGCAGTATTTGTTTCTGGTTAATATTTCGTAAATTAAATCATCATCAATCAATAAATAAATACAAGAAAAATATAAATAAATCACAAAGTTGAGAACTATTTAATCAAACTATGTGCTCATTTGTATGCAACTGATATTCGTTTTCTAAAATCAAAATCAATAAAACATATTTCAATTTTTCTTTTAAATTTGGCGTCATGTTCACCTGCTTTTTGTATTAACTAATATTAATGTGCTTTATATTACTTACAAATGTTTGAAAATGTCATTTTTATTTCCACTATGATGTCTATTCATCGTATTTTTAATTCTTAAAAAAAAAAAAAAAAAAATATTTCCATTTTTCACACGGAAATCTTTCAACTAAAAATTAATTGCTGTAGATAAAAATGTATCACAGCTTTTGAATTTTTGCAATAATGAAGAAATTATGTTAAATTTTATAGGAAAATGTCCATTGGTTCTCCATGAAAATAGCAAAATTTGTAATTATTAAGAAAAATATTTGAATAACGTAAATAAAACATAGCCTGTGATACTTTCTGGGTTATAATCCACCCATATGTAAATTCATTTTATCATCCGTTTTGACTCTGACATCAGGCAAACGTTTTCTCACTTTAAATTTATAATTAATTATTACAACTAGCAAAGAATAAAAAAATTGTCATCAGGTACAAAAAGGTGGGAAGGAAAAGTAAAAAAAGTTAAGAGCTCCATAGGCTTTTCTATGTTAAATTAACATTGAGAAGTGACACTGGAAATAAATAAGTATTGGGCTGCCGCGCAATACTTAAATTAAGATTTTGTGCTGCATCATTTATTATTGCAAATGATGGGTGTTTTGTTTATTATACAATTTGTAAGAAATACGCATCAATCAAATAATAGTAGCAAGTGACACATATTGCTGCTTCTCATTCACTTTAAAAAAAAACTTATTGAATATAGGTTTATTGGGTAAATAAAAAATAACAAAAAAATTAAATCATGAATATTTTGAGTATTATTTGCTGCTTCAGTATGTGGTTAAGAGTTCTCTATAGAGTTGAAAAAGTTCAAGCCGTTGCCAATAAAATGATGATGAACATCATAAGAATTATCCTTATGATCTGGACCAATACCACTACAACTTATCATAAGTCATCATCATGAGAAATATCGTTCTCAGTATTTATAGAAAAAACATGTCTCATTCCTACTGGATCTTTTCTATATCTTCTTTATCCTACACAATACTTTCAAAGAGATTCTTTCTTAAACTCTTTTTTTTTATCAATTACTCTCCTAAAACAATACAGAGTTCAGTGTGATGTGGCCTCTCCTATCACACATAAAAAAAAAAAAAAAAAAAAAAAAAATGTCATTCTCAACAGAACTTTTTATTTGCTGGCCAGAGGGGTAGTGGAGGTTTCTACCTTCCTGTGAGAAACTTCTTAAACTGAAAGTCAAAATCTGAGATTGCCACTTTCTTGAAATGTTTCAATGTTCCTTTGTGGTTTCTCTTTGAATGTTCCTCTCAAATCTAAAGATCGATCACCATCTTTTTAAAAAACACTACAGGTGGTAAATATTTCTCAACCTTTGGGCAAAGACCTGGCAGAGATGCAGTTTTCTCATGTGTTCTTTAAATATTAACCTAGATTATCATTAACATAAAATTGAAGCTGAAAAGAATTCTTTACAAATTCATTTGCTCTGAAGTTTTAGATGTTTTTATTGGTATATTTGCAAAGTGTAATCATCATAAGTAAAAATTATACATTGTAGCAAAAAGTTCATATTATTAACATAGTTGAATACAACAAGATATATTAATATTGTCAACTTAGTTATAGTGAGCTGAGCTCAGACTAAGGAGAACCTAGTTTTAGCCTTCTTATTTGATGTTTTGCCCTTTTTTTTAAATTGTGAATCGTATATTGCTTTGATAAATCAGTGAAGTAGCCATAGACAATTTAGAGAGACAATTAGACAACTTAAAGTATAACAAATATATGAGGGATGAAGTTGTGGATGTTTGTGAAGAGGACAATAAGGTGTTAATATTAAATAAGTACAGTAGGGAGCCAAGTATACAAACCTGTCAGGAGTGGCAATAGTTTGTATAATTGGACAAGCAATTTTAGGGATATTCCTTACTATGTCAAAATTAGTGATGTAACGAATAGTGATTTGGCCGAATACCGAATATTCGGCCAAGTTTTAGGCCAAATACCGAATATTCGGCGGCCGAATACTGACTTTAATATAAATGACTTTTATTTTAATTGTTTAATTTTTTTTTTAATTTTAAAATAAAAAATTAAATTAAGGACTAATTGAAATTAATTTTTTGTTTGAGTTTTCAAAAATCATAACAGCTGAATGTATTTTTTGTTATACTTTAAATGTCTTAAAAAATACTTTAAAGATAACATATGACTTTTAAAAATGTAAATAATAATTTAATTCATATTTTTTTATTTAATCCATAGATAGTTCTAATAATTTATATATATATACTATATAAAATAGAACTCATTACCTCTGTAAAAATGAAACTTTTTTTTATTTTAGTAAAATCCTTTCACCTTCTAAAAATAAGAACTTGCATGTGTCCTCTGTCTTTTTATATCCTTTTTCATGCAACTTAAACTTAGTAAATTTACACTCTGTATGTCAAAAAAAAAGGTTATTTTCTTAAAATATAATTATTCATTCCATTAAAATATTACATATTCTTTTCTGCTACCAAGATATACTTTTCTCTTTTCTTTCTCTCAAAATTAACAAGCCCCTCATAATACTTCCTCCACCCCATATTTCAGAATGAGATCTTTTTCTTATAATAATTAATGTATTTAGGTATAATTTTTTAATATTGTTTGTCGAAAATATTTAAAATCATATTTTGTTTTGATTTTCTGGAACATATCTAACCAAATATCTTAAAATATTCGGCCAAATATGCCACTATTCGGCTACAGGTATTCGGTCAAATGTCCCACTATTCGGTCACAGGTATTCGGCCGAATATCTGTTCAATATTCGGCCGACCGAATATTCGGCAAAAGGGCCGAATAGGCCGAATACCGAATAGTGGCCGAATATTCGTTACATCCCTAGTCAAAATGATTAAAATGTATTTTTTACATGTAACAGGTTTTTTTCCTGGAACAAATATATCTCTCTTGTAAAAAAAAGTAACTAACGCTGTCACCGCCACTGTTTTTGAATTTTTTGTGACCTGGGTCTTTCTTCGTTAATATTAAGAAAACTACTGCATACAAAAATATGAAAATCGGTGGTATTGTAGAGAAATGTTTGATAAACACACTGATGCAGACAGTTTTTGAATAAATAATTATTTTAAGAGATATTTAAAGTTAAAGCTGGTCAAAATCATTCCATTAAAAAAGCTTTATAGGAGCAAAAACTATACATAGGAATTTAATCATTTTTAGTTCATTTTATACATTAGAATTTCGCAGTGTGCAGACTGCATTTATTTTTTTAATTTGACTCATTTTTTGAGGATTTGTTTTCATTTTATATCCAAGATTTCAGCATTTCGAAAAATATTTTTTGCATCTTTTAGAAAAGGATATTATTTTAAATTGTTGACAATTTTTAAAACAGCACAAAGAATGTTTCCTTAAAAATTTATTTACATATGACTATTATAAACAGAAAAAAACTTTAAAAATAGAATTAAATGATTATGTTTTGAAAGTAGGAAAATGTAGAAAATTAAGTCATAAAAACTATATTTACACATGAATTTTAAAAGAGAAAGAAAATTGTAAAATAATAAATTCATTAATATGTGTTAAAAGTCGTAAATGGAGAAAATTACGTCATATTTTAAATGGCCAAACAATAATATTGCCAAATGGTTTAATTTAAAAATATATTTGTGCGAGACATTATTTCACATTTTGAGATAATCTTTTAAACTATTGTTGTGAATTCTAAGACAACGCAAATATTTCCTTTCTAAAAACAAAAGTATTTTCACGTCAATGTTAAAAAGAAAATGAAAACTTTGCTGAAAATTACGTCAGATTTAAAACGATTCATTTAAAATGTCTTATTTAAAAGAACTTTCTTATAGCATTGTTAAAAATACCGGGAGGCAAAGAAGGTTTGCAGTGTCTGAACAGGGGTTGGCGAGCATAGCCCCCTACGAGTGTTTTAACTCAACAGTGCTTTAAACAGCTAAACTGTGTTTTAAAATATAGTATTGGATGGATAAATAATAATTAAAAAAAAATCTTTTATGTTTACAGAATTTTCCTTCACATTTTAACCATTCTTAAGATTAGCAGCTGTTAGTGCTGCATGTTTAAAAATTGTGTTTATTTTGTCATTTTTTATTTAATTTTTTTTTCCAGTATTTTTAATATTTTTTTTTATTATTATTTCTTTAACTTCAAAATTTGAAATTTTAGTAAAAGAAGCTTTGGACTGTTTTTTGCTTTAAATATTTTTTTTTCATCCGACTAAAACCGAAACATTGCATTGCATTGAAATGCTCAGAAATGATCTGACATCCATTTCTAAAACAATGAATATTGATTACAATTCATTGCATAATATTGGAAAAAGAATTGTAGGAAGCACATCTAGGGATAAGCAAACCTTAATTCATCAATATTTCATGTAACAATTTAAAAAAAAAAAAAAAAAAAAAAAAGGTGATCATAAATCTCATTTTTATTCTTTTCAATTTTTTTGTGTTTATTTTTTTAATAATAATATTTTATTGCTTAAAACTGCAAGAACAGTTATGAATTTAAAATTGTCTTAAATTAATTAAAAATACAACTTTTTATAAAGATATTTTTCTCCGACTCCAGTTACCATGACACTCCGCTTATGATGACACTTTTTTCTAATCATTAGAGTGTCAGGATAACGAGGTTTGACTGTACATAAGTTGACAAGAATCAGCTTTCTCCAATCATTTCATAGTTCTAAATATTCAAAGGCTTCATTCTGTTATTGGCTTGGATCATTTTCGTAATATTTGTTTTCATTTTCCTTGATTAGATGATACAATATTACCATCATTTAATATCTGATATCCATGATCAACTGCATCGCTACTTAACCTCTTGTTATTTCATTTTCCATGTAAGTTAGAATTTTTTCCACATCCTTCATTATTTTACATTCCTTATTTGCAATATCAGATTCTGTTGATCCAGTTTCAGTTTCCTCTTTTTTTCTGTTTAAAATTTGATTCTAAGACATCTTTAACATTAAGGATTTTACTAGATTCCGGGAATCTGCAGCCATCATACATCAGCCTTTTAAATTAACTTTTTTGGTATACTGCAACTTTTCCATTTCTTCTGATAAAAGAAGTTTTCTTAACATTTGCTTCCTATAAATTCGTTTGAAGGTCTGTATCACACTTTAATCCATGGGTTGTATTATGTGTAACTTTAGATGGTAAGAACAAAGCCTTAAACTTTTCATTTTCATGTTAAAGGAGATTTACACTCATATGTGAAGGAGCATTATCTAGAAATGATAACACACTGATTTCTTCAAATTTCTTTGATGCTCTTTAATTCTAGGAATGAAGTTTTTATTGTACCAGTCAGTGAAAACTTCTATAGTCATCCATCCTTTTTGTCTTTTAAGTGTAAACAACTGGCAAGGCTCGAGGATTTTTAATTTTACTGTCACCAACAATGGCAGTTTATGGTTTCCTGTTGCATTTGCACACACTAGAATTATTATTCTTTTCTTTCTTTATTTCTAACAATAAAAAATCATTTTAAAAAATGCATTCAAACTCTAAATAATAATAAAGTTATAGAGAGCACAATAAGCTATATAATGCTCCAGTATGGCCTAAATTCAGCATGTGTCAATGTTCATTATATCAAAAGATTAAAATTAAAGAGCTTCAATGTGTGCCCTGTCATATTTATATAGTCACTAAAATTTAATAGTCATCTACCGCATCAGTTATTCATTTGAAGTTGACCTATCACAATCGCTTCACGACCGTGAGTATGGGTGGTAGCTAATCACAGTGATCTGATGTTATGGGCATCACCACACATTTTATTCATTTTTTCAGATGAACCTGAACTGGAATATAAATATTAATGTTTTTCAGGAGCTGTAACAATATGCTTTAATAATTGCATGAACCCTGACGATAGTTAATATCGCCAGGGTTCGAACCGGAACAGTATTTGGCATAATTTCACGTACCAGAATATCGTTCCATTTTCCTTCAGTATATTTCAAGCCCTACTATTTATTCCACATTTTCTTGTAACAACTCTTTAACAATTTCTGGATAACATGTATATTTAATTATTATTATTATTATTTATGAAAGAAACTTTGACAGGTATATTAATATTAATTATTAATGATTTCAATCTATCTCGTTCATTTTGATAACTTTTTATAAAATGTGTTTTTTTTTATATCATTTGCAGATAGAAGTTTGCAAGTCTTGTGGTATTGTTGTGGAAGGTACCACTTTATCCAGTGCTGCATGTTTTCAAAGTAGACCTACTTTCACACCATTTCGCAAGTCTGAAGCTAGATTAAATAAAAAGAAGAGCAAGCCGGCTCCATTATTGCATGGACTAAGCATTCTGGATAATTTGTGCCATGTGAATAGTATTCCTTCATCTTCACCATTGAAAGCTGAAATAACTGCATTATTTGAACTTCTAGTATCAGTTAAACACTTTTCGAAAAAAGAGGATGGTGGAGCAGCTGTTGCTTGTTGCTTGTTTTTGCGTTTGCGAAAAAACAAACAAACTATCCCTATTAATACTCTGTGTAAGCAGGTGCCATGTACCAAAAAAAAATTTTCCTCTTACTTAAAGGTTTTAAAATCTTTTATATCCAGTAATGAAAAATTTAAGCAGTATTCTTTTATTCTTGATGACAGTGCCTGTGATAGCACTGAAAATGATGAAGATGAAGTCCCAAATATAGTTCCATCTTTAATTCATGAAATTTTTGTGAAAGCAAAGACCAAAGAAAAAGCTGAACTCATAGATAAAACAACTTCTTTAGTTAAACTGGCTTATTCATGCTGGCTGTTTACTGGACGATCTCCAAGAAGTGTTGTTGTAGCTTCTGCTTTTCTGTCCTGGAAATCTATGCTTCTTCCCATGAGAAAAAGTATATCATTTGAAAAATTTTGTGATGAATTTGAAATCTATGAACCTAGAGCAGAGGTTAGGATACCTGAGCTTAAAGCTTTGTTATTGAAACTTGGAAAAGAGATTCCTTCCCGCACCAAAAATTATGTAAATAAAAGTAATCTGCTTTTTCATCTGAATACTATATTGAAACACTCTGAAACTTTACGCAATGATTTATTGCCTGATTCCTATACACGTGAGGAAGTAGATACTGCAGAGTTTTCTAATTTTAGGTATCCACCTACAGAGAGGCGTCCTCGTAAAGAGGCATTGGATGCAGTTCATTATGATTCAGATATGAATGCTTCAGATATAGAAATACCCGATTCAGAAATTGAATCATACTTAGTTTCAGGCAAGGAGAAAATCATTGAATTTTGCAAAAAACAGAATTTGAAGTCTACCAAACAGAATTTGAAGTCTGCCAAACAGAATTTGGAGTCTACTAAAAACATTTCAAACTTAAAATAAAATTTATTGCTGTAGGCCCCAGATTGTCTCATTTCCTTCTGTTTAATAGAATCTCATATTGTAATCAGTGTGCTGTGTTTTGTAAAACGTACAAAAAATGTAATCCAGATATTTGTTATAAGTAAATAAACAAACTTTTTCCAGCAATTTGCTCCATAAAATTGTTGTACAAAATAATCAGTTGTATATTTATTCTTTTGATAATTTGTAAGCATACAAATGATGAAAAAATAAAAAAAAAGTGGTACTGTTTGGTTTACAAATGATGAAAAAAAAAAGTGGTACTGTTTGGTTAACCATGCGCCAGTGTTATATATATATATATATATATATATACACGTTTTATTTTAAACTTATTTGTTTTTCAATAATTTATTTCTCTATTTTTTGTGTGTTGGTAGTCCCAAATTAATATTCTTTAGCTTTTTTGTGGCCAATATGAAGATGAAACTACACACTTTATTTGTGGAACTAGGCATTTTGGGACCTGAAGAATCTGTCTAGGTTCTACAGATATCCATTATTCATTTTCTGCTCATTTTATTTGTTTATTTATTATTTTTTTTATTATGTTTTACAAATCTATGTTGAATATGTGAAGGGGAACAGTTTAATTGTCAATGAATAAATTTCTTTCTGTTTATAATTTCACAATTTTTGTTGGTAATTTGTAATGTTTTTTAAAGGTCATATATATATGTATATATATATACAGTCGGACCTCTATTTTGCAAATTTCTCCATTTTGCAAACTTTTCCTCGGAACCAACAACATTTTATGAATTTCTTCATAAAATAACCTCCAAATAGCGAAGTATATTCTCTATTTAACAAACTTTTTCTTCTGATATAATTTTTTTTTCGCCCTATTTCTCAAAATATTTCCGGACATTTCAAACTTATTCTTTCTTTTACACATTTTATAATGCTCAATAACCTTGAATTAGTTTTACCAGGTGCTTAACTCAACGAGAGCAGTAAAATCTCTGTCATTCTTTGCATTTCATCCAGGAAATGCAAACTTTCAATATCACCCTTTCACACTCAAAAGGGTTGTTCTGTAGTAAATAAGTTTCAGTAATTTAATTTAAGGACGCATATACTAATACAGTGCTTAAAATTACTTGTTATAATAAATACGATAATGTCATTAAAATTCATTAATTTTAATGTAAATATTTTCTTAAAACTGAAAATACAGTGTATTTCCGGACAATATTTTTTAAAGTTCTTGTTGTCCTTACAATTTTCTTTTTGATGGGTAAAATGTATAATAATAATAAAAAAATATGATTTACAAAAAAAAGTGTGATTAGTTAAGTTTTTTAATAATGTTTAGTGTTTATGAATTAAAAATCTGTTTTGTGTAGTTTAAAGTATTTAAAAAAGTTAATCCTGATGATAGCATCCTCCATTAATTTTGAAATGTGTTCGTCTGAATGCAGTAGTTATGAAAAAACTTGACATATTAAACAAAAACCTAATTTGTAGAACAAATTTAAAAAACAAAATTTATTTCCTACATTGTTTAAGCCCGAGAAGGAACAGATATGACATGAGGATTTTCATTCAATTCGTTCTACATGTTAAATTTTTGTGATAAATAAGTTACCAATTGAACATTAAAAAATACAGTAAAATTCATACAATATAGTACTTTAAACACCCTAAAAAATTAGATTCTGTTCAAATGAAATCGAAATAAATCTTAGACCTTTTTTAAAGTTTTGTATTTTGCATGTATCTTATCATTTACGTATAATCGTCATTAACATAATACAAAATCTGCAATACAAATATTTACAACTTAAAAATGGAAAATGTCTAAGATTTATTTCGATTTCATTTGAACGGAATCTAAGTATTTAAGGTGTTTAAAGTATTATATTGTATGAATTTTATTTTTATTATTTAATGTTAAATTTGTTTAACTTATTTTTTTACAAAAATTTAACATTTAATGTAGAGCGAATTGAATGAAATATCCTAATATCAGTCCCTTCTAGGGTTAAACAATGTAAGAAATAAATTTAGTTTTTTTAATTTGTTCTGCAAATTAAGTTTTTGTTTAATATATGTATATATATTATATGTATATATAACACTGGCAGCACTGGTGCCCAGCTAACCAAAAAGTACCAAAAAAGTATTACTGATGTTTTATTTAAATGCATCCTTTATATTTATAATATTGGAACTAATTTCATAGTTAGTTCTTTTTATATTTATACTAATTTTACCTATGCACATGCTAGTTTTCTCATAGTAAAATCAGTTCATTGTTTATAAAACATCATGTTTACTGAGGGGCCAGATAAAGTTCAAGTGAAGGCTAATTCTGTTAATAATTTGTGAACTAAATTTCAATTTAAATAATTAATTTGCATTTAAAACTATTGCTTTAAAAAAAGGACGCAAATTATAAAAATGAATGTTTCTGATCTGTTCATTCTAATTTGGAGGCCTAAAATGTAGGACCTGAAATGCCGGTAGCCCTTGAATTAATTAGGCTATACATTTACAACTGTTAAAATATTCTCTAAGTCAACAATATATGTAATTAAATACAGCTCGGCAACTCTGAAACACAGCATAGCTTCTTCTTGGCTTTGTTTTGTCAGGTGTTATTTATCTGAAGTTAAAAATCTCTTGTGAATGTGTTCGTTAAATGATCTGTTCGTAAACTGAACACCCACTGTATTTCCAAATAGTAATCTGCATCCATAGTAATTTTTGCTTTACTTAATGACAGACTTCACATGTTTAAATATAACTATTAGGAAATTCTAGTAATTTAAATAAAAAAGTTTAATTTATTCACGGAAAACAAAATAATCAAATCATTAAATAAAGCGATGATTACTTACTATTCAGAAAATATGATAGGTTTTCTGGATTTAAAAAAAAAATGTTGCCAGCGGGATTCTGCAACTTTGATGAGTTTCAATCCCTAGAGCATTTCCCTCAGTTATGGAAACTTAAATATTTTGCATGATCTCTAATTATGATGAGAATTTGGCAAATCATGGAAAGAATGTGCTGAGAAGAGTAAATTTAATCTGTTATTTTAATGATTTTAGACTAACAAAGCGACTTTTTGTATGTACTTTTTCTGAAAAGCTTTTTAATAATGCAATATCAATTCAACATTTTATAAATATATAAAGCCATTTTTAACTATACAAAACGCCTCTTCCTACAAAATACCTGACTCACTTTAAATAAAATGTTTCAAGTGTAATATGTATTATTTTCACAATCAAGTGTTATTTTCCATTCCTTTATGTGATGTTGATTTGAATAAAGAAATATCTTTACATTTTAACATTCAAGTGCCTATAAAAGGTGGTACTTTTATAAAAGATAAAAAAAAAAAAGCATGAGCTTCAGTTTTCAAAATTTCTATTTCAATAAGGAAAGTAGGTACCGTAATTTCGGGTAGTACGTGTTTAAAAGTTAAATTTTACCTTTTGCGGCTTATACGTGTTTAAAAGTTAAATTTTACCTTTTGCAGCGTATACAAAGTAATAACGATTTTTTCCAGAAAAAAAAAAAAAATCAGATCATGTAAATATTATAGAGTGAAAATCTGAAAAACAATATTAAAAATGCTTCACGGATTAGAAATAACAATCATGAAAAAAATATCGGGAATTCTTTTTTATTTCATTAAAAAAGAAAAAAATCTATGCATGGTTTCTTTCTGCATAACAAAATGTATTACTCAAAGATAATGATCTCATTCTGATAACGTTCAACTTCCCGCTCCAGAGGAGTTGAATAAACAAACTGCAGATAACTCTCTTCCTTTTTATAAACTAGGGGTTTTGGGGAGTGCTGTAATTTTCTAATAACTTATTATATTTTAATAAAATTTTGTTACACAGCTTAATTTACTGTTATTGCAACTTGCTGAAAATTTGAACAAATCACAATCAAGTAAAATTGACATGAGTTCGTTAAAATTTTTGTGCCCTCTGAAAATCTAATGTTGCCGCCCTTTTCACTGGCCCAGTCCGACCCTGGTTGATTCAGGCAAAATTTGAAGTCTTATTTTCCCTTTTCAAAAATCCATTTTATAAGCCTGGTCTCTTCACAAAATTCCTTTGAATAAAACAGGCCCCTTCACAAAATTCCTTTGAATAAAACAGGCTCCTTCATAACATTTCTCTTAATAAAATAGGCCCCTTCACAAAATTCCATTCCATAAGAACATACTCTTCATTAATTGTTTTTATTTTGTTGGGTTTTAAAATGTGTAATTTGCAAAGAAGTCCATCAAAAAAGTTAACTTTAGCAGAAGGACTTATAAAGAAGCTATTATTAATAAATGCTTGGTTTGAATTTGAGTAGCTGGATTTCATCTTTCATTACAAAATGTTATTTTTCGCAAAAATATAATAAATTTCACAAAGATAGCTTTTATTTTTCACAAAGTGGGCCCTAAGAAAAAAAATCATGCATCAACCAGTAGTAATACCAAAATTGTAAATCCCCCCCCCCCTTTTGTTTTCATGTGTGTGTGTAATAAAAGGCCAAATTAGCACTAGCCACTGGCCACAGGGCCAGTAAATGAGAAAAAGTGGCTAGTAAAAAATTATCTATCAGCGGCCACTTTTTTACAAGGAGAGAATAAAATTTTCTTGTATTTCATGAAGGATTCTACTTTTTTTGGCTCCAATATACTTATATTAGCATATTTATTTGGGCTATTCAGTTTTAGATTAATACTTATAGAAATTTTACTGTTTAGTATTTTTAAATAAAAAGTGGCCTCTAGTTTAAAAGAAAGTGGCCACTTAAAAAACTAGTCCTACCTGCCAGTGGCCACTAATGAAATTTCCCAGTTTTGCCCTATAGTGTGTAACAAAAAATGTGAAATGGTATAATATTTTTTTCCTGAGTCTGCTGTACCCGAAATAATGATGAAATTTTTGTTACCTTTCTTCTTTCAATTTTTGGGTCTGCAGGATGCAAAATAAATCTGAAATTGTAAAATTAATGCTGAAAATGTAAAAATTTCATATTTTCTTTCACATCCGCAGAACCCAAATTATTTTCATCTGTATTGTACTTCCTTTCACAAAATAATTTTCTTTTAAGAGTCTGTGAGATCCAAAATAGTAAAATTTCTATTTAGTTTTCTTCTATATTTGGATTTTTCTTGTCTGCAGGACCCGAAAGTGTAAAATAAATAAAATGGAAAAAATAAAATTTTTGCCTCTCCCAAAGTCGTGAGAACAGAATTAACACCAAAATATTAAAATTTTAGTCTTTTGTTTTTCTTGCATCTCTTCATAATTTTTCGGGTTCTGGAGACAACAAATGGTATCTGAATTGTAAAACTTTCACCTTCTATTTTTCGGGTCTGCAGGAACCAGCATAGAACCAAAATTAAATTTTCTTCCTTTCTCCACATCCACCGGATCAGAAATAATGCTGAATTTAAAACTTTTGCTTCTTTTCTTTCCCTATCTCTACAATTTTTTGGTTCTGTAAGATCTGAAGTGACACTGAAATGTTTGTTTTTCTTCCCTCTTCGGATTTTTCAAGCCAAAGTAAAAATTGCATCTCCATCCTGAACAGATTTGCATAAAAAACTCACTATAGTGTATAAACAAGAACTCTGCTGCATCTCTGACCCAAGCCAGACCCGCATGGAAAATTTATTCTAATTTCTATGTTATGGGACAGTTTGCAGGTCTATTGTCTATTTCCAAAACATGAAACACAAGCATTCTACATTTAAAAAAAAAACCTTTTAAGTGAGGGTGAATAATTCTGTTTTTAGGAAAATAACTAATTATATTGAATTTAGGTAACTGTTTATTTCCAGTTTCTATATAAAGCAATTGTCATATTTCTAGTAATTTCATTGCCAATCCTAGTAATTAAATTGTTTCAAAAGAGAAGAAAAAATCATCAAATGCTTCTCCAGCCTACTTGTACTCAGAGATGGATTATCCATTATGCTGAGTAGGCTGAAGCCTAGTAGCCCAGAAGAAAAGGGGACCCAGTACTAAGATTTTTTTCCCCTTCATATTGGGCTAATAAACAATGCAAAAGAGAAATGATGCGCAATATTGTTTGTTGCACTCATATATAGAATTTTGAAAGTTATTAACAAGTAGATTGCATTTCAAACGCTATTCAATTTCTAATTTCTTCTATTTCCATAAAACATGAACTTTTTTGGCTTGCAATTTGTGATTGACTTACATAGAGCCATGGCAAGATTTTGTAAGCAACACTACGAATAATTTCTTTTAAACAATTTTTTAAGTTATAATCAAGCATTTTTTCTATTTTTGCTCCTTAGTTTTTAACACCTTGGTCTGTCATCTAAGCTCAACTCTCCCCCCCCCCCCCCCTTTTATAGCCAGCCCTGGATTTACACATTTTGCATGTCTTAAATATGATTTTTCTGTATTTTGAATGATTTCTCTCTGTGTTAAAAGCTTAAGAGTGCTACTATAGAGAAAGAACTAATACACAAAATTAATGATTAGTGATTAGACACTGATACTTATTAGATTTTGCTGATTTTCTAGAAAAAAAGTAATTTATGTCACATTGGAAGAAGTCTTCGAAGTAAACTAGAATTCCTAAAGTGCGCAATATTTTATATCATTTGAAATTCAAAATTAAAGCGAATTATTGAAATACGTCTGAAATTTAAGAATCCAGAACTTGATTTAAATGTAGGGATAAAACTCGTAGATTTTTATATCAATACTCATCAGAACTTTGATTTAATATTTCATTTCAGGATTTTGAAGTATTAGAGGAAATTTCACAATCTAGCACTGCATCATATAAAAATACAATGAAAATTTTTGAAAGAAAAAAAAAAATTCACGCATTCTAATAATTACTATATAAATTTTTATATGCGGATTTTAGGTCATTACATGTCACAAATAAACAATTGCCTGATGGAATGCAAATATGCATACACTTTCTTTACATATTTCTATCCCATCTTTTTTATATGAGTGTAGAGAAAGTCGAAAAGTTGAAACAAAAAAATACCCTAAGGGCTTCGATGATTCACTTTCTGGAAAATCATCCTATGAAATATATCCAGGAAGAAGCATGGGGTTACGTTTTTTTTTGGGGTATTTTTTGTGGTTTAGCTCAAAGCAAACTTTTTTTTTTCTCCTCTAAAAAGCACCAAGACATACATACACTCAAAAGTAAGTAACAGAAAACTAATAATGCACATTGAATCTGCAATATTAAAGCAAAGTTGCATTTAAGGCGGTTCTCAAATGCCCTGCTCAACTACGTGAAACATTTTCCAATTCATTTTTAAACGTAACATTTTCCAATTCATTTTTAAACGTAAACTGTGAAATTGGTATTGAAGCAATTTAGGATCAAATGGAATTCTCCATTTTTATATAAACAAATTACTAATCTAGTTATAAATGATTTTTGTCACGTGATGATCGATTTATCTCCTTTACCACTGTTGCGACCAGGACTTCAGTTTCAAAGCGTCAACTTTGACAGTATTTTCTGAAAGATTTTCTACCTTGACTAAAAAATAGAAAATGTCATTCGATTACATAGTTTCTTGATAAGAACACCTGCCAGTTTCATGAGTTTCCGAGGAAGAATTCAGAAAGTATAGTTCTTTTGGATTTGAGTACAGCCTAGGAATAAACTAAAAAAATTGTTAAAGAAAGTTCTTTTGAGGTTAGAGATTCCACATATATATTTATAGGAAACACATTAATTTGTAAGTTTTCTTATGGTAAATTCATCAAAAAAGTATGTAAATGATTAAAAATTTTCTTAGAATATTAATACCAGTTGATTCAAACTAGATATCTGCTCGATGATCTCTTACATATATAATGATAGAAACATACTTCTAATTGCAAAACATATACAAATCAAGTATACATTTTAAATATAGCATTTGTTTTAAAAGGGGCTTTAAACATATTAACATAAGAAATTTTATTTTTTATATGGTTCCTGGCCCCTAAAAAACAGTTCTACTCCATTTAAAAAGGACATTAAATAAAATCCCATTCTTTTACGACCAATACTTAGCGAATAGCATTTTTAATTTTATGAAATTTCAATTTTTACCTGCACTAACGGTGCATGTTCCTTCTACTTTTAGTGCCAGAAAACACTTAAATTACATAAAATTTACAATTTGGTAACTTTTGGTCATAATTTTTTTTTCTTAATGTCTGCCTTAAATGAGGGCAACATTTTTCTGAATATAACTTATAAGACACCGGAACCGTATAAAATTAAATTTCATATTTTAATATGTATACAGTTCCTTGTAAAACAAATGCCATATAGAAAAGCTGCACTTATTTTCTGAACTTTTTGTATGTTTCTATCATTAGCAATTTATCAGATAATTGAGCAAACGTATATTTTGAATCACCCAATATATATCTCTTTGAAGGAGGTGAAGGGGGGGGGGGGCCACAAAAAAGTCAAGCCTATGGGCTCAGGTGGTCATTAACCCGCTTCTGCTTGTACTACAGTATATACAGTAGACTCCTTCAAATCCGCAACCCTAAAATCTGCACATCTTTACAGATGTAAACAATGAATCTTTCATTTCAAATATAGGGGCAAAAATACAGAACTTTTTTATTTCATCCTGTATGTATTTTAATATGTAATTCTTAATAATAAGACTGAACTTGTGGTTTTCCATGAAAGAAGTATACATTTATTTATTTTTAAAATCAAGATATTGCTGATATCACTGGTAATCACAATCTTTTTACCAAATATATTTATGTATTAATCAAGCTTTTTTGGTTATTATTATGATGATTTTGATGTGAATTAATAGAGAGTACTTTTCATAAGGGAAGTTTCGTTGAATAATTCAAGGAAAATGTATGTCATTTTTTTATGCATATTCAAATATACATTATAAATTATTTACTTGACCTTTACTTTTAATATTATAATCAGTTTTTAAATTATCTTATTCTTTATCCTTTTAGTTTATTACTTTACTTTATTATTTTAATATTTTACTATATTATAATCATTCATTATAATTTTGATTACATTTTGCATTCAAATTATTGTTTAAAAAATGTAAACAAAGCAATGACCAGAAATCCACAAAATTCTAAAACCTGCATAACCTCTGGTCCCAAGCTGTGCGGGTTTGAGGGAGTCTACTGTATTACTGATAACTTGTCTTTTAAAAATCTATTGTGCAACAATAACATGTTTTTTTTTTTCTTTTTTCAAAGAATAATTGACCTATTTTAATAATTAATGATAGTGAAGTTATTTTTAATAATCTGTAGTGCATAATCTTTGTTGTATTTTTTTCCTTTTGCAATTTTGAAAGTGTTGAAGTGTTTTTTGATAAATTTTCAAAGACTGTTTGAAATATCTTCTATGGCATATATTAATTATTTACAATATTCAATTGAATTAACTTATTTCGGTTATTGTCTTAAAATGACGTATAAGTATAATATATATTGTGTGGATTCGACTGTTATATAAGATCTTTATGGGTGTTGTTTAAAGTAAATTTTGGAGATTTATTAGATTTTAACTGTTTCTATCTCATAACTTCTAATTTTACTTTTTGATTACAATTTACAAGCATTCAATATTTTACATACATATGCAATTTTCACGTAATTAAATTTTGTCGCTTTAAAATTTAATATATGTTGTATCTTTGTACAAGTGCACATAGTATCTAAAGGGGGGGGGGGGGTCTCAAAATATTTTCACTGTTGACTGCAGCTGATTATTGCAGGGGCAAAGTTCCACCGGTATTTTAAATGAGTATTTTTACCCTATTTGAAACAGAAATCTACATTTGAAAAAGTGAAATTTTCTATATTAAAATACTGTTGGAAGTTCACCCCTGCCATACCTGAGTCCTGGTCTTGACTACCTGTCACAGCTTACATCCATGATTCATCCAAAGAAATGAAATGGATAAAAAAGCATTATTGATCAATGATGCACATTATATGCTTCAAGGTAAAACAGAAATGTGTCAGTAGGTTGCAATGTTGCCAGTTGGGTATTTTTTTTTTTTATATATTCAGATTGCTTGATTGCTACCACTTTTTTGAATGGTAGCAATTAATATTTCCTTTATTTAATGACAAAGTTAATAAGGTTATTATTACTACTTCCAATTGCTACCACTTTTTTTAAATATTAATATTTCCTTTATTTAATGACAAAATCAATAGGGCTATTATTAGGGTCACCCGGGGTAATTCCTGGTCAGCAAGTTTCTGGGGGTAATTCCTGGTCACAGTCCTTTTTGTGTTTTAAGAACGCTTCACCAAAATGAAAAAAATCATAGAGGCACTCTGAACTATCCTCATTGGAATTTATTACTTAATTATGAGTTTATTGTTTATTTATTTTGAAAAAAAAAAATCTTTTTGAAATGGCTTGTTAAATTTCTGTAAAATAACATTGGCCTTAGTTATGATATATTTTTACAAAGATCTTTGTCACAACTCGAATTTTAAATATTTTTCTTTTCTTTCTTTTTAGTTCAGTTATCAACTACTTTAGCTATTAAAAAATAGTCTTGAATTTTTTTTATACTATTTTAAATAATTTACAGAAGTTGGTCAAATATTGCCCCATGTATCTGAGGTAAATCTTGGTCACTGGGGTAGTTCCTGGTCAATGTTTTTATCATCATTTAATTCCTTTTTATTGTCATGTTTAGTGATTTTAATTGTCACAAACCCTTTGAGAATTAACTACAACCACTCTGTTCACCACATTTTAGTTAATTGTTGTTCTTAATAAAGTAGTCACCCACGGTAATTCCTGGTCACTAAGTTTCTGAGGTAATTCTTGATTATTTTCGCTTTTGTTATAAAAATAACAATTTATGAAACTGTAAAAAATCTCAAAGATACTTTGAATCCTTTGCTTTGAAATATATGCCTTAATTATAAATTTAGTTGAAATTAAATATTTAAAAAAAATTATATTCCAAACTGCTACTCAAATTTAACATCGATGTTGATTTTTACACATTTTACAACAGATCATTATCATTCTTGAAGTTTTAATTATTTTATTTCAACTAATGACATATCACAGTCTTTAAAAAAGATTGTAAAAGTTTCCTCTACTACTGTAATTTCCGGCCTATAAACCGCGGATTATCTGGTAAAAAACCTCAAAATTTTTAAGTGCAGATTATCTGCTGAAATTTTTTGTTAAGCAGAAGTTCAGGGCAGACATCCACTTTCTACCGGCAGTCATAAAATAAAAATGTAAACAGTTATCAAATGATTGTCTGCTATCGACCATTCGTGGAGTTGCTTGGTTCACATATGACATGTACGTGCTATTGGGGGTGGCTTCCGATTATGATTTTTTTTTAAGCCTTTTGGCAACATGTTTCTATGAAGAACAAAGCATTTCTCAACTCATCCCTTTCAAAAACTGGGCAATCTCAAAGAATTTGCATAAGTGACGCCAGGTGAAAACACTCTTTCGTATCCCGTACGTTCGAAAGTGATTATGGATGTAGCTCCTCCCAAAATTACGACAGTTGTACTGATTACGATGATCAATATTATAATGCAACCAATGGGAATCCATCACACATTAATCGAATGAATCATTATCGTATCATAGTTTCATGGTTTTACTGCTGCCCTCTATGGATAGGATAATAAAATACAATTATGGCCTTGTAATTTATATTAAAAACCAAAAACTATTTGATGTATATCACGTTGAAAGTTATAATAATGTCTAAGAGAAAACCTGTTATTTAACACTGCAGAATTTAAAGAGAATGTTATTTAAAAAGCAGAAGATGATTTAAAAACAGCAATTATTACAGAATTATCTGTATTCACAAGACATTCTACATTTTAGATATAAGATTCAATGAAAAAAATTATTTGTATTTTTTAACTTGTAATTATTTTTTTTTCTTTCAATTAGTTTATTACAGTTATAATTTAAATAGAACAACTAAATAAATAGCGAGGTGGTTTATTAGTAGTACTTTGGAATGTTGAAAACAGTTAGTAATTCTCGTATAATCTGCGGATTATCTGCTGAAATTTTTTTATAAGGGCTAAAAATTGCGGCTGTGGATTATAGGCCAGAAATTACGGTATATTAAACACTTTTAAAAGAAAACAGTAAGTGCTCAGAGAATAAGACACACTCTATGACTGAACAATTTAAGTAAAAATACTATCTCATTGCAAAATGGTGCATAAAAATATACATAATGCAATAGAGGAACCTAATTATTATGCTGTGTAGTATATTAGAGGTCTGTATTGAAAATTTCTTGGAAAGGGAGCCGAAAACTTCAGTTGACCTAAGCAAAATAAAATTGATAACAAACATTGTTATATTTTTTATGGACCAATAAATTTGCAAGTTATTAATAAATCCATTCACAGTCAGGGGTCGATCCAGGCAAAATTTGGGGCCTTTCACAAAAATCTATTTAAAAAAAATAGGCCCCTTCACAAAAATGTCTTCAAAACAATAGTTTGGTGGTATTGTTTTGACATGTTGCCCTTGCCATATCTCAGCTTGTAGTCAAATCTCCATCCTGAAATTTCTTGTGCACATAACACTACCATACAATACTCTCAGAAACCAGAACTTCAGATTTTTATCTTGTGCTCCACCAGAGATATCAAAGCCTCAAAAGTGCGATTTTTGACATTTTTGACAAATTTGGGATTTTTTTTAGAGAAGAGAAAGCAAGTCCCAGATCTGGAACTTGGCGTGTGAGTACAAGTACTTACGGCCTATTTGTAAACAAATTATGTCATGTTGACAGTTTTCCTTGCTAGAAAAATTTCCTCTTGTAAACGGACAAATTTTGGAAAAAAACGGAAACTTTATGCTTAATTTCACCAATAAGCAGTTAGTTTTGGAAACTACTCTATTACAAAATTTTTAGCCCAATGTATTCTGTACAAATTGCTTTAATCCCCACTTGAATTGGAAAAATAAACAATGAATTATTTACAATTCCGTAAACCCTTCATGTGAGAAAATTTCTGCAGACGATGAAACAAAGATGGCCTCCATGCACAAACAAAAATTAATAAAATTAAAATAATAGTCATTTTGAACTTCCATCATGTTAGGGATGTTGTACAAAAAATTTCAGATTTTTTAAAAATGGTCGAGCAACCAGTGCTGGACCACTTGAAATGGATTGACCCGTATAATGTTTGTATCAAGTCTTAATACTTAATTTATAAATTATATTTGAAACTGATGATGATTTGTAATATTCTATAATGGTTATATATATATATAGTTGAACTAAAAATAGTTAAATATTTCTGATGATTATCATTTGATTACATTAAAATTGCAGTTATGTCAATAAAAAGAAACAGATTCAAATTTTATATTAAATTTTCAACCTTAACATTTCTATTAATTAGCATTATTGTAACAATTTTACACATGCATTTTCATTTTTAAGAAGAGAACTTGCATTTATCTCTATGACAGAGAAGTTCCGTTTAATGATCTTAGAACTTTCATTTAATTATCTTTGCTTAGATACTTCAAAGAATGCCATTAATGAATACAGGGTTCTAGCTGACTTTTGACTAACGCTAGCAATTTGTCTGATCAGAAATACAAAACAGTAGCCAAATGAAAAAATATGTTATCAAAATAGATAGCATGGTGAAACGCTGAAAAATTGATCTTTAACCCCTTAATGTTTACCTTTTTTTCAGTATGTTCTAAAATAACCTAATAATTTGTAACTGCTTATAGATCAGTTATTCATCTAAATTCAACTATCCACTACCGAAACTATTAAAAATAAATATATTCTAAATGCCTTGTACAATAAAAAAAAAAATCCAAACCCGTTTAACCCATTAAAATTTTATAAAATAAAATCGTCCAACCGAGATTAACTCAGGATTACGATATTACAGCCAACGAATTCTGAAAAATTAAAAATATAAACAACAAAGCATATGTCATGTAAAAAGAACTTTATAGAATACTTCAGCTTTTCACTGAAGTCCATCCTTCAAAGGCAATTCAAAACTGCGCTGTTGCCTATTGGGCCATTACCACAAACTATAATGTCATTATTCACATTTCTTATATACATTCGATTTCTCAATTTAGTTTTTGTTGTGTTCATTAGGCTAAAACTTCTATCATAGTCGACTGAATGTAGTGGCAAGATTACAGCGTGTTTCATGTTATAGGATAAAGTTATTCCAGACTGTTTCATCGAATAAAATCTATGGCATCTCCTAAATTCATGGTTCTGCAAAGTGAATTGAAGAAAATTTGTAATTAATTTTAGGGTGTAGATACACAGATTGTTCAACAAAAAAATCAAGCATCAAGATTATTTGGAGTGGCTGCAGCAAGTGAAAACAAGCATCGAGAAGCAGACAAGGATCGTCCAGATGATGAAAGCATTATTTGATTATCTGAAACTGTTTCTTCTTTAATTCAGAGCTCCCAAATGGTCCGCCAACTGAATACCAATATTATTTTAGAAAATTTTCTTTTTAGATTTTTCTTACAAACCGCTCCGGAATCACCTTTGAAAGTTAATTGTAGCGCAAACCTACCATAAAATTTTCTGTTAAAATTTATTGGTATTCAGTTGGCGGACCATTTGGGAGCCCTGTTAATTGGAACTGTGGATTTCAAATCTTGATTGTTCAACTCTGATGATACAGGCTGACTTGTATCATCTTCTAACAATGGAGTTTCTCGAACACAACTCATGTTAACTTAAACTAATAAATACTTAACTAAAAATATTATTGAGTTTAACGGATACAACACATTTTCACACAGCAAGAGCAGAATGCAGTATAATACAACTGACTTGTTTCATATAAACTTATATAAATACTGAGGACGCTAGAATAGTTAAAGAATAGTACAATTTGACTGGTTTAAAAAGTCATGTGTTCACAGAGGACATTCCGTTAAAAATAGTGAAATATGACTGGGTAATAGTCACGTGACCATGCCGTCATAAGCGGTTGCATCATCCCTCTATTTTCTTCATTTCGTGTGGAGAACACTGGTTGGTTCAGATGTGTTGAATGTTAGTGATTTGAAATATTTTGATAAGTAAATCTATTTATTTATTGAATGATTTTACCTGAAATATAAATTCAGAAACAAATTACAAAGAGTAGAGAATTTGATAAGATAGTTATTTAATAAATATAAAATTTCATTAGTAAGTAGGAAAAATATAGTATAACTCAAACCACTTTAACACACTAGTTTTATTCACATGTGTTTGTTATATCTTGTATTTTGTTGATAAACAATTTTATGTGTGTGTGCGTGTGTAAACATATATTTCTATGTTTGCTTAAATGTCAGTAATCATTTCGATATGATGCTTTCATCTTTCTTTTACTATACTAATATTAACGTTAACGGATTATTTTTTCTTTATTTAAACAATATGATTTTTAAAAAGTCTTTAGTTCAATATAATATTAATAATTTATTATTTTTCCATAAATTGCATGTTTATTTTTATTCAAAATTTCATTATTTTAAAATTAACTTTTACGTTATTAAATCATTATGATTCAAGCACTTAGTAATCTTTGCTTTGTTAAAATTTATAACAAATAGCACTTAGTAATCTTTGCTTTGTTGAAATTTATAACAAACTCATTATTCTTCTCTTCATTGATATTCTTTTCTTTTTTCCTTGTCTACATTTCTTTCATTCATTATTATCCGCTAATTAAAAAAAATTGTTAATTTAATATTTTCCTTTTCTTTTCTTTTTAAAGATGGAATTCGTAATCCTCCTTACATTAAAAAAATTTACTAAAACATATAAATTTCGAAACAATTGATCTTTTTGATAAAACCATTTTTGAATTAGCAGAAAATAAAAGCATTTAAGTTAACTATCTTTTTTACACAATTTAATTGCATGAAAAATTAAGTGCCTAACCAATAATTGAAACATGAAACTATTTTGATATCAGTTCAAATGCAACCTAACACTTTTTCGGCAAAAAAAAACCCTATTTGAATATTCATTAAATCATTTTTCAGCATCAGAGGACGACACTAAGAAATCTCTCATTAGAACATACTCCTTATCAAAAATGCATGTGATTTTTTTTTTAAAAAAAAAGGTTGATACAATGAATGTTAAGTTTCTTACACCTAATCTATAAATTCATAAGTTCGCGCTTCCAATTTAAAAAGCCCATCTTCTTTATTTCCATTCATTTCTTAAATTCCGTTCATTCCTTTCCTTGTTAGAGGGAAAAAATGTTAATTCTTTTAGTTAATTTAAAATATATATTATTTTCACATGAAAAAGTATATCTTCATTTAAAATCAATAATTAAAAAAAGCTCAATTATATTATTATTAGAAAATTGTATTCTATTATTTTACCTAATTTAATTTAATTTAATATAATGTACTATTCTAATCTAATTCAATCCAATACAAGAAACTCCTAACTGAAATCAACCAATTTACGCTTTCATAAAAAGCTAATTCAAGTAAAATCTCTGCAGTAAATATTATTGACCAGATTCAAGAACGCACTGTTATATAGAAGAGAATTGATCAATTAATTAAAATTTTCTTTCATTAATTTTAGTTAATTTTATGACTACTATAAATTTAATATTAAGCTATGGATTTAACATTAGTTTGTTGTTGCTCATGGGACAACTTAATTTGTCAGGAGGGTAATAATAATGACATGGACTATTTCAGTAATTTTATTTTGAGTCTGTCTATTAATTTGAACATTTACATCACATAATTTACTAAGGATATGATAGGGATCACTAAAAACTTGTGACAGCTTTCTGGTATTGGAATAATGAAATTCTTCATAAATACAAGATCTCCTATCTCAAATTTTGGCTCCACTTAATTTCGATCATAATATCTTTTACTTTTCCAACGAAATTCATAAATATGTTTTTTAGCAAAAGGACTTTACCCGAAGCTAACGAGAAAGACAAGCTACTGCGGTGGGTCCGATTCTTCTTTTTTTAGAGACTGCCAGAGTCACGTGATGCTTGCTCTTTTCGCACACTTTCATTGGTGCATTTGAGCATCACGTGACTCCAGTGGTCTGTAAAAAAAGAAGAATCGGACCCACCGCGGTAGCCTGTCTTTTTCGTTAGCTTCGACTTTACCCATGTGACGTCAGCTGCGGGTAAACAGAAGAAAAACACCAATAGGCATGAAGAACATTTTAACACTGCTCCCCCTTCGTCCAATGAACAGTCTTTATCGGAGGGTTTATCCCCGCAGGGAGTGGCTGCTGCCATTCGTGGGTAAAGTCCATTTGAGGGCTTCCTGTACAGGAGGAAAATAATCTTAAGAAGGGAATCATAGGGTAATTGGCCAAAAAGTAAATAAGCAGGAGGGAGTTTGGTTATGGAATGGGGTGTATTATTGTATTCAATAAGGAAAGGGCAGCTGACGTCACTGTTGGTTGTTGGTAGGTCAGCAAGAAAAACCTGTTCATTCATTATGACTCTTACCTGTGCACATGAGCTAGGCAAATTTGATTGGTCTACGTGTAACAGGTGTGTGATATGATTGGCCTACATCACCAAGACTATTCCTGCAATGATCGTTATGACAAAAATGTAGTTGGTAGATTGGTTGACGGAAGTGTTTGTTTGTAAACATGCCCTTTCCTTATAATTACTCCTGCCAGAAATAATTACTCCTGCATTGTCCAAGGAATTTTGGAGGTAGTAGAATTATCTTTACACTTCTCCCATTTGCGTAATCTAGTTGTTCCTATATCTATGGTCCTACAACAGCAGCAAAAACCTATTCGTGACGTCACTTTGCACACCTCTGAGACTAACGAAAAAGAAAGGCTACCGCAGTGCTTTACGTGTATATTTTTTTACAGGCAGCTGCAGTCACATGATGCTCAAATGCACCAATGCAGATTAGAGCTTCTAATTATACAGGTTGGCTCGTCAGGCATTTTCATCTCTGGCAGACCGGTTCGCGTAATGTATTCCAATAGTTTTGAATTAGTTTCTGTCAATTTTTACCTTTAAAAGCTTAATTATGAGTAGTTTTTCTGCCATTACATGTTGAAATCATTCAATTACTGCATACTTCAATTTCTCCATAAACATAAAAAATGGCCAAATTTTAATATTAATTGTAGATTTTATTCTTCGTGACTTTTTTGTTGTTGTTCTTCGCCAATTTTGGCGATAAGTACATATTTTAAAAATACAGCGCCATCTAGATCATTTTCAGGAAAACGATGTTGATTTGTGATTTTTTGTCCTATAGAACAAAAATAGAGTGGAATAGATCAGTTGCAACTGACGTCACACCCTAGCAACCAGCTTGACAGCCACGTGAATGTTTTTTGTTTGCCTCCCAAATTTCAAGGGTTTCTCCACTTTCATTGGTTGAGCACTAAAAGATCGTTGATTTTGATTGGTTGTAGGAAAATTGGTGGACATGTGGTCACGTGGTTGAAACTGATCTATTATATGGGAAGCTAGTTTAAAATTTTCAGATAACTAATAACGATAACTCAAAATATCAACATATGATGAAATTTATGAGACGTCTGAAAAAAATAACGAAAGAACTAATGTGAAAATAGAATTTTTCAAGGAACTTTTATAGTATAGTTTTTTTTTTTTAATTTTCATAAAAATAGGTTTTATTTTAAATTTTTGAAAATAAAATTCGACAAATTTGCTTAAGATAATTTTATTGTTAATATTTCATCATATTTCATCATTAAAAAATATATAAATAAATATTTTTAACAATTTTCGTAAGCCAGTATTATCAAGAAATAAATCATAACTTTCAGATATAAAATTGTTTAAAATATCGAAAGATACCTGCATACTATATGAGGTCTCATTACATTTTCCTCTTAAAAAAGAACAGTTTTAATATTATTAAAGTAATGAAGACTTGCTACACATGAAAACTTTTTAAAGCAATTTTACTTTATAGAAGTTTTTAAAAACTTTGTCACAGAGGTAAAAAAAGAAAATCTCATTTTTTTAATAGTATTTTTTGTTCAGTTAATTTTCAGTTTGTTCATTGTTAGCATCAGAAATTAATTATAAATATTTATTTTATTACATTGCCAACTTATTAAGGATAATCAAAAGTGCGCACTTTTGATTTTTTGTGTGCTGCCACATAAACACAAAAAAGGAAAAAAATCATTTAAATATTTTTTGGGCGTGAATGTGCATTTGAAAAATATATTTTGTTACACTGAAAAATTGCTGTTGATATTCTGCAAAATATGCCATACATAATCTTCATCATTTTAATTCTCCAATATATGGAAAAATAAAATAAAATAAAATATTTGGAAATACGTGCTAATACATTTTAAAAAGTTCTACTAAACGAATTTGGATAGAAGTTGCCTTAGTAGTTAAATAAATTACGAAGAAAAAGAAAACAATAAATTTATATGTAAAATTCGTATTTTGAACTGCAAAATTTACACTCTGTGTGAGCGGAGCTGAGGGTCAAAAGTGAAGTATTAAGGATAAAAAATGATTATATTGAAACTTAATGATTTATCTCTTCCCACCCACTTTAATAAATAAATTTGGTTTCGTTTTTTTTTTTCCTTTAGGGATTTCTGAAGCTTTGCAGCCATTGAAATTCCGAAGAGGCGTGCCCTTCTAGACTATAATTAACCCTTTCCGCGGCAAGGTACTTGTAATCGTAAAATGTTGAAATAATTGAATGACACCAGTATTTACAAGAAAATTTATTTGTAAACAAGTAATAGAATATTTTCGCGTACTTAGTAAAGGTGAAATTTTAATTAAAAAATTCGGGTGCTAATGTGGCAACTAGGGATTAAAATTATGTGATGCCATAGCGGCATCACCGCCTTTCAAGGGGTTAAAGATAAAATTCGTAATCTTCCAGTGGGTGGAGAGGGAGGGGTGTAAGACTTTGAATTCAGCACTGGATCCACTAGCAAAATGAATATTAAAAAATAATAATTTTAATAAATGGAATAATAATTAAAAATGTAAGGAAATTTTTCGTTCAGGACCTAGAAAAAAGGGAAGGGGTTCAATTCCTCCTCATTCAAATGCAGTTTTCTTTTTTTTTAAGGCACATGAGAGCTATTCCAAAGAATTCGGTTTCAGGCAGATGTTTAGTAACCACTGATGCAGTTTTCTTTGTATGCTATTGTCTTTTTTTCACCAAATACTCCCTCACTCCCCCCCCCCCTCGCCCGCTGTTTCGATTTCACAATCGTAATTTTCTGGAAATCAATATTTAAAGCCTTATATATATACTCTCACAAATTCCGAATATATATATATATATACATTAAATATTCCATGTATATACTACATTGATTTTATGACTTGATTAATAAATAGTTAAAGCAATTAATTTTTATAGACATTTTATTATTTATTGATAATCCTAAAATATAAATTTATTTGAAATCAAGTTCTTTAGTCACCCCCCCCCCCCCCCCACACACACACACACACCCGTCGAACAAAGTACAAACATCAGAATTCATTTATGTATTCACTAAAAGTAAATAAATTTATTACTAATTTTAAAATTTGAAATCTTAGAAATGAAAGAGTACATAATTTATTCCAAACTTTTAGGCAGGCATTCAGATGTCTACTGAATAAGGTTTACTAAATAGCGATTCTTAACTTAAATTTAGCGATCACTATTTAAGGATTCCTAAAATGCTATTCAGACCGGTCTGCCTAAACAAGCTTCGGCTTTCCTTATCTACGATCTGGCTTCGTCAATCTTCAGAACATGATACCGATTACACAGACGATAAACCAATCAGCACACAGAATCGCTTCGCAGTCGATCAATCAATCAAGCGCATTATCTGCCGTTCTTAGTTTTGCACGCTTTTTGAATATGAATTTTGCTACTATTCTGTTCATTATTATCATTGAAAAGAAAAAGAAAAAAGCATGTAAAAAAAGAAAGCAGAGGGGAAATTGTGCAGATTTTAAAAGTTCCAGTAATTCCTGAATTACAAATGGTTTAAAAGTAAAACATTTTGTTTATTTTTTAAACATAATTAAATAATGGAAATAATAACTGTTATTATTTACAGACTCTTTTTAAGTTTTATTTCCTGAAATATATATTTTTAGGATGTTCACTTTTAATTATTTGAGTTCATGTTTAAATTTTTCAAGCAAAAGGTTTTGGCCATGGCTAAGAGATATTTATGAATAAACCTTCACAAAATTTCATTCCATAAAAAATACTTTTTTTTTGTGATTGTTAGGTTGTAAAATATCTAATTTGCAAACAAAACAACTCTACCGGAAAGGAAAATTTTAGCAGGGATTAAATAAGTTATTAATTAATGCTTGATTTGAATTTGAGTCACTAGATTTCATCTTTCAGTACAAAATGCTATGTTTCATTAGAATAATTTTTATTTTCAGAAAATGGGCTCCAAGAGAAAAACCTTGCACTTGCATCAACTCCTAAATTTTTATTTATTTTCTAAGTAGAGGAAAACTTTTTTTTTTTTTCTTTACCCAGACATTTGCAATTTTACATAATAGAATACATATAGATATTAACCTGTAAAGGCTATCAATAAAATAAAATCAGTTTTACCAATGCAATACTTGGGGGTTTTATTTAATTTAGGCAATTTAATTTTCTATAATTCAGCATATGGAAAAATGCAATGTCTGTTTTTATAGACAATTATATTACTTTTATAAAGATGCAAAATGTTTAATATATAAAATTAAAATTAGTAATAATGAACACTGAAAGATTTACCATTTCTTTAAAAAAAATTGTGGGGGGGGGGGGGATTTCAATTATTTTTTTTAATTACAAAAGATTGCAGTTATTATATAAATAAATATTTTTGAATGAATCATCTGCTAAAACAATTAATCAAAATAACACTAACACACAGAATTTCACTAAGCATTTTTGTTTATTTTACAACTAGACTCAAATAATGCTTATGTATTAATATAAAAATACCAGGTTAACATAACAATTTTTAATAATTAACCCGACTTAATAAGATCACTGACATAGTAGGGGAGAGGGGGACACCTTTGAACATTTTTTTTTTTAAAAATCCACATATTTTTTATTTGAATTTTAAATATTTTGTGAGTGAAAGAATGTAATTCTGCATCATATGAAATAAAAAATTACAGTTTTTCAGATAAATTAAATATGTTGTGAGGCTTTAAAAAGATGAAAGTTTTCTGTTCAAACCTGCCCCACATAGGAGTACTTTTGAACAAGCTAGGGGTACCTTTGAACAAGCTAGGGGCACCTTTGAACAAATAAACAAAATATTGACAGTTTTTATTAAAAACTGCGTATCTTTCCAAAGTATAAAATAATAAGAATAAAATTACACAATTACATTTAACTAAAATTACTATATTTTTATTATTTAACCAACTTTGTATCCATCAAAGCACATTGTTGAGATAGAACAGAGGATCCCTCCAATTTTGTTTAATTGTGATAACTTTTTTATATAATACATATAATTTTTATAAAAATGCATCATATGTTCTTTTTTACAAAGACATTAAGCAATTTAATCTGACCAATGTAATAAAGAGTTCTTTTTGCATGAAATTGAACTAAAATGAAATCATTTACATTCAAATTGTTATATAAAATGGATAAAACCCTGTTTTATGAAATCCAGAAATAATGTTTACCATTGTAAATGAAACAGTATAGGGTTTGTTAGACAGATCTGCTAAATCATGAATTATTGTTGTGTGTCCTGAATTTGCCTGTAGTTGAAGCCCTGCATTAGTACAACTTTCATATTAAGCATAATAACAATTAATCTCTTAATTTTCATATTTAAAAAAAAATTTCAACAATAATATTTAGATACGTCTAACTCTTTACTTCATAGTTTTATTTGTTCAATGGTGCCCCATCACCAGACTTAGATAAAATGTAAAACTGTCTGCAAACTCAAATAATTTCTTTAAAATTTTCTACAAAAAAAAAAAAAAAAAAAAAACACTGCGCTCCTCCCAAATCCTATATTGCCGCCAACAGCAAAAATGAAAAGTTATATACAAGCACATAAACATTCGCTAAAATTTCCAACCAAATAAACCGTATTTAAAGAGAGATCAACATTTAACATTTATTTTTTAACACAAAATTTATTTTTAATCTGTTAAATTAATCTGCAAAGCCTAACATAATCTGCAACACCCGTGTCGGTACTGCACTGTTTCTGTTACCGACCCTGGCAGGAGGGAAAAAAAAGGGAATTGTACCCGCCGTTCCGGCATAAGCACCGCACTTACAATATTTTTAAGTTTTTAATTTGTATGAGCTGCGGCGCTTCTTCCAAAAATTAATGTACTATGGTACATGGCAAATACTTTCTAGCAAACTTTTTTTTTTTCTCCAGTTGAAAAATAGTCTACAGACCTTGTCAATAGTCTGTAACGTGCGTTACACCGATTCTCCACCTGGGATCTTGTTAATTTCTTTTTTTAAATAAAGAAACTTGTAAAAAAAAAACAAACATCAAAACTGTCTGCAAACTTTGAAAATTTTCTGCGAACGGCGTTCACGTGTTCGTCTATGTTATCTGACTCTGCCCATCACATGGAGTTTAGCATTACAACTATTTACTCAATTAGGCTTGAGAATTTAAATAAAACAAACCTTATAAGTTAAAGCTAACATCTTTATTTAGATATTAAATAGTAAATTATAATTTTAGGGATACAAGATTATCAACAAAACACTTACAACTTTATTTTGTTAAGTTTAGATTCAAGAAAGCAAAATATACATATCTTGCTTAGACAGTAGTGTGCATGCAAAATAGTAAAGCTTTGTATTCTTGTTACATTGAAACAGTAGTACTGTGTTGCCGTATATATTTAAAAAATTTAATTAATTTAAAGGAAAATATTTACAGTGTTCAAAGGATCAAAGGTACCCCCGTCTCCCCTACTTGAAGTAACATTGCTAACAGTGGTTTTCTGGGGTTTTTTTGCATTGAATTTTTATAGCTTTAATAAATTGGACACTATTACAATAATGAAATATACATGGAAAATGTATTAAACATGGAAAATATATATGAGCCATTCTTAAAAAGGCGGGTAACTTTACTCTGTATTTAGCGAAAAAAAAGTTAAATTTTAAACAAGTTTTTTTTTATAAATACATAAGGTATAGGATGCTGAGTAATCTACATATTCCAGCAAAGACTTTTAACAGTATTTTTTTCTAAAATAACTGGTAATCAATGTCACTTTACTGTTCCTGAGACAGTTGTTTATTTTATAATCTATATAAAATAATCGGTACTTTTTATTTAGCCGGGCACCAGTGCTATACATACATATATATATACACATATATGAATATATACATACATATATATATATATATATGCATATGTTGTATATATACATATATATGTATATAAATAAGCATATATACATACATATATATATGCATATATATGTATATAAATAAGCATATATACATACATGTATACATACATATTTATGTATATATAATACTGGTGCCCGGCTAACCGAAAAGTACCAAACAATCTTAACAAAATTTTAAGATTTGTTTCATTTGTAACTTTTCATAATAAGAATATAATATTAACATCTAAAGCCATACCTGAAGTGCTAGTCACAACCATGGAGAATTAAGTCAGAACTGCAAAGCATTGAGATTGAGCTTTCATCAATATGCAGATAATTTATCCGGAGAAGTGTCACTGAGGAATGGTGATTTTAAAAATACAAACCATGCACTCTGTGACACTTTTTTGGCCACAACAGGTTCACGGAGTAGATTGAAGACTATTCTAACTTGTGAAGACCATAAAGTTAAGATTCTGAAAAACAACAACAACAAAATTTTTTTTAACTCAATGAACAGTCTTTAGATCTATGTTTAAGATAAAAGGTTTAGTACATTGTAAGGAATTATTTATAAATATACATACAAACTAGATTTTATTTTGCACATAGTTTATAAATTTAAATCAACACAATATTTATAAAATGTGTTTTGTTTTAATTTCATTTAAGTAAAATTTTTGACTCACAATATGTTTATTTAACTTGAAAGAAATGGGAAGATTGGTGTTTGCATATTAAATGTTTTAATAAAGGGCAATATTGGCTGTTTAAAAAAAGTAAAAAACTCCAATAAACACATTTAATTTTTTTAGTGTGTGTGTGAAGAATTATGAAAACACATTTTCTCGGAACATAAAGAAAATAAGGTAGTTGCATATTGATAAATTAAAATATGCATGTATTTCAGAAATATTTCTTAAAATATAAAACGTGTATGTTTTATTAATAAAATAATCGTCTGAAGAATACTAATTTAGTTATCTTGACTTTTACAATTTATTTTTTTTTTTTTTTAAGAAAGAAAGCCAAGATGCAGAAACATTGTGAATTAAATAAAATCATTGAATCTCATAAAAATAAGAAATATTTTAGAAATACATTTTACTTCATAGGACTAACCTGCATAACTTTTTTAGAACGATAATTAAAAGCAAACTTCATGCTAAATGAATGTATAAAATATTTAATACAGAAAATATAAAACTCAGTACATAGCGTATTCGATCTGTCGATAAAATAAATAGTTTATAGCATCGAGACAAGCAATGAAATAAATTTAGTTATGAATAAACACGAAACTATACAGTAGTTTATGGTTAGGATATCTCAAATTTGCACAAGGGCACAGATAAAAAAATAATAATAAATTAAAATTACAAAAACGTGATCAAATATATAAAATTACATGTTAATATGATCACAAAACTCTAAAGATTATAACTAAAAGCAATACATACCGATTACAGATCTGTAGTATACATTAATACATAACATACAGTTTGTTTACAGAAATGAAAACATCGCGTATTAAGTTAAAAAATAATACTTTATGATTCCAAAAAACCTTTAAGATATTTTTGATGAATGCAACAAAAAATTATTGCTTTATTTAAACCTCTTTTATATTTCTGTGCAATAAATAATCAAAAATATCAATTTTAAAAAATGCGCGAAGAAAATAATGGCGTCGAAAACTACCAGCCTTAACTTAAGGACAGCGTTTTATAGCTTCCATGAACATAGAATAGAGAATATAGAATCTCTATTCTATGTTCATGATAGCTTCCTTAAATTCGAGCGCGAATCTTTATTTAGGGCACGCTAAATGGACATCTGAATAGCGCTTTTGAGATTTCACTCGGGAACAAGGACTTCTGGCTAAAGGTGAGTTTTCACTGGTCTACCCAAGGTCTAACTTACCTAACTTTTTACCTAAACACAAGATTTTAGGTCGTTAGAACGCGATTTTGTAAATTTGATTCCTGATCAATCCTAAGCACGGCTTACCCAAGCGCAGCCAATTAAAATAGAGCTTTTGATAAAAATGGCGATGTTGTCAATGGATTTTACCCACAAATGGCAACAGCCACGCCTTTGCGGGGGAAAAACCCTCCGAAAATGACTGTTTATTGGACGAAGGTGGAGCAGTGTTAAAATGTTTTTCAAGCCTATTGGTATTTTTCGTCTGTTTACCCGTGGCTGACGTCACATGGGTAAAGTCCATTTACTAGGTGCGTTTTCACTGGTCTACCCAAGGTCTAACTTACCTAACTTTTTACCTAAGCACAAGATTTTAGGTCGTTAGAACGCGATTTTGTAAATTTGATTCGTGATCAATCCTAAGCACGGCTTACCCAAGCGCAGCCAATTAAAATAGAGTATTTTGATAATAATAGCGGTGTTGTCAATTTTCTAAAAGTGATATATTTTTTTTAATTATTCTGTTTTTACGTCAAAGAATAATCTATTTTTTTGTGATTGAAGCAAAATGGTAAATTTTATTAACATGTTGGATAAATATCCTCTTTTATTATTGTCTTTTAATTTAATAAATTGTGGCTAATCCATATGGATTGTATATGATCGCTATTTTTGGTAATGCATTTTATTAATATTAGAATACTAATTATATAGTTTGTTTAAGGATTTTGTTTCAGATATAAGGATGAATATATGTCCAGTTCTCAAAATCATTTTATTTTTATTGAGCGTTAATAGTATACAAAGTATAAAAGTATTTTTTAAGAATATTTGTTTCTTAAAATGAATTGCTTCATTGATTATATTAGGTTACTTGATAGGGTATTTCTGATCAATTTAGATTTAAATTTCCCTTTACTCACTTAAAATAATTGTAAGTGTTAAGAAGGATATTGTTTACTGTAGCCCATTGTTATTTAAATGGAAAATTAGTTACAGGCAAACTTCAATCTAGTTTTGCTAATTGTAAGTACTTGATTATGCATGTTTAAGCGAGCATGTAAACAAAGTTTATATAAAATAAACAAGCCATTGTATTTTCCTGTTCCCCTTTAAGCAAGAAAGATCCGATTGCAAAACAGTTTGCTCTTTACTCCTTTTCAGATACTTACTTGTGAACTTTGTCATGTAAAGAAAACACTGCTGATCTACTTATTTATTTTATTTTTAATACATTTCACCTGCAGATGTGCTATCTTTCTTTTTGTTGTTAAAATTAATGCTGAAACTTTTATGAAGATTTATAACTTTGTATGAAGTTTAAATCAATTGAGAGATATTCAAATTCAAACCATGTGTAGCTTTTCTATTTGCCCATTTCGAAGAATTTGCACACATTGCCATTCCAATTCGATAGGCAGTTATAAACGCCTATTCAATGCATTTTAAATTAAATCATACCAAAATAATAGGAGATTCTCTAGTTGAAATATATATTTATAAAATTTTGTTTAAATTGTTATTTAAGTGCATTTCTTTTACAAGTATAGCTACAGATTTATCTTACAGCATAAATCATCAGTTTAAATGTACCTATTTATCTATTAAAGTAAAAAATTATTTATTCATTTACTTATTTTTTCAAAAAGCATTTACTTATTATTCTTACTATTTTTGAAAATGGAATTCATTATAAAAAAATAAAATGCTCTCTGCGGAAGATTCTTTGATTTGAGTCTATATGTTTAAGTGTATATTAAAGTTTTAGACAAATCATGAGTTCATGATATATATAAATTCAGTGGTCAAAATAGTAGGAACAGATGTCATAAGTTCCCACGTCTCCATCCTGGAATTCTTCTTGGCGTGAAAACCCCTTTTCCGCCAAGTAGTAAATGTCGCCAAGCACCGGTTTATACGCATGTTTGGCTTAACGAAAATAAAATGTAAATAATAAACAAAATTCGCTAAACTGGCAATCAGTAACCGTTGTATGAGAGCTTCGCGCATATTTACCGAAAAAAAAACATCGGCGAATTCAGCATTTCTCGCGGTATAGCATTCTCAAAATTCAGCAGTTCTCATTTTGTAGCAATCTCAAAATATAAAAAACTCTTAAAGCAGCAAAATTTACATAAAAAACGAAACTAGCTAAAGTGGCAATCAGCAATAGTTGTATGAGCGCTTCGCGCACAATTACCGAAAAAAACATCGCTGAATTCACCATTTCTCGCGATATAGCCCAGATAGCATTTTTTGCTTTTTAAAGCCTTTTTACAACCATGCTACGTAAATGTTTGAATGCTTTTTAAAGGCTTCGCATGAAAAGTTTGTAAATGTTTTGTAAAGGATTGAAAAAGGTTGCTAGTTGACGCTATCTGAGGGAGTTTGTAAGTGTTTCATGATAAGCATGTGAAAAGGAAGAAACGAAAGGGTAGTTAGAGGAGTTACAATCAAAGATTGATGAAAGGCTTTTATTACAAGCGTGTATAAAAAAATGAAAATGAGGTTTTTATAAATCATAAAATCTTATTTGATAGAAAAATGAGATAAATAACTCAACTTAGAATTTTTCTGAGCTGAGCATATTTTTTTGGTTGTTGTTTGTTCCTGTGGAAAATTAAATTTTAGTCAAATATTATCTATACATTGAAAAAAACTGGTTTTTATTAATCCACATGTTTATCAAATTGCTTATTTTAATTAATATGTTCATTTTTTACCTTGAAAGAAATTCTTACATCCCTGTCCTTTACTATGCATGTATAAAATATATGTTTAATTTTTATCAATTCGCTACATTATTAGATCCTATTTTAATAATAAAAAAAGCTTAATAATGTTAAGAGGATACTTCACTCACACAGAAACACCTGATTGATAATGTTAATCCGCTGAAAGATTTTTTTTTTAATATCTCGCTTGCTTTTTTTTTGCATTGCATACCTGCAGTTTTGATACAAAGGCCATTTTTCGACTTTGTTTTACAAGGTTTTTTTGCTTATTAGGATATATTCAGAACTGCTTTCAAAAGCGAAAATACTCTAGTGAAAAAAAAAAAAAAAAACACATTGCAAACAAAACTGAAAACTTAAAAAAAAAAAAAAAGGTGTTTGTACAGATTGACAAGTAACAAATAATAAAATTTACAATATAGACGGGTTGCACATGACGTCACATGTCTGAAATCGCTTCAGATGGCGCCCAAATATAAGGCGAATGTAGTGCTCTCCATTTGATATTTTAGATTTATTTGCACTATAATAATAAAATTAAGAAAGCTCTAATATAAAGAGAAAGATAACACTTGCTTTTAACGGCAAACGGGGACTTCTGTGCTCCACGTGTGTGCTCCAGAAGCTATAGCATCAGTCGTTGCTAATAGCAACGTGACGTCAATGCAAGGGGTCTATTGAAATGCAAACGAGATATTTAGAAAAATTCTCCCATAGGATTAACATTAGCATGCAAGTGTCTACGCATGAGGGATGTGTAATCCCATTAAAAAAAATTTCTTAAGGAAAAACACTTTCATTTGAATAAAAACCATTCCAAGTAAAATTTTAATTAATTATCAGCAGTGAAATTACTGAAGATTAAATACATGAAATTTTTTACATTGCTAACTCGGCACAAATCAACAGTGCATTGGAGCACTATTTCAAAGATCCGGGTTCAACATTTTTCACTCTGTTTATTTACGCTTAGTTAGCAACTTGAAAAATTTCACGTATTTAATATTAAAAAATCATTCTTATACACATAGGCAAAGAGTCTTGAAAATTATTGGTAACTTAAAATTAAAAAAAGCAAAGGGATTTTTTTTTGTCATTTATCCTTTAACAAAAGAAAAAGGAGAAATTCAATAAAATAAAAAAACTAAAAGCTTTTTTATATTAGAGGGTAAGAAAAAGTATTTAAAATGTTACAGGGACTTGAGAACATACAACTCTATGTCTATGCTTATACATAGTAAATTTAATTATACTTTCAGTTACTTACCTTTTGAATCCAGTTCACTATCCAGGATCAGATAATTTTTTATTGTATACATATATAATGAAATCTTGTGTTTACCTACAATAAATAGCACATCAAATATGTGGAATTCCAATATAGTGTACATTTAATGACTGTAGAAGATTGTATATTTTTTATATTACTACTTCATTAATTTTTTAATTCTTTCATTTATTAAACTTATTTCTTAGAATTTTCAATTATTATTTAGAGAATATTGTCAGATTTATAAAATAAATCCTCCATAGGATTCTGATTGATGACCACAGGAATATATTTAGTCTTCTCTCTGAAAATAGTTTAATGATGCAACATACAAAAGAATTTTTTTACAAATTCATTGATCTTTCCAGCATTTTTACATAAAAATAGTAATTTCTTGCTTGTTTAACAATGTAAATTACATATTACAGTAAGACAAATTTTAAAAATCATCTGCCTTCCTCCCTTCTCCAATGTTTTTCTTTTACCAGAGAAATATTATCCTATGTACAACAGAGCAAATACTAAACTAACATTATTTTTTTTTAGTTTTTTAAAGTATAATTTAACTCACTTAAATTGTTCTTTTTCTGATTGTAATTATTTTTAATAACTTAAGACTGAAGCAATGAAAAATATTTCTCAGTATCAAGGAAATAGTCTCGAAAACAAATGAAACATCATTCAGTTTATAAAATTCTATTTATTTACATATAAAGAATTAATATAGTAATTTATTTACATATAAAGAATTGATATAATTAACAGGTACTTCATTAAATTTTTCTTCTTGATTCATTCTTTTCTCTCTAGAAAAAAATAAAAAATAAAATTATAAACACACAAATTACATACGTATAGTAAAAGTAAATAAAGTACAGTGTGACCTCGAAAATCCAGCATCAAAGTCATCTCGCCGCTTTTTTTTTTTTACACTTCCACCTTATAGGAGAAAGAATAATAATAAATCGTTAAACAATTAAAAATTTCGAGATTGAAAGCAATGGATTGGCTGACTGTGAGATCGCAGATGCTATGCTAAATTGAATCCCTTCTGAGTACAGAAGAAAAGGTATCAGTGGAAAAATGCTTAAATTTGACTGGAAAACTAACATCTGCTTTAGATAAATAAGACTATATTTTCAATATTCTACATTTGTGTAAAATTAAAACTTGTTAAAAAGCTGTTCAAATAATTGAAGCAAATAAAATTGACATCGATGTTTAGGAAATTACACGAGAAGAAATGATATATACTAGATTTTTTTTTTTGTAACATAGAAAATATGAATAGAAACTTTTAATTTTAATATTTTTTAAAATATTTAATTTTCTATTTTTCTCACATAACTATTACTTGGGTATGAATTAAATTACGAATAACGGCACCATTAAGACTATTAAAAGTATTTTTGAAGTCAGAAATTCGGCATCGTCATGGTCCTGACAATGCCGGATTTTCGAGGTTATACTGTACACAATAGAGAGTAGAGAGTGACACAGACAGAATCTTCATCTGGGATTGTTACTCATAAAATGAACGTTTTAATTTTGTGATACAAAAAAAAAAAAAAAAAAAAAAAATCCCTACATAATGAAAAGCACAAATAACCATAATAAATCTAGCCTTTATGTGTTTAAAGGTTTCATAAAAGAGCATTTTCTTATATCTTCAGATGATGGGGAAAAAAAAAAAAAGATTATATTCTATCAGCAGAGGGAGTACTGAAGAGTGTATAGTGTACACTAAAGAGTAAACACTATAGCTACAAACAGGATGGTTCAGTAATGGATACATATCCGATATTTATTTTCAAAATATCATGAAGTTTGATATTTATTTTCAGTCGAGCAAGAGTAAATGGATTTTTCGACTTTGTCGTTCTGTAGATAAAGAACTTTTGCTCTGGCAATATGACAATTTCAGCCCCCCCCCCCCCCCAAAAAAAAAAAACCCAGTAAAGTACCAATTATATGTCTTTCAGGAAACCTTTCTAAAACGATGCATAACTGAGAAAGGTGTATAATCGAAATTTTAGTCGGCTAAGGTGCAAAATCTTTGACTGTAGAAATACAATGCTGCAATCGCACAAATTGAATTTTCATACCATTTTTGATTGTTTTAAATACATTATATATTGAAAAAAAGTTAGCCCTTTGCACTCGAGGACTCCGGAGCGGAGCCATTTAAAATTTGTCTTCAAACTTGAGGGCTCCACTACGGAGGCAATAAAAATAATTTTGTGATATCTGTCTAGAAAAGCCAAGATTACATATTGGCAATTGCTTCAAGAGGTATCACACTTTACGATTACAAAATGTAATAATTTTATAATTTTTAGTTTTTTTTTTTTTATGTATCATAAATTTGTATTTGTATTCATAAAGAATTAAAAAAATAATAAGATATAACTAAAATCACTTTGAGTTGCTGGTAATACAAATGAAAAAAACCTTTGAGTGCAAAGGGTTAAAATATTAAAAAAAATAATTAAATAATTTCTAAAATTGAAAAATAAAAGTTAGAATTATCAAACCTTTCATATCAGTTGGATACCTTGTTAATTAAACTAATTTTTAATCATCGTTTGACAAGCCGATTTACTTTAAAGACTTAAGCAAAGCATTATTTCAAGAATCAGAAGTAAATTTGCTTCATATACTTTTTATGCTTTCTGTATATTAGTAAAATATAGTAGTATAGGCTTGTTTACGCGTAGATGTAATAGTTTTCTATTTATTGAACATCATACTGTATATTATTCATAATTTAAACTAGACTAAAAGTAGAACTTTTGTTTATACAAGAAGTTTAACATAAAAGAAGGTAGAGGGAGGAATGGGACATGTTTAATTCTTTCTTTTTAATAAGATGAATGTAAACTGCTAATATGCAAATATTTTTAGAAGGTAATATATTAATTATAACATTATAAATATATTCATTTACTTCAAAACATAAATAAATTGAACTGATGATTTTTTTAATGCTATCTCTGATTGACAATCCTGAATTTTCCTTCCAGTGATGAAGTTACTGAAATTTGATATTGTAGCACAGACATCAACCTACAATCTTTGTTAGACTGTATATATAGCCAACAATAGACTATTTGCCCCTTATCATACATTGTTTTATAGCTGTCCCATACCTCCCTGTTAGTGGGAAGGTATGGGACACATTTTGAAATTTATAATTTCTTTATAAAATTGTTTCTGCAAATTATGTTTCTATATTGTTCAAGGACATTAGAGAGTGTTTCATTTTGTATCCTATATATCAAAATTTTGTTTATGTGTCAAATAAAGTTGATTTTCTTATTTTTGTAAAACGCATCACATTCCTCCCCACTCTCCCCTCAAGGTCAAGTAAATAATAATTAATGTATAATTAAATATGCATAATAAAGATGAGATACATTTTCCAGGAATTATTCAATGGAACTTTCCTCATAAAGGTATCATATTAATTCACATCAAAGTCGTAAAGTAAGGAAGTTTTATTTCAGGTTTAGCCAGTCTTAATAATAATAAAAGCTTGATTAATACATAAATATATTTGATAAAAAGATTGTGATTACCAATTATCAGCAATATCTTGATTTTTTTCAGAAATAAATTTAGACGACAATTTGGTTGGATTTAGACAAAAATTACTTTCTTCACGAAAAAACAATGAGTTCAGTCATATATCGAGAATTATATACAGTAGACTCCCTCAAATCCGCACGGCTTGGGACCAGTGGTTGTGCGGAATTTAGAATTTTGCACATTTCTGATCATTACTTTGTTTACATTTTTTAAACAGTAATTTGAATGTAATAATGCATTCAAAATTATACATAATGCTTGCAATATGGTAAAATATTAAAATAATTAAGTAAAGTAATAAACTACAATGATAAAAAGTAAGATAATTTTGAAAATGATTAAAATATTGAAAGTAAAGGTCAAGTAAATGATCAATAATGTATAATTAAATATGCATAATAAAGGTAAGATAGATTTTCCTTGAATTATTCAATGAAATTTTACTCATAAAGGTAACCTATTGATTCAAATCAAAATCATAAAGTAAAAAAGTTTTAATTAAAATCTTAAAGTAAAAAGTTTTCAAAAAAATGGGTTGCTCATGGAGGGAGTTCAAATGGGATGGTCTCTGAATGGAGGTAAAATTAGTATTGAGCCTATGGGAATAAATTTCGTTCCATGATCGGTCAAGGAGGTGGTCGCACAGGGAGGTTTCACTATATATATATGTGTGTGTGTGTAAATATATGTATATATTTAACACTGGCATACAGTTACAGAAAAATACAAACTTTCATAGGAAAAAGAAAACATTATTCGTACCATTGAGCATGAACTCACAAAAACAAATTTTGTTAAAATATATAATAACCAACCTGTTAAATTAGAACAAGTCTGTTCCTCTTCTTGCTGGGCAATTTTAGATTTTGTACCCTCTGTTAGGACTTTGTTCCAACATCATCTGTAATTTTCTCAACATGCTAGCAACCATGACTTCAGCATCTTTACCAGATGATGTCATTAGTTCTTGAAACTAAAAAATAAAACATAAAATAATAACAATGAAGAAAAAACTTTTAAACCCTTCATGACAAGCCTCCCTTGTACCACTATTTTCAAATAGTGACTTTTTCCTTATTTAATAAATTTATATTAAATAAGGTAAAAATGGTACTTTTTAGTTAGCCGGTCGCCAGTGTTATGTATACAAGTATATATACATATATATGTATGTATATCTAACACTGGCGCCCGGCTAACCGAAAAGTACCGTAAAAATTACCATTCCGATATAGTAATAGTTACAAGGACTGTGTACACACATATGTTGTCACGAAGGGCTTAACATTACAATACATTTTGTAATGTATTTTTGTACCAATTTATATTTATTATTTATTATCAACTACACCGGTAGCAGAAAGTTAGAGATGGGAGTCGCAGATTTTCTTTTTTCGTTTGCAGGTTATTTTTCTATTGAACCCTTATTTCGCTTTATATTATGTTTGGCTCTTTCTTACTTAATACAAAAACTTAAGATTATTATTAGTAAAATTAATAAAATGCATAATAACATTTTTAAAAAAAGGTGATCGTTTGATTAACACACACTTGGAGGATTTTCTGCTATTGGGTCAACTACTAAAAGTACACTTATTAAAAGTATGTACTAACTTTATTTGGTGAAATTGGTTGTCGGGATAATCAGGTAGTACCAAAAGAAGTAGTAGTATGAATTTCCTGCCCTGTCAGTTTTCACACTGATCACACTGCCAGTACAGATAAAATTATGGGGGGAAGGGACAAGAAGGGTAAAGTAATTTCATATTTATTAATTAAACAACAATAATAATAAACCAAGTTTTAATTTGTATGAATTTACAAAACATTTAATTTTTAAATAATTCTTATTTTGATTTCATTTTTTCCAATTTACTATTAATAACTAAAAGTATTGATGGGCAATTTTAAAATTAATAAGCTAACTGATAAGCATTTAAGGCTCATGATTTTATAGGCTGTGCTTAATATAACGGTATCACTTCAGGGAGGTGGAGTTTGGCACTTGATATCTTAAGATATCTCTAGGGTGAGGGAGAAGATTCATTTTCAATATTGTTACCATTTTTGATCCAACCAAAATATTCATTTTTCTATTTGTAACTGTTTCTTTACATCAAAATATTCAGTTATCTATTTTTATGAAAATACTAAGTTATTATTAAAATCATTAAATGATTATATATACAATTATTTCATTCTGAAATGTGGAATACCTCAACGTTTGGCTTTCCTATTTTTTTTAATATATATTTGCATATAATCTGCTGTTGGAGAAACCAGATAGTACGTTTGAAGTGATACTTGTGCTTATTAGTAAAATAAAGAGGAAGAATGTTGTCTATCTGTTTTGTTGATAAGAGCGGCAAGAAAGAATATATCTGTTGAATACATTATGTAACAAAGACCTATTTTTAAATACTTTTAAAAAATTTTATTGATATAAACTTATTTTATATTTAATATAGTGATATTTTCAGGGTTGCAAAAAAGCCGGCTAAAATTAAAAAAAGCCACGCCGGTGGCTTTTATTGGTTTTAACCGGCTTTTTTTGGCCAAAATTGGCCTTTTTTGGCCAAAATTGGCTTGTATACAGTGAAGCATTTTAACTATAGACTACACATTTTAAAGTGTTTTTAATTAGTTTTAATGACATTTTTAACTGATTTAGAATATAATAAGTAACCCAATTTCTCAATAATGAAGCCATAATACTGGGGAGGGGAGGGGGGGAATTAGATGGAGCTGCTAGAATTTTTAAGTGAGAATTGGAAATATGTCAGCTAAATTTTAAAAGAGTCATACCAACTGCTTTATCTGGTTTACACTGTCCTTTTACCCCGACTCCCCCTTTTTTATGCCATTTTTACTGCTTTATAAAATTAAAGAAGACAATGATTACTAAGTTACATGATTTATTACTTAAGGAATATTAAGAGCTATTAATATTAATATACATACAAGTCTTTATTTCTCATTAACATTTAAAATCATACATAATCACAATAAAAACAACATTTCTTACTTTTAAAAACAAGATAAGGAACAGCATATGCATGAATATGCACACTTTTAAATAGCAACAAATTTTTCAAAATTTTATTTAGAGAACGTATTTTTGTTTCTATTGTTTAATTGCTCGATTTATTTTTATACACTCATGTACCAAACTCTCCTTAAACATTATACCCTTACTAATTAATTTCTTTTTTAATATTTATAAGATAATCCTTCGTTCTCTCCCTACGGACTCTTAAGAATGTTTCCGTCTCGATGGGCCTCATTTTGTTATTGTTTAATGAAATGTAATCTTTAAAATGTGTAGCATATGTGAGGCTATGTAATAGGAATTTTAAAACACCAGTTTAAAGTCTAATTTATATTCTTTTCAATAGTATATATATATATATATATTTTTTTATTAGATATAATGCCTTTACTGTTGCCTTGTAGCAGTTATAAAGATTTATTTGACAAAATTTAATAGAAATTTGTAATTCTTTTAGTAGAAAATATTTATATGTGTATAAAAAAATAATGAATCCATATTTAACACAAATTAACTGTAAACCAACCTTTAATAATTAAAGCCGGCTTTTTTTAATAAAAGCCGGCTTTTTTTAAGTGGCTAAAACCAAAAAAAGCCGGCCGGCTTTTTTTGGCCTGGCTAAAAGCCGGCAACGCTGGATATTTTACATACTCTTTCTTCTTTATTAGAAAATTTTATAAATAACAGATATATAACAATATGTTTACATATAACTGAAAATATGTAAAAATAAAATGAAAGGAAAAAAAAAAGAACTTTGAGACACTGATAACAATATGATTAGTGATGGAAGGGTGGGACATAATCCAGGAATGATAATGTAAGATATTGTAAAGGCCGGAAAGATTACAAAATTACTATAAAGTTGGTAACGTTATATATGTACAGCCTCTTAATATTAAAAGCTTTGCCGATTCTCAATCAGCTGGCAAAATGACATACGAAAATTAATTTCTACTGTAAATATATGTTTATTTTTAATAAATAATTTTTTTATTCTTCACTACACATAGCAAATTTATTTTTTGAGATGTATACATGCACATGATTTAGTGGGGGTTTTTTGCAGAAAAACTTTTAAATAATTACTTGTGTTTGAAGACAGTTTTTAAATTTTACATATAGCAGACTACTATAAATATAGGAATAGCGAAAAGGGTGTTTGTGCAATAAGGATAAGATATTCTCAAATAAATTTAATGAAAGACATTAAAATTATACAATTATTGGCACAGATGTCATATTCGCATATAATTGAAAAAAAAAAAGATTTCTGTTTGGATGTTATTTTAAAATTACAACAGAAAATCATCTGTAAATATATATATAGACGCTAAAAGGGATAACAAACAATATACCTACATTTTGATAAATGCATTTAAATGAAATGATCTACGTGTTTTATACGCTATGCACAGCATATAGGGTAGATGTGCCAGTAATGGACACCCCTTGATGTTTTTGGTTCATAAAAAAATAACTAATAAATATTTAGCTTTAATTATTTTTTTTATAATTCCCCCTTGTATGTTTTATAAAACTGGGTTATTGTTGACACTTTTAATCAAACCAATCAGGAAGCAGAAAATAATGTTTCAAAGTTTCGCTGTTTTTCTGTGAAAATCTTAATGAAGAGGCTAAGAGTTGGCTTCGTTTAATCAATTTATATATTATTTATTTTCTTACAAAATTTGAATGTTTTTGTTTGAGTAGCAATCGAAAACTTTGAATTTTATATACCAATGGCCATTTACAAAATTTCATTTATTTTTAAGATTTTAAGAGGGGTGTCCATTACTGGGATGGTTAATTAGTCATTTTCCAGTAATGGACACCCCATGTAGACATTGCTAAAAATGCAATTTTAGTGATGTTTATAGTGCATAAAATACTTTGGCTTAACTGCAAACCTAAATAATCAAATTTAATTTTTAAATTATACTTACCAAAATGTAATAACACCAAAACTTTTATAAATAGCTGCTTTTAAGTTATTTTATGAGATTTCAATATTTTATTTTATTTATTATTATTTTTTTTTATGTAGTACATATACCTTGCATATTTTATAATCCGGCAATCAAACCAGACAGGAAGCAAAAGATATTGTTTACGAGCACAGTCAAAGAGGGGTTCATAGGGCTTAATCCCTCTCCGTTTAAATAAAAGCAATTAAGTTACAGAAGCTATTAAAAATCTATTTTCTGTCTTAAATGTTTCCTTATTTTTTAAAAAAATGTAATACTATTAATGAAAGTTACAGGTAATATTCATGAAACTATAGTAAATCTGCAGATCATTGGCCTCAAACATCAGTACTACAGTTTTATTTTGAAATTAATTTAAATACTAAATAAATTTTTATTTAGTATTTAAAATATTCAACTCACAATATCACTTCTTTCATATTTGTAATATTAATTATTATAAATGTTTTTCATTATAAATATATAATGATATAATAATGATATATAATTATAAATATATAATGATTTTTGATATAATTATCAAGTAGAGTCTGGAAGATTGTTAAAAATAGGGACACAAAACTAAACATTTAAAAATAGTGGCACAAAACTAAACATTAATATTCCAAAACTTTTTTTTAATTACCCTTTAAATCCACCACTGTTACAATAATTTGATAGCTGTAATTGCGTGATATTTAGTATTTTAATCTATCCATCTAAAATAATTAAAACTATCGATCTTCTGATAATTTCAATAATTGATACAAACAATAAATGATTATCACAAATACTTTATTAATTACTGGTATCCTAAATGTTAAATTTATTTGAAAATAACTATTTTGTTTCATTAGTATGTATTCATTAAATTCTGGCTCTAAATAGTCATAAAAACAATTATATTTATTACTTTTTAGGGGGTGTCCATTACTGGAACAGAGGGTGTCCATTACTGGGCTTTTGGGTGTTTTGATATATTTCTGTTATTTAAAATTAAATTTCTATTCATAAGTGCTGTCCTCTAAAAAAAACCCCAGGAAAATGTATCCTAAAAAAAACCCACCCTAGAACTTAATCAAAAATATCACAGAAGTCAAAATTTCTTTTTGTCCTGTTTCTATATGCCATTTACAATAATAAAAGCATTTAAAATTACTTAAGTGTTTATTTAGTTTTTTAAAAAATAAGCAAAAAATTACATTTATAATTTTTCATTTGTAAATCCTTCAATTTACAATTATTAAAATATTATTATTATTTTTTCTTTTTTTTGCAGAATTGTGTTTTAAAACTAATTAATAATGAAAGAAAAACTTTGCGGTTTAATATTTTGATTTCTAGAAGTGTTTTTACATGTGCGTTATTATTAGGAAAAAGTGGGTTTTTTTCAAAGTCTTGCTTAATTGGCTGCCATTTTGTAATATATTGATAGAAAAAAAAAATACTATACATTAAAATTTTAGTCAGGACAGGCTGTGAAAATGTAGCTACTTCAAATTGTTTTGTATTTTTTATTAAATTTTATATAGTGAGAAATTAAAGGGTTTTTTTTAGAGGACAGCACAGTATTGGGAAATGAGGCTATAAGAATGGTTAAATATTGTCGATAGATTAATATAATATTGAAAAAACTGGAATATAATAATTTTAACTATTAATAAAAAAATAATTTTTAAAGAAATTCCTTAAGGGTGTCCATTACTGGCACATCTACCCTATATTTTCAAATGAATGTAATTTGTTGAAGGTCAAAGTCTGTTTTGATTTGTAAATCAATCCACAGCAAGGGGGTGGTGGTGATTTTAAAACTACATTCCTTATTTTTTGAAGACTTTAAGAAAAAAAGATAAAATTTATTTTTACAAGTTTAAAATAATTAAACATAAAAACAAAATTGTGTTTAAGACTTAAGTGTTTTTAATTATAAAAACACTAGTTAGCCTCGATCATAATTAAAAATGTTTTATTATAATAAAATATGTTCCTAAACACTTACTCCTACAAAAAACTCCTTACACTTTCTCGATTTCGTATTTTATGGTTCATTTACATTACCATTACGTCAATCCTATGTGTTAAAAGTATATATAACGGAACTGCAGTTATGTTATCAAAATACATTTGAAAATTCGCGATGGTTACGAAACGTGAAACGATACGTTATAACATGTTTTAAGTAAATCATGTTTATAGAAGTTAGTTTAATTTAAAGATGTAGCATGCTGTATAACATAATTAAACAAAATAGCGTTGAATCAAATATCATCTTTTCCTCATGGGTAACTTACACAGAAATCTTAAATATAAGACAGTACAGAAGAAAAAAAGACTACAGTAAGAACGATTTAAACAATAATGATATATACTAATAAGTAAAAGTAATGGCAAACTTACCGCATTTTCTGTAAATGTTAGAAACTTGACACAACGAAAGCTTTCAAAACAGACGCCTTTGGGAGACGCTACGCCTACGCTGGTCGGGAAAAGAAATAAGTTGCGCATGCGCAAAAATCGTACGGATCATAATGATTTCCGAACATGGGTTGGCTACACGATTATCACGAAAACCTTTGTAGGATAGTTAGAAAGTAAAGCAAAAACGACCCTTTTCGGAAACCTTACATGCTATCTGGGAGCATTCTTAAAATTCAGCAGTTCTCGTTTTGTAGCAATCTCAAAATGTAAAAACTCTTAAAGCAGCAAAATATACATAAAATTATCAACATACCTTAACAGACATCTGTTTTTTTTTTTAAACCTCCAGCACGAAATATCTCTCATAACATCGCCGTCAATTTCCAAAATAGGCTTAATACCCACTGACACGCTATAAACAAACCTCCCTTTCTTGTCAAAATTTCCTTATATTTCTTAATTACTTCAGCAAGAGCGTTTAAACGGACTACAGAAACTATAGTCAATGAAATACATCCAATAAATTTAACATAAAAATAAAAAGACAACGATAGAACACGATATCAAAATACATCCACAAAATTCTAAGCTTCTCAGGGGTTGCCAGAACATGACGCGTCACAACACACTCGTCACACGGGGTTTACATACCAAGTTTGTCATATCCGTAAACACCGCCAACACGCCAACAAAAAATCGCCAAACAATTCAAAACAACAACGGCTGAGGGCATCTAAGCCAAATAGGATGTTAGAAGTAATGTAGTAGGCTCTAGTTTTGTCATTGTTTGTTGTGTAATATGTTATTTTTTGGAAAATATAATTTTACGAGTAATGTAATAAAAAAAAACTAGTTTGTAAGGAGCATCAATATTATTTTTGACGTTACATCCAGAAATTGTATATATTAATCAATACGAAGTATACCAGTGGAGGTAAGCGTCTGGCAGATCAGCTGGTGCCGGGATAGAGATAGATCTTCAAATTTGAATGCTTTCAGAAAATCACAGGTGTGTAGTTTTATTGTATAATAAGTGACTACCATTAGTGATAGTCTGCAAGCAACTGGAATTTGTCTCGTGCCCTTGGAGCTTGGACTGTATGCTACTTTTATAAGGATTGTGGATTCATCTTTGCATCGGAAGATTTGAAAACAGAAGATTTAAAAAAATCTGTGAGCATGGCAGGACTCCCACTTCTATGTCAAAAGAGGAAACAATAAAGTAAGTTTATTAAAGTAACTTCAAAAATAATATTTGTGCTCCCAACAAACTAGTTTTTTTTTAAATTACATTTCTCATTAAATTACATTTTCCAAAAATAACATGCTACACTACAAACTATGAGAACACAATAAGAAAAGTAAGTACAAAAATTATTTAGCTGAAAATATTTTTAAATATCCATAAGTAAAATTGTAAATATAATGTGAAATAAACATTTATATGTTTCAGTCTGGGACATAAATAAAATCTGCCGCTAAGTAAAAAAAAAAAAGTGTGGACCAAGCTTATGTACATATCCCCATCTTGTTTGTTACCAGGGCAATTTTTTTCTATTTCTTTTCTATTTGATTTTATTTTATAAGATGAAAAAAAAGGGGGGGGGGGAGATATGTTTTTAGACAGTAAAAATTTTTAGAGTTTTCTTTTTTAAAGTAAAAAAGTGTACTTAAAAGATGCAAAAAAGGTTTGTTGTTTATATTCATATGAGACTAAGTGTTTTTGAAAGTAAAATGAAAAAAAAAAAAAGCATTTTTAAAAGATAAAGAGTTTTTTGTTTTAAGACAACAAAGTGAGGTTTTTTCCTTATGTTAATTAGTATATTTATTGTCATCAGAGCAGTTACATGATACAGTTGGTATGATTTAAAATTGAGTATCGACCAAAGCTGAAACTTGTTAAATTTCGACTCTTCGATTGCTTTTTATCTTATTGTTTTGTTAATAATTATGAATGCAGAAAAAAAAGAAAATTTTAAATGAGAAGTCTTTGTGTATCTTTAGGAAATTTAAAAAAATTAGATTGAAAACAGTGATTTATAAAGCATGTAACGTGCAAAAGAAACAAAAAACTAAATAAACTGTCAACAACAACACTGAAACAACCATTGCATACTTGAATAAACTGTCACATTGTATTAACCTAAATAAAAAAACCGCCCGTTGCAAATAATGTTTAAAAAATTAATAAGATAATCTTTCAAAAATTAAAATTATGACAGAAACATTTTTATAATAAGAGATGGGTCTTTTATGTGTATAATAAACTTAATCTTTTGTAGAAAGATTTTAATGTGCATCAGAACAATTTTAAGTATGTGCAGGTAGGACAAATTTCTGCAACTTTTAAAGGATTAATATAACTGTTGGCACAGATGTCATATTGGCGCGATTTTTTTCTAACGCCAATGTCATATACGCAACGGGTGCGGTGCATATTGGCACCAAGGTGTCATTATTTTGCTTGATATGGTAACCCGGATGTTATTGTTTATAATGCTGTTGATGTTTTTGCCAAATTGGCATCGGAAAACAATCGCGCCAATCTGTGCCGTTACAAATATAATCAGCTATTTTCAGTTCCCATATTTGATTTTGAGTAGTACTTTAGTAAAAAATCAGCATTTACCGTTTGAATCAAATATTTATTTTTTTTTTTTTTAAATATTAATATGTTTAGAGTGCTTTTTTTTTTTTTTTTTTTAATATAATTATGCTTAAGATACTTTGATTTAAAATGTTGAGGCTTGCCTTTTGTGAATCTATATTACGACTTTATCCTAAAACTTGATGAAAATTTAATGTAAACAAAAGAACTGTTTTGCAGTATTGTTATTAAAATACCATACAATAAACTTATTCCAATAAGCATTTTTTCATAATTAGCATTCTGTAATAAATATCTAGATGGTACAGTAGCATAACTATTTCGGTTTTTGTCTAATGGTTTCAAACAAGTATACTTAAATTTCTTAGCTAGTTGGTTATTCATTTGTAAATAATATTTGATTTTCAAAAATTAATTTCTGTATATGTATGCATGTATTAGATTCTTTTCTCTCTTCTAATTTGCTAGTTGCTTTAGCTGCACTACAGTTGATGATATTTTTGCATAAGAAATTTGTTTAAATGAATTGTATTTGATTAAAAGTGTATAAATAATATTTGTGTTCTTGTGGTATTCACTTTAAATATGCGGTGATAGATATGGCTGCAATGAAGTCGGGGTATAAAATTGATCTTTTTGGCTTAGATGCCTTATGTTCCTTCAGCCGTTGTTTTGAATTGTTCGGCGATTTTTTGTGGGCGTGTTGGCGGTGTTTATAGCTATGGCAACTTCAATATGTGGAACCCCGTGTGACGTGTGTATTCTGACGTGTTGTGTTCTGGCAACCCCTGAGAAGCGGTGGGTTTTATGGATGTATTTTGATATCGTGTTGTATCGTCCTGTCTTTTTATTTTTATGTTAAATATATTGGATGTATTTGACTGACTATGGTTTCTGTAATCCGTTTAAATGCTTTTGCTGAGTAATTAAGAAATATGAGGAAATTTTGAGAAGAAAAGTAGGTTTGTTTATTGTGTCTCAATGCGTATTCATAAGCCTATTTTGGAAAATCACGGTGGTGTTATGAGAGAGATTTGATAATTTTATTAGAGAGTTGATAATTTTATGTATATTTTGCTGTTTTAAGAGTTTTTTACATTTTGAGATTGCTAGAAAGTGAGAACTGCTGAATTTTAAGAATGCTACTCCGGGAGAACTGCTGAATGCAGTGATGTTTTTTTTTCCGGTTAATGTGCACGAAGTGCTCATACAAGATTTCTGATTGCCACTTTAGCGAGTTTCGTTTTTTATTTATATTTTGCTGCTTTAAGAGTTTTTTACATTTTGAGATTGCTAGAAAGCGAGAACTGCTGAATTTTGAGAATGCTATACCGGGAGAACGAAGCGCTCATGCAAGATTACTGATTGCCACTTTAGGGAATTTTATTATTTACATTTTATTTTCGTTAAGCGAAACATGCGTATAAACCGGTGCTTGGCGACATTTACTACTTGGCGGAAAAGGGGTTTTCACGCCAAGAAAAATTCCAAGATGGTGGCCGTGTGAACTTATGACATCTGCTCCATCTTTTTTAACAAACGTTTAAAACTGTGTGTTTATTTTTATACGGGATATCTGTTATTATTGTTTACCAACAGTTAATAACTGTTAGTTTTAGAAGTGTGGTTCCAATTACAAAAATCTTTTAAATTTTGTTCTGCATCATATAAAAATCGATTAATGTTAAAATAATTAATTTTTAAATAGTTAAGAAATTACAAATCGTATACAATATCTGGGTCCCATAAGTTTTATTTTGAAAAAGTTTCTCCCTGTTCTTAGTAAAACAGCAAAAAATTCTTCTATGATCAAAACTTACTGAGTTATGATACTTTGAATTTTGTGAATTTTTAACGTTTCAGTCACACTAAATGGGAAAAATGTGCTTTTAGTGCCAGAAAAAAACTGACAATGGATGAAACCCAAAGCATCATAACTAGGTAAACTTTTGTCTCACAAAAATTAAGTTTATAACCACAAACGAATTTAATGGTGTGGATTCATTTCAATAGAAAACAGCAATTATAAATACTTAGTCCCAAAATTATTTCAAACATTTTGTTTAAATATCTTCTAATTAAAACATCCATTGACATCATATGCAGCGATTAGTTGTATGTTACAAAAATAACAGGTTGTTGGAACCTGTTACCTGTGCAAGTGTGAAACAATGGAACCTGTTAGCCAAAATTATCTCTATTTCCCATCTCTACTGTAATGCAGAATTTTCAAAATATTTAATAATCGTTTATTCTCTACAAAAAAATATTGTTTTAAAGTAATTAAAGTTTTAACTGCAAAATAAAATAAACAAAGAAAAATGTCAATTTATTTAATATAGTAAGAAATATTTTGATTTATATTTACTGCTTTTAAAAAATATAAAAGTATGCTATTGACTGTAGCCTGTTATTACAAAAAGAATTTCTGGCAGGTTCTGAAATTTTATTACTCATTTTAGATGTAACATAAACCAAATTTGGAGTCAAAACTTTATGGTTATTAATCTGTTGTTTATATGAGTGTTATCATAAAATCACCCTGAGACCCAAAAGTATTTCAGGGACATTTCAGGCTCATAAGTATTTTGGAGTTTCATTTGCAAATTTTAATGTGTGATGACTTAATAATTTTTTTTTATAATTTTTCTTAATGATATATAATGTTTCTTATAATTTTTTTTTATAATTTTTCTTAATTATGTTATTTTGGAAGTAAAGGGAAAATAAAGAGGGATTAGATTAATAAAAAATAAATTTATTTTGTATTTCAAATTATACTTAATTGTGGACCAGTGTATCCCACTTCCGGGGCAAACTGGTCCACTTTATGAACATATACAAATAATTGTTTTTTTGAAAAATGTATTTGAAACTATGTTCGGAAAAAAGGTCTGAGGCATGTAAAAAAAAAAAAAAAAAAAAAAATGTAAATTGCAAAATTGGTCCACTGTGCCTCAGTCTCTCCTATATGATGCACCTTGGGATACAAGATATGCCTAGTGAACTTTTATTCGAAATATTTTACCAAAAAGATATTGTGTTTAAAACATTTTTAATTTAATCTACATAACATGTATTTATTATAGTTATTATTTCTTCTTTTAGGAACTCATTGCGCTTAACAATGACAAGGATAAAAATTTAGAATTTAAAAAATAAAATAAAATAAAAAAAGCAGCAATTCATGCTGACAATATTCAGAAAGCTGCTGCAAAAATTTTATCAAGTGAAATGTCTTTTAGGAAAGCTGCTACAATTTACAATGTTAGTAAGACCACTCTGAATTATCATGTTAGTACTTTTTTTAAATGTGAACAGCCAAATTTTAACTTCTAGTATATATCAAAGATACAAAGTCGAAAAATATTCACCGATGATGAGGAAAGAAAGTTGGTAGACTACATTTTACAAGCTTCGAAATATCACTATGGGCAACAATTAATGATTCGCGTACCCTTGCTTATGAATATGCTTCAGCAAATAAAAAGAACACTCCTTCAAATTGGAAGCATTAAAAAAAAAAAAAAAAAAAACTGGAAAGGAATACAAAGGCCGCATATTCCTTGCACCCCTAAAATTTAGAAAATTTACATTAGTTATCTTTGTCAGTTTAAATAAATTTCTTTTCCTGAATAAACAATTCCATGTATATTGTAATTCAATTATTGAACTTTTCACATCTATTTTTAACTGTCCCAAGGTGTCCCACCAGATGGGACACCTTATAACAAAGCACAAGTTCAATAAATATATTTTTTTAATTTTCCTATAATGGATATAATATCAAAAGCTATTTAATACTGTAGGAAAAGCTTAAAAGGTTTCTTTAGATTGGATATCCTCTTCATCGAAGAGGAAATATATTATTTTTAGATAATGAGTAACTATTATGTCCATAAAAAGTACGACATGTGACTACTATTATTAAAAATTAATGTGCCAACTGAAATATTAACTTGTACATAAAAGCAGGGCCTTTATTTCTGTAAAAAAGTTTAGCGAACATTCAGTTTGACACAATAACATCCTTTTAGAAGTCTGTCTTTGGGTAGCTTTGGTCCTGAGTACTATTTTAAAGATAAAAAAAAAAAAGATCAAAATTTATAATGTTTTACTCTATAGCGGCAACCAAGATAATTGCTAAGTTATCTCTTATATACAACCAGTGATGTAGTCGTAAACAAACCAGGGGGGGTATACGTTCAAGGCAGAAAGTATACGCTATGGTATTTTTTAGAAACAAAGGGTATACGGTATTCCTTAAAAAAATCCAGAAGGTATGCAGTGTATACCCTCCACTACAACCCTGTTTACAATTGTAAAATCTTATTTATGTTTTATAATATTTAAATTTTAAATGTAAATACAACCTTGGTGTAATTGCGAGGGCCGCTATAATGAGGAAATAGCTTTTACTTTTATTTTCCTTCATATTCACAAAATGTTTAGGAGACCCCCCCCCCCCCTCACTTTGTATTTTTAAAAATAAGGGTACTTTTCGGTTAACCGGGCGCCAGTGTTATATATACATGTATGTATATAAATAATTATATATATACATATATATATATATATGTGTGTGTGTATACATACAATATATCTTAATTATATATATATAGTTGTGTACATATACATATATGTATGTATATATAACACTGGCGCCCGGCTAACCAAAAAGTACCTGAATTTGCTTTAAGTATGTCAAGATGGGATTTTATAATTGTTTTTTTTTCAAAAGTGATGTACACTTGTGTGCTTCTGTTGACAATAAATATTAATATTTTTGGGAATTTAATTATAAAGTAATAAATGAATTTTAAGGCATTTTTTTTAGCCACAGGTGATAAAACTTTAGTGGGGAAAAACAATCAAAACTTTCGATTATTTTTTATACAAAATATTTACTATTAAGCATGACAAGTGCAGTCAACAATTATTTGTTTATAATTGAGTGTGTTCAGAAGTGCACTTCGCGCCGCGCGCGCGCGCTCAGAAGTTTATGCCATGGAGTAGGTGTTATCGAAGAAAGGAATTTTAACATAATTCAATTATTTCATTATTTTTATGGTTCAAAAAAGGTAAAACCAAGGACTATATTTCTTTATTCTTCCAAAACATGGTTTTCGTAACAGGAATACATGCCTATGTTCACTCAGATAAAATCTAAAATAGTCAGGAAAAACATCACGTGACCTTCTTTATCTACTTTAGCCCATTTGGCATTTAAAATTAGTTAACCAACCGCACACAAACTCCGCGCGAGCGCGACATTTCTATTTCCACTAGACTTCTGTTCTACCGTACTTCAGAACCTGTTCTAGCGTCCTTAGAGCCGTTCTGATTGGCTGGTCCGATTCAGATGAAGTGGCTAAACGTCCGGGCACCGTTTGCACATATTCGGATGTTTGTTTTCAGCTATTTCGTTTCTAATACTACATAAGTTTGATTTGAATTTTTTTTTCCATTTTTAGATGATGAAACTGCTATTTTCTACTTGAAAATATAAAAAATACCTGTATAAAACAAACCTCCATCATTTTCATACTAAAACTGTTTTTTTTTTTTTTTCCAAACATTTTAAGTTAATGACCGTTTCATAAATTTTAAATGATATTTATATTAAAAATTATAAAAAATATATAATTTATATTAAAAACGCATTGTCACTTATAAAACACTGCAATTTCAGGGGATTTTTCATATCTAAACCATGAAAAAAAAATATATAAAACCAGGAATTTTTTTCTATTTATTTTTGTAACCCTGATAACGCTGATAATAAAAATAACCCTGAAAAGTATTCTTTTTTTAGCACTGAAAATGGAATTTTTAAATATGTTTCATAGCGGTATAGGAGGATTCAGTTGCAAATTCCAGGGACAGTTAGAAGGTATTCCCCCTCCCTACCCCCCCCCCCCCCCAAAAAAAAAAGAAAAAAAAAGTTTCTGATTTTATATTTTTTCGTGATTTAGATGTGCAAATTCTCCCTGGAACTGCGGCGTTTTATAAGTGAAAATGCGTTTTTAATATAAATTGTAAATTTTTTAATAATTTGTAATACAAATAACATTTAAAATTTATGAAAGAGTCTTTATGACCTTATCTTAAAAGATTTAAAAAAAAAAAAACGGTTTTACTATGGAAATGACGGAGATGCGTTTTATACAGGTATTTTTGAATACTTTCAAGTAGAAAATAGCAGTTTCATCATCTAAAAATGGAACATAATTTATTCAAATCAAACTTATGTAGCATCAGAAACGAAATAGTAGCTGAAAACAAATATTCGAATATGTGCAAACGATGCTCGGGCGTTTGGCCACTTTATCTGGAGCGTGCCAACCAATCAGAACGGCTCTGAAGGACGCCAGAACAGAAGTCTAGTGGAATTAGAAATGTCGCCGCGCTCAAAAAAATTGTGTGGGCGATTTGATCACGTGATTGTGCGTTTTCTGTGCTTTGTTTGGTAGGTTGATTGATACAATTTAAGAATTCAACTGGTGATCTAAAAATTTTAACTTTTTAACAATTTTCTTTTTATTTATTTAAAAATGATTTATCAGTTGATTTATATCTTCCGTGATAAATAAAATGCTGTTAGTAAACCAAGATTGTGATATCAACATATGAGATTTGTTTGTAATCTACTATACTGGATGGATTTCAATGGAATTTGCACTGTTAGTTAGACAGTTTTTCAGAGAAGGTTTTAATATATATATATCTTATTGTATGATTGCATATTTCAATACCGTGTGGATAACAGACCAAAATACATCATAAAACATGAGAAATAAATGGCATTCAAAATTCTGTTAGTATAAGCAAAATACTTATTTATACTTTCAGTAGAAAATTTATAAACATTCTAATCATACTTTATTCACTACAAAACTAGACAGCAGACCTATATATTTTATCTCTTTAAAAAAATATATGTACAGATATTTTTAGTTAAAATAATCTACAACTGTTACATTTTATTTTTATAATGTTCAAAGTAAAATATGATTTCCAGCCTAGTCTCGATAAAAATTCACTCCTAAAGTACTCAAAAAGAAAAAAAAAATCAAGGAATTATCCTACGTGCGATATATATTATTTTTTCATTTGGATTTGCTTAATGTTTATATCATTATACATATACATACTTAGAAACGAAACTTTGAATATTTAAAAGGTGTTCAGATGTAAAACTTTCATCTCGAAATACCTCATTTTCTCACATTTAAATAAGTATTTTATTATTATAATAAAAATACACATGCCTCTGTATAATAAAAATAAAAAATATATCTTCATCAAAAATATCTTATTCATTATGAAAAATATAAAACAACCAATAAACAAAACAAAAAAAGAAAAATTGTGACACAATGTGGGATCGGAAGGATTCGAACCCAAAATCCCTAGTCTCGAGTTCACTGCCTTAGCCATTCGACCATCTAGCACACATTGCTTCTGCATCAAAATATCTTTATAATTAGCACCTTAATTAATCAAATCCATGATCTGTTCCTGAACACACTTCGTGTCTATCTGTACACTACCTGAACACACTACATCCATGATATAGACCCACTCCATGTTCCTGACTCCTGAGCTCGCGCGCGCTGCGCGCGTGCTTCTTGAACACACTCATTGACAGCTAATCGATTGATTGATTATCGGAGCTTAGGCTCGATATAGAAGCCATAAAGTAGACGCTTGCGCAGTAAAAACTTGCCTTTGATTGGCTGGCGTAAGGATTTAGCTGTAACCAGTGAAAACGCTCTTAGGTTAAGGTTTTGGATCGCTAGGGTTTTTAGGTCGTTAGGACGACCATTGAAAACGCACCTTAAGTGCGCCCTAGCCTCAGAGTATGAGAAGTCTATGGCCCTAGCGGACAACTGAATGCCTGCCTTAATCAATAGCATACTACTATTTGGTAGCAACGTAGACAGCAATAAATACGCCAAATAGGTCAATCTGGCGCCAACGTGTTCTCACATGGGAATGCTATGGCAAAATAGCCTTAATCAACGCCTACTAGATATTTTAGAAGCCTTCACACGCGTCACGAAACCGTCACACAAAGCAGGCAAAACAAAGAAAAAAAATCATTCATTGTCTCATGGATATCCGAGAGCCAATGAATGATTTTTTTTCTTTGTTTTGCATGCTTTGTGTGACGTTTTCGCGACGCGTGTCAAGGCTTTTTCAAATATCTAGGTTGCATCGCCTTCATGCAGATGTACGAAAACGAGGCTAACGAAAAAGACAGACTACCGCGGTACATTCCACGAGTCTTTTTTTTACAGACCGCTAGAGTGACATGATGCTCTTTTCGTACAACTGCATTGGTGCATTTGAGCATCACGTGACTCCAGCGGTCTGTAAAAAAAAGATACGTGTAAAGTACCGCGGTAGCCTGTCTTTTTCGTTAGCCTCGGTAAGAAAAGAGCACGCGTTATTCTGGCGGTATAGTGCCTAGAATATATAGTGTGGAAATTGGCTATCCCTGTAATACTTAAAAAAGCACTAAAATATTGTATCCCTTAAATGTGACACGATGCTGCTGAAATATGATGATCGCAGCGACATCTGCAGGATATTTTCTACAACTTCAAGATATCGCTAGTCTGTACAATGTAATACTAGTAATACGAAAATCCCGCAGATGTCGCTGCGATCGACACTTGGCATTTTACCAGTATCGTCGCACATTTAAGGGATATAAATTTTTAGCTCAGTTTGGATAGCATATTTCCACACTAGGTATTCTAGATGCTGTACTAGCGGTCTGTAAAAAAAGAAACGTGGAATGCATCGCGGTAACCTGTCCTTCTCGTTAGCCTCGGTACATCTCTATAGACGGCTTGCACATGACGTCACATGTCTGGCATCGCTTCATATGGCGCCCAAATGTAAGGCGAATGTGATGCTCTCTATTTGACTTATTAGACTTATTTGCACTATTACAATAAAAATAAATATCTAAATTAAACAGAAAGATAACACGTGCTTTTAACGGCAAACGGGGAGTTCTGACGTTCCGTTGTGTGCTCCAGCTGCAATAGTATCAGTAGTTGCTAATAGTATAGTGCCTAGAAGTGAATCATAGACTTCTCATATAACTGGACTCAGAAATAGCAACCCTTTCTTGACGCCGGGATCACTACCCACCGTCACGTGATGGTGGGCAGAGAAAACGCGCCAAACCGGTTTTTCTCCTCTGGTTCCCGCTGAAACTTTCTTGCGTCGGCGTTTCTCTCGCATAAATCAAATCCGACAGTTGCCAATAAGGTGATCACCGCCAAAAAAGACAACCTTTTGGCGATGAAAGCAGAAACATGTGTGCCTCAAGTTCTTACCGAAATAACAATGGGATTCGGCCTCTACCTCTTATCTTTACTCTGAGAAGTGAATAGTTTTATTATCAGCATCAAAATGATAGTTCAGAAACAGAGGACGCGGATAGATGGCGCTAGTGCTGCCACCGCCGCTATAGTATTTGTCATTTTCCAATGCACATCCTTTTAAATCTATTTTTTATGTAATAAATCAGTACTTTAAAATGCTCTAGATTAAATATACACAATATTTTTTTTTTTTTTTTTTTTTTTTTTTTTATATAATGAAAATGCAGTTGAAGAGGAATTTAAATGATTTCATGACTAGTTGTAAGGAAATTAAACATATACAAACTGTTCTATTTAATTAATATTCTTCTTTAATTAATTTTCTATTAATTAATATTCTTTTTTTTTAGCTAAAATTAGATAAAATCAGAATAAATAATTATTAACTCTATTTATATATACTTCTGACTAAATACACTGCTCAAAACAATTAAAGGATATTTGAAGTTTTATATAAAATAAAGATATAAACGAATTTTTTTTTGCCGAAAATAGAAGAAGAGAATCACAAATGCAAATTTTTCTGGTTTTCAAACTGTGGAGTATGCAAATTTTGAGTTCGACGTCAAAAACGTCGCTTCAGCGGCAGCGAATGAAATTTGACTTTCAACTGGATAAAAGAGAATGAAGACAAGGATGATCGGCATTCAGTGATTGCTTTGTTTCGATGAGTACGATGTCTCAGCGAAGTCATTTGACAGATTCAGAAGCTTTGAGAATTGTTGGTAGGTTAGAAGGGGGCCAAACTCAAGCCGAAGTAGCGCAAGCCATTGGAGTGACACAAAGCGTCATTTCCAGGATCTGGAACCGTTTTTTGGCGAGTGGATGTGCAGGCCGAAGACCAGGGCAAGGTCGTAGACGGGCAACAACGCCCAATGAAGATCGGTATTTAGCGTTAACAGCTCGAAGACACCGAACCATGAACGCTACTCTTCTCCAACAACAGCTTCGCTCGGCTACAGGCACCACGATTTCAACTCAGACTGTCCGAAACCGGCACCATGCTGTAGGCCTGTATGCTCGCCGACCGATGGTATGTGTTAGATTAACATCAACGCATCGTCGCGACCGCAGGGAGTGGGGAACCGAGCATGTCAACTGGAGGAGAAATGAATGGAGCAATATTCTGTTTTCTGACGAGTGCCGTTTTTCTGTGCATCCGGATAATAGGCGTATTTTCATCTGGAGGGACCGTGGCAGTAGGAATAATCCTGCGTTCGTGCACGAAAGTGTCAGATTTGGCGGTGGAGGAGTGTTGGTGTATGGTGGCATCTCCATTGACGGACGCACTGACCTCTACATCATTCGAGATGGAGCTCTGACTGGTCGCCGATATAGGGATGAGATCCTCAGACCTATTGTAGTCCCTTACGCTGCAGCAATCGGAGATAACTTCATTTTAATGGACGATAACTGCAGGCCACATCGTGCAAACCTGGTGGAGGATTTCCTTTTCGAGGAAGGAATCGTTCGAATGGAATGGACAGCGTGTTCTCCAGACATGAATCCAATCGAGCACGTTTGGGACGCTCTAGGAAGACGAGTTTCTGGCCGCCAACAACCCCCACAAACTCTCCAAGAACTGGAAAGAGCTCTTCTGGAAGCGTGGGGCAGAATACCCCAACTCGTCATTAATAGCCTCATTGAGTCCATGCCTCAAAGGTGTTCAACGTTGCTGGCCGCCCGTGGAAACCATACCCCCTACTGAAAATGATTTTCTTTGAAGAAAACACCTTTTCTTATTCTTTTTTTCTCATATGCACAAATTGTGTTTTTTTTCCTTTAGTACACAAATGCGCAATAAAATGCATTTTTTTTCTGCCAAACATGTGTAATTTATTCTCATATAACCTACTATGTCTGTCGACCATGTATCAATCAGCTAAACAGTTTACCAGATAAAAAATCCACCTAAAACTGCAATATCCTTTAATTGTTTTGAGCAGTGTACATAATTTTGTTATATTAAGTTTCGTTCATTCAAGTAGGGGTCCTTCTAAAGTTACTTTAACAATAGAACAAGGTTTTTCTTTGTACAATATTTAGTTATATCAAAAACAATATATTGAATATACACGTGATATGATAAATTGTTGTAAAAACCTAGTTGTATTTATTTTTCAGCTAAAATACACCCCCCCCCCCAATTTTGACAACTTTTTAATCAATATTCTTTATTACTTCTTTACAGCCTGATAAACTGATAGTAAGCTGAGTTTTTAAAAACTTCTGATATTTCAGAGCTTTAGTTTTTGATAAAATATTTTGAGGTATATTAGCAAACAATCAAATAAGAAATTAATGATTTTTTGAAATCTATAATATATATATATATATACAGGGCTTAATTTGCGCGGGAGCTCAGCTGCGGTACCTCTCTGTTTTTAGTAAATTTTTAAATATAGCTCACAATTCACCGGAGCTCATAAATACAGGGCTCCGGAGCCCGGTGCAATAGCAATTCCGAAAAACCGAAGCGTAAATTACCCTTTCCTTTCTCTTTTATCTCCATGTCACTGCATTTTTTCTATTAAAACACTTATATGTGACCTAGTGTGTCACAAACATAGGAGATGGAGATGAAACGGCGTATAAGATTTACCAAAATTCTTTCTTATAAATGTTTTTGCTAGTTGTTCAATCATTATATATTTATAGTGTATGCATAGCTGCAAACAATTCCTGTTCTGTGTTAACACTATTTCCGATTCATAATCCTCACCTTATTTAATTGTAGAATTCTGCGATTTATTAACATTAAAAATAGGAAAAGATTTTTATTCGGAGTGATAAACTAAAAAGTGGAATAGTTGACAGTTAAGTATATGCAGATAGATATATTTAAAATTTTTATTTTGCTAAAGAAAAAAAAGACGCTTTAAAATTTTCAAATAATGTATGAAATACAAATATGTGGATTGGAGTGAGTTTAGGGGGGGGGGGGGGCACGCTACCATTTTAGTACTGCATAGTATTAGGGATCCGGTACTTATTTGGTTAGAAGTTAAGCCCTGTATATATATATATATATATATATACTTTCCTGGAAGTAGGATGCATTTTTTTAAAATATTCTTTTTTTAGTTAAAATTAGATAAAATCAGAATAAATAATTAATAACTTTATTCATATATTATGTTAAATTACTTCTCATTAAAATATTATTTTGTTATATTAAATTCCATTCATCCTAAGTTTTTCTTTGTCTTATTTTGCTATTTTAAAAACAATATATTGAATATACACCATACTGTGATAAATGATGTAAAAACATGCTTTTTTTACAGCTAAAATATTTACTCCCATTTTGACAACTTTTTAATCAATATTCATTATTACTTCTTTACGGCCAGTTAATAAACTGAGTTTGTAAAAAATTCTCATGTTTCAGAGCTTTAGTTTTTGGTAAAATAATTTAAGGTATATTAGCAAAAAACGAAATGAGAAATTATTGATATTTTGAAATCTAGAAAAAAAAAAAATTCTTGAAAGTTGGACGCATTTTCTCAAAAATATTCTTTTTTTTTAGTTAAAATTAGAAAAAATCAGAATAAATAATTATTAACTTTATTTATATATTTTAAAGTACTGCTGACTAAAGGCATAATTTTGTTACATTAGGTTTCATTCATCCTAAAAAGTATAGGTGCAGATTCCCCAAATTTTTAAGGAGCCAGTGGCTCCTAAACCCCAAAAATCCAGTCTTTGGCTCCTAATCAAAATCTAGTGGCCACATTGTGAAACAAACTCATAAAACAATAGTGTTTATATGGAAAATACTTAACAAAAAAAAAACTTAGGAATTCAAAATGAAAAATAGTTTAATTAATAAATACACATGTACAATAAAACAGACTAATTACAATAAATGTGTATATTTAATTTAATCCTAAAATTAGTGAAACTTTGATCTTAAAAAAGTATAATATAAATCTGGAAAAATCAGAAGTTAATGTTGGACAAGATACAATTGAATAACAAAACACGTATAAACTAAGCAGTCATGATAATGGGAAATATTAGGAAAACTTTATTTCTTATTTTGATTTTGTCATATAAAAAAATTTAGGAATGTGTAAGATTATTTTGCACTATAAAAATCTCGCACTTGGAGAAAACATTTACAAAGCAAGAATATATCTCGCGTTAAGTATTTTTTTCGTGCGAGTTTTTCTTCTTTTTGTTCTTTTTTCTTCAGAGTTCAGAATCCTCTATCCTCGGGACTCCATGATCCAAAGCCCTTTCCCCAGGGACTGCACTAAAACTCAAAAGCATCTGCTGGGTTTCCCTGGGTGGCCATCCTCCTCCTCCAAAGCCCTTAAATAATTTCCATCGCATCGGGGACTTTGGAGTGTCTCGTGAGTAGATCTGCTGTAAAGGAGTATTTATTTCAACTCTGGAGTGTCTCGTGAGCAGATCTGCTGTAAAGGAGTATTTATTTCAACTCTGGATTTCGGACAAAACCTTCGACGAAATGCTTGCTTTTGCTGGTGTCCAAAGTAGAAGCTTTATCATTAAAGCGTTCATGTGCCGAGCTTCGCAGCTGCTAAGCTTTGTAGTGGAGCGGACATGCGCAGAATTATATTCGAGCATAATGTTCGGCAAGAAAGCAGTATATCACAGAGGCAGCGTTCACGACGGTAACTGAGATCGCAAAAAATTCCCTGACTTTTTATCAAGGCTAGTGAAAAGAGAAGGTGCTTTTCTATTTGAAAAAGAAAAAAAAAATCCGCGACGGGGATTGGAAAAACTGGAAATTGATCTCTGGCGACTAAGACACTGAAAGTTAGTCGCCACAGCAAAAAATTTAGTCGCGACTGGTGACCGTAAATTTGCACCTATACTAAGTAGAGGTCTTTCTTAAGTTAATTTATTAATATGACAAGGTGTTTCTCTTGGTATATATTTCGTTATTTCTAAAACAATATGTGGAATATATATCATACTATGATGAATTGTTGTAAAAAATTAGATTTCTTTTCTTCTCTCTCTCTCTTCTTCTACAGCTAAAATACTCCTCTCCTCCATTTTGACAACTTTTTAATCAATACTAATTATTACTTTGTTGCAGTCAGTTAATAAATTAAGAATAAATTGAGTTTTTAAATTTTTCTGATATTTCAGAGCTATTTTTGGTAAAATAATTTAAAGTATATTAGCAAAAAATCAAATGAAAAATTAATGATTTTTTCAAATCTATTAGGAAGCATTTTCTTTAAAATATATTTTTTTTTGGTTAAAGTTAGATAAAATCAGAATAAATAATTATTTATTTATATATCTTAAAGTACTGCTGACTAAAGGCATAATTTTGTTATAAAAAGCTTAATTCAGCCTAACTAGTGGTCTTTCTAAAGTTAATTTAATATACAGTAGAACCTCTTTTATCCGAAACTCTTTTAACCAAAACTCTCGTTTAACCGAAATCCATTTTTAAAGCTTTTTTTTTTTTTAACTATCACATTCCTTGTGTTCAAAATCTATTTTGATTGATTTTTTTTTTTTTTTTTTTTTTTTTTTTTTTTTTTTTTTTTTTTTTTTTACTATCACATTCCTTGTGTTCAAAATCCATTTCGATTGATTTTTTTTAAACTGTTATATTCTTTGTGTGCAAGCGGTCCTTTCCCAACGACGAGTACATATAAATATTTTTTTATCTCCTTTCTTAGAATTCCTTTGAATTTAACTAGAGTTCCTGTAAGCTGCGGAGTGGAACGAAGAAAACGAACAAATTAGCAATTTTGAAGCTTTTGAATGTTTTGCAAAAGGCTTCGCAAGCTGGAGCAGTAGAAAGACTGTGATACTGGTGAACTAATAATGTTAAAAAACTCCGTGATAGAACTTCAAAGCAAAGGCAATCGAAACTGCGATAAATAAAATATTGTTTCAAACCCTTGTGAAATGTACTTAATTTCAAAATTAAAATTCGGGTAATTTATTCTTGCTTCTATTTTGCTATTGCTTTATTCTTATTAAGCACTTGTTACCATAATAAGAAATAGCGCATCTTAATCTTAAAACTGAAGCATTCTCGATTATCCGAAAATTTCGATTTTCCGAAAGGAGGTCGGTCCCAATTACTTCGGATAATCGAGGTTCTACTGTACATGTATATTTGGAAGTGCCCACTGATGCAACATACATGGGTATTTATTTTTAAGGGTATATACCTAGATAAATTCTCATTGAGTATTTATTTTTCAATTAAATATAGAGTCTAATGCATCCAGGAACGAGGCATGTTTGACCAGCGTTTCTTTTCTTGGTATATATCAATAATGATTTATCATTAAACAAACATAATATGCCTTTACTTTAAAATGTTAAAAAAATAGATACACTTGTATAATTTGTTTCAAAATGTAGCGTTAATTACATCTCGACTAACATTAAGATCAAGCTCTTTAAATGCGATTTCAAACGTAAATCAACGACGCTCAGTAGGACGTTTTGATGATATAGGTGGACAAAATCAATTTTTCCGATTATCTCGGAATTTGACAAAACCGCGTGTGCTGGTAGCTGAATGTCTACATTTTCGAGATCCGTACTAGTTTTGGCGTAAAAAATCAGAGGTGTCGATTAAATGTGACCGTAAAGTAGCCATTTGCGCAGTTGGTTTGAGGGAGTTTCAAAAGTTGCACTAGCTTCCTCTATGTTTGAAAGCACGTTGTGACTATTCTGTTTTATTTGAAAGCACGAGTTTGCTGATCTAATGTCACAGTTTTGTGAAGGTCAGATTTAACCCATTTTTGTTTGAAAATAAGCGATATTAAACCCACTTTACCGCTTTTTTCAAAGGTAAATTTCTGGACGATCCTTGATGTTGTTTACAAATTTCATCTTGACTTTTAACAAATTATTCAGCATTATTCAGCAATAAGAATTTTTTAAATCAAAGTGCCATTCCTAAAGTATTGAAAAATTAAACATACTCCTGCAGATCAGTAAGTTTTTATTAATAAACAAGCATCATATTAACTTCCCGTGCATGTATGTATGTATGTTTAGTTCAAATCTTACCAGTAAAATTTAAATCACTTTTAATTATCCAATTGAGCCGAAAAAATGAATACATGTGTAATTTGAATGACCATACGATATTATGATTTAAAGAACGTAGAAGTTTGTTTAGAATACTGTTTCTACAGGGCTTCACAAAAATTTAGATTAAAATTTGCAAGTTAATTTTAAACCGATTTCAATAATCTGATTGAGCTGAAACTTTGCTCAGGATATGTAATTCTGATGACAATGCAATATTATTATAATTTATGGAACATAGCAGTTACGCTTTTTTTACAGGGCCATACAAAAGATTAGTTCAAATCTTGCATGACAATTTTAAACCACTCTCAATTATCTCATTGAGGTGAAACTTTGCCTACGTATGTTTTTCCGATGACAATTCTATTAAATTATAATTTGACGAACGTAGAAATTATGCATTTTTTGCAGGGTCACATAAATATCGCGGAAAGTTTGTTTCTAAAAAGCAGAAATTTTAATTAAATTTGTACAAAATTACTATAGGTTATTGAGATACACAATAGCATTTTTTATATTGAAAACAAAGTGCGTAGCAGTTGTATTTCTTTTACAGGGACACATAAAAAATTCGTATACATTACCGTCTATATGCAGAAATTTTATTTCAAGTTGAATAAAATTTATATGGGTTATTTATTCACACAACAGCATTTTTTCAACCGAAAATAATTTTGGTAGCATTTATATGTTTTATAGGGTACCACAAAACATTAAAGCTTTTTTTTATATGATTTTATTTAAAAAATTTTATTTTTCAGGATGACTACACAAATTTCTCGAGAAATTCTGAGTAGACAAAAATACAATAAAGAAATTAATGTTAACGTACATGTGAGCATTAAGTTGTTTTTTACTTAATTGTAAAATAAGGATGTTTAACGCATAATTTGTAATGCATTATACAGGGTGCCCACTAAACAGGGCCAAAACTAGGGGGGGGGGGGCAGAGGGGGCATGTGCCCCTGGCGCCAGAAGGAAGGGGCGCCAAATGAAGGATTATACCTTTGGAATGGATCATTTTCATCTGATGGACTGATGGCTTCCCTTATTATGAAACAGCCATTATAAATGAAACTCTAGGTGAAGATGAAAGAGCAGTCGTAAAAAGTTAGAACTGTGATTTTCTGGTCAGAATGGGTAAAAAAATGGCCAGAATTTTTTTACAAAAAAAAATTCTCATACCCCCGTGACCTCCCTCTTGGATCCGCCATTGTAGATTACGTAGTTCAGCATTACATATTTTATGATTACATATTTTAAATTTTAAAATAAGTCGGCTATTAGGAAATTAGTAAAATTCTCTTTGTAAGTATACTTTGCGGAAGAGGGGTGGGGTGGGGGCGCCAAAATCCATGTTTGTCCCGGGTGCAAAAAAGGCTAGATTCGGCCCTGGCACTAAAGTCCTTCCATCGCTCTTAATGGCCGAACGGTTGTAGCTGTACTCATAAAGGTGGTGTCTAGGTATAGTAAAGTGGCTATTCTCTATCAGATAACACTGCTTCCAGCGTCACCTGGTGCAAAACAGCTGAGTTAGTATTCCTTTCTCGAAAACGAGATTCATTTAGCATTCATGTTCACAAGGTGTCTTTTCGAACTAAATCGATGATGTTCTACAAATTTTTCATTCACTTTTATCCCATATTTGGAACCGTTTTCGTGATAGGAACGCTAATGCCGCCATTTTGCACCAGGTGGCGAGGTAAGCGATCCCATCTAGTAGCGCACTCAAAGGAAAGGTAGGAGTAGAGACCAAACATCATTGTTCTTTCAGCCAGATTTTGAAACCAACATGTTTTCTTTTTTGGCAGTGATCCCTTTATTGGCAACTTTCGGATTTCATTCTCGGTCAACTCAAGGTTCCGGGGAGAGATTCGGAGAAGCTTTTGCCGGGAGTAAAACCGGTTTCGCGCGCATCTCTGCCCTCCATCACATGACGGAGGGCAGAGATGTAGGTGTCAAGAAAATGTTACCAAATTGAGGATATTCCAAATATGGGTTCGAGGCTGAAAAAAGTCACGTGATACCGGTAATTTACCCAAGGAACTTCTAACTGATAAGAAGGGAAGATACTACTGCTTTGCCTCATCAACTGCTTCATTGGCTAGCGGGGATTTACATTACACGTCTACGGAGCCTTCCCTTCTTTACGCTAGAAGGTTTTACCTTGATCACGTAACCAAAACGGAGATGGAATATCCTCCATTGGAGTCTACAAAGCAGTTCACATCACGTGACTTTTACTGGAGAACAATGAAAAAAGCTGTAGGACACACAAACAGAAAAAGCACAGATAAAGGTAGCGATAGCTGTCCTACAGCAGCAGCGAAAACCTGTTCGTGACGTCACCTTGCACAGCTCTACTTATAGGAGAAGTCTGTGGTAGCGCATAGCCTCTTTACTATAAGGAAATGGCAGCTGACGTCACTGTTGGTCGTATTACTCTTGGTTAGCAAGAAAAACCTGTTCTTTCACTATGACTCCTACCTGTACAGATGAGCTAGGGAAATTTGATTGGTCTACATTTAACAGGTCTCTGATATGATTGGCCTACGTCGCCAAGACTATTCCTGCGATGATTGTTATGACAAAAATGTAGTTGGTAGATTGGTTGACGGAAGTGTTTTTTTGTAAACATGCCCTTTTCTTATACCTAGACACCACGTTTATGAAAATAGGTGCAGTCGTTCGGCAGTTAAGTGGGTGGGAACGGACTTATGTGGACACCCTGTATTTTTATTTTAAGACATTGTTATTAAATAACCAAATGTTTATCACTGTTTGAATATTTTATTAGTGATGCATTGAAAAAACAGCTAAAACTAATTAAACTTCAACGAAATAATTTTGTCCACCTAGATCTTAGAGGAGGAATTGAATAGAGGACGAATCCCTTTGTTCTATCCGTCGAACCCTGATGCACTCATGTCGGAGATCTCATTGCCAAAAGGGTGTCGTTTTTTGGCGGTGATCCCTTTCTTGGCAATTTTCTGTTTTCGTTCTCGTGATAAAAGAAACGCTCCAAAACGAACGCAGATGAAATAGGTCTTGGTAGGTGCCGGAAAAACCGATTTGGCGCGCATTCTCCCCACCATCACGTGATGGTGGGAAGCATGATATGTTCTTCAAGAAAAGGTCGCTATTTCTGCGTCCAGTTAGAAGTCTATGACCTACTAGATCGTCAAAACGTCCCACTGTGCGACACGGTGGGAACTCGACGCCTTCTCGTGGAGAAGCTGGTTTTCCTCCTTCCAGAGATCATATTTTCATTACCGTCGAGATTACTGTTGGTATCCGTGACGTACTAGGTAAACGTGACGTCAATGCAAGTCGTCTATATTATCAAAAATTTAGAAAACTTATAATACAATGTTTTTAAAGTGTAAAGACCGCAGATGCGATCGCAACTGAAAATAGCCGTATGCGTTAAATGAATGGTGGTGCCGCAATGAAACAACTCAACCAAGCTCAAGTGATTTGCACATCAAAACAAACACCGCGTGCACCGGCACATGACAGTTCCGCTGTGCATCTTATTGTACCGACAATCCATCAAGTTGTAATTCCTAATTTATATTTCTATTCCTACTTATTGTCGAAACAGAAATATAGAAAAGTGAACTTTTCTTCAAGGTACTGGACTTTTTCAATTGTATTAGTATATGATTTATTTATGTATTTAAGTAAATTTCTTCTTAACGTGTAGATACTAAGAGTATAGGTGAAAATTGGCGGTCGCCACGTGGCGATTAAAGTTGTAAAAGGGGCGATTAAAAAATCGGCCATCGATCGCCACTCGCCAAGTGGCAATAAAAAATCTGTTATTGATCGCCAAGTGAAATATAGCTTTTTTCATAGAAATATGCATCTCTACTTTGATTACATCTAATTAGGAAACTGGTTAATTCTTTTTTCTACCGGATGCAAGCAGATTACAGTGATTTAGCTGTATTTTCAATTTTTCGGCTTTTCGCCATTGCCCTTTAGTTGGATTATTTTTTTCAAGAAATACAGTTTTATTCTGCAAAATATATTCATCAGCTTTGATTCCACATGCATTTCAAATAATTTATTCCCTTTTTTTTTTTTTTTTCACCGGATGCAAGCGTGTTTTAAGAACATTGCAGTATTTTCAATATTTCGACTCCTGCCACATGCTTACCAGTTAGATTTTTTTTTTTCAAGAGATATTGTTTATTCCTGTGAAATACACTCACCAGCTTAGATTTCAGCTGTATGTAATTAATGTGTGTAGTATATTAATAACACATTTACTTATTAAATAAAATACAAATAACATTTTATTATGTTTTATTTGATTATTTTTTTATTGTATACACCTAACTGTTGGAATTTTGATTTAGTTTTCTTTTATATAAAGAAAGTAATAGTAATTTGATTGGGAATTAAAACGGCCTATAGAGGTGCTGCTCGCAACCTTCGGTACAGGAAAATTGTCCCTTTAATTTCCCTTTAACTAATGCTAAAGTGCCATTGAAATAATTTTTTATTGTAAATGCATTTGAAAGCTTTAGATGTTCAAATTCGGATAATTTTTACTTTGTCATATAAGACAGAACACAAATGTCACAGAAAATCTGAAATTGTGCAAAAGAATAATCATTCTGAACAAATTTAAAATACATGTAATGCAATGCGCTTTCACGGCACAATCCTGAAGCGAGAAGTTACATCTTTTCTTCACCAGATGGCGTATTCGAGCGCTTGAATTGCCAATTGATAATAGTGCTTATGAACATATACAAATAATCTAAAAATATATTCTAAAGAAAATCAATATAATAGATTTTGTGCTTTTAAAGTGTAATTTTCTTGAATTTTGATTGCTTCCCTATTCTTATCACGAATAGTTGGCTGGTATAAAACTTTGATTTATAGAAAAATGCATATATATACAATGATTATAGTTTATCTAGATGTCAAGAAAGTTTGAAACATAGTGGCCACTAACTTTAAAAAGTGGCCACTAATGAAACTGAGTCTACCGGCCACTGGCTACTAACTCAATTTCCCAGTTTTCACCTATAACTAAGAGGTGTCAATAGGAACAAACTGTTCCTGTGCTTTATACATGAATAGTTATTTTATAATGCTGTAACAGTCTGATGAGATTTTAAAATTTAAATAAACGTAGCCAGAAAATGCTTTTAAAAATTTTGCTCTTCTTCCTAAATTCAAATCCGTCCATTTCTCTATCGGGTCATTCCACTTCACCACACACTTTTCTACAGATTTCTTCTGTTTTAACCAGGGTTGGCACGGTTTAAACCAAGTGGTTTTAACCACGGTTTAAACCAATTGGTTTTTTTAGAAAAAATCTAATATAATATTTTCTCTTTTATGTAATTTAATTGTTTTAAATTATAGATAGAAATAATTTCTACTTTAAACACTTCATCTCAGCAGTCAACATGAGACATAATAAGCCTAGGTCATGTTTCTATGCATGTAGAATGAAAATTAGCATGTGCTGATGAACATGTCTTGTACCCTAAAGATTTTTCTTAAAACATGTGAAATTAGAAAAGATAAAATAGATAAATAATATTCAATATTTAACATAAAATATTTTCATTTAAAAAATGCAGATTATTTACAGCAGTTAATAACAAAATACAATGATCTTTAAGATTTTGGTTAAGTTGTAAAAGAAAATTTTCTGGATTGGGATTGGGGAAGATTATCCTTCAAGAATTTAAAAGAATAACTTAAGATATCAAATTGAATAACACAGCTTGCAAAAATTGAGTGCTAATTATAGAATTTCAATAATACCAATCAATCTTTTCTGTTGCTGAATCTAATGGCTAAAAATGTTGACTTGGACACTTGGAGTTATTACTCAGGAAGCAAAATAACCAGAAGTATTTAGATATTTAAGCAAAAAATAATAATTACAACCATAGAATAATATATTATATACATGAAACTGCATCAAATATTTATTGATTGATTATTATATTATTAATCAAAGGATTCTTCATTCAATTTTCAAGGTATCAATGTTTCACTGTGTAGAGCAGTTTACTTTGAACATAAGACATAGCTGTTACTAATTATGTTTAAATTAGAAATGATTTCAATTTTCTATATAATTGACTGTAACTATTTAATTTAAATAGTTTCAAAAGTTATATTACTTATATAATATCGAAAATTGTTTATTTTATCAACAAGATATGCATCTGCATGCAATAGGAAATTATATTTAAAAAAACCCGGTTTAAACAAAAAAAAACTTGGTTTAAACCAAATAAACCAGTTTTTTTGTTTTTTTTACAAAAAAAACCAGTTTTTTTCCAACCCTGGTTTTAACAATGCATATTATATCCTCAAATTTAAACAACTATGCTAAAAATCTAGAGTTTTTTGTTATTTTAAATGTGTAGTTTGTTTTAACAACTTATAAGCCGATGTTTATTAGGTATTTATGTGTCTCGCGCAGGGCATTTTGTCAGTTTTTCATGGAATGGCCCTGATACAGGCAGATTACTTATGTCTAGGATTTAAAATGTGGAGGTTTTTATTATCTATTATTTTTATTATTTATTTACTATTAAAAACGGGCAGCTTACTAGTCTAGGGTTTAAAATGTGGAGATTTTTAAACCTATTAAAGGGCCATTTCTCTTCTCGTATATTTTGAAACAAGTACCTATCTAGACAAATGCTTAAAATGTGAGAATAGGTATTCAATCAGTTATTTTTCTCTTATTTTAACCTGTATTTTTGAGTAAAAAAAAAAAAAAAAAAAAAAAAAACATAAAATTTCAAATTTTTTCGAAATACATTTTTTAAAAATACATTTCATACATTTTAAAATACATTTTATCAAATATATGAAAAACAAAACTTTCACTTACCCAAATTATTAAAAAAGAACGTTTGTTAACAGTAAGGGGAGCAAGACAATGTTGTGGTTTTTTTTAATCGGGGGGCTACCGCCTCCCCTGAACCCCCTGTTTTTTTATTCATAATTTTACCTTTTGCTCTAGGATGTCATTCAAAAGCATCACTCAATCTGTCACTTTTAGTCATTCATAGCTTGGAACAATCAGCCTCTCTTTCGTACATAATTCAATCAACGCTCAAAAATACAGGTAAAAAGAAAAATAACTGATTGAATATTTATTCTCGCCTGTCAAGCATTTATCCAGATAGGTACTTGTTTCAAAATATACGAGAGAGAAAACAAACAACAAAAATATGCGACTGCAACACACAGTACTTCAGGCCCGTAGCTAGGTGGGGGCCAGGTCGGGCGAAGCCCGACCTGGGAACGTTTTTGCCCGACCTAGCGCGAGACTGTGCATTCCGATCACAACAATATTAAATTTATAATTTTTATCCTCCTATTTTTATGCAACCTAGCATAAAACTTGACATTTCGATCACTTGATCACCCACTATTTCACTTTAAACAACTTTTATGTAATACAACATTATTAAATTTCCATTTTTATTCTCTTTCATGCCAGACCTAACCAAAAAGAACCCCTCGCACCTAACCCTCTACCCCTCAATTTCGTTATTAAACTGGAAACAAAAATTTCATCTCTAAACCTTTTCTCTCTCTCTTTCACAGACCAATCGGAGATTACGACATTGGGCATTCCTCGCTTTTTTGCTTTGCAGAAATTATTCCATACTGCTGTATTAGCTTATATCCATAAAGCTTGCATTCTTTGTACAATTGTCACTATACAAAATTTATCACAAGAAGTCGGTGTTGAAACGAAAGGCTTCTGAAATTAAAAGTGAAACAGCCTACAATAATGTTTCCTTAATTTGAATTTGCTGTACATGACAGTTATAGACCGGGAGCCGGCAGCACAGACAATCACCTGATCGAGTTCACGGTTGAAATTCTAGGCTTATTTAAATCTTGATTCGCATATTAAAACGCAATCGGTCTGCCAAGTCATACCTTGTTGAAAAACACCTGAAAACCCGATTTTAGCGGCTGACTCGTAGGTTTACCATTGTGTTTTCCTCCTCCCAGTCCTCCATGTTTTCATACCTTTTGGTGTAGGAAAACACAATGGTAAACCTACGAATCAGTCGCAAAAATGGGGTTTGCAGGTGTTTTCCACCAAGATAGGACTTGGCAGACCGATTGCATTTTAATATGCTAATCAAGATTTAGCTAATCCTAGAATTTCATCCGTGAACTCGATGAGGTGATTGTCTGTGCTGCCGGCTCCCGGTCTATTAGCTGCTTCTTTCATGGAAACTTGGTTCGATTCCATGAAACAGCAACTATCAAGCGTTGGGATTTTTTTCTTTCTCTTTTGTAATTTTTACCCGTTCCACTCCTCTGAAATTTATAAAATTTGCACTTCTAAAATAAGCCAATCATTATTTCACATTTAAATAGTATAATATGTCGGGTTTGTTTTTTCAAATCCAAATTGGTTATTTACTTGTACATTCATAAAGTCTTTTTTATTAAAAAAAAAATCTATATGTTCTCTTAATTAGAAACAAAGAAATTGAATAGTGTTTTGCACTTTCTCGTAAAAGCAAATAAGTTTTCCAAAAATGTCGTCAAAGTTGCCGTTATAAACCAATGTTTTGGTAAAGACCATCATAAGATAAAAATCGATTACAACTTATCGAAAAGTGAAAAATGATATTCAGTTCGAAATCACTTCAGTAGTAGTGCCTGCAAAATATTTTTTTGTGTATAATTATGATACTGAGAATTTGTAAAAAAATTCATATGGCCGAGTCTGAAAAATATTTGGTAGATATAGACGTGTATACATTTGTTCCGTGCTATAATTTAAAACTAATAAACACTATTTATACTGTTTGTTTAGTTTCGAAAAGTATGTGCAAATATCAAATATTTTTTAAATATATATACGTACAAAATAGCTTTACTTCCCTCCATACATGAATTTCCAAACTCCTCATTGATATACTAAACAATCGAATAGCATTTTCATTATCTTAGGTGATGACTTCTTGAGCGAAGTCGATTTCTCCTTGATGACTAAATTACATTCTCACGCACACAATTGTGTCGGTCAGGTCCTAGAGGGTTAGAAGAACCCCTTTTTACTTAAGGGGATTCTTCGCGCACTCGAAAACACCCGCTCCGTAATGTTTCGAAACTCGAAGTACCTTTTTAAAAAAAATCTGCAACCAAAATCGAAAAAGTAAAAAAGAGTCATATTAAAGATCGACCTCATCTAGCCTATGCAAAAAAAAAAAAAAAAAAAAAAAAAAAAAATTGAAACGAGAAATTCAAAAATAACCTGCCCATTGGATTAACATTACGGAGCGGGTGTTTTCGAGTGCGCGAAGAATCCCCTTAAGGCTGTTTAGTGACTTTCTAGCATATCACTGGACCACCTGTGGCATTATCCTTCCTCTGAAATATTCTTTAAACTGCTCTGCTTAAGGGATTATTATTATTTTTTTTTAATAAAGAGGTAGTGTGACACGTTTTCTAAAAGTTAGTTTTGACAATTTTACAATGGGACGATATAGATGCAATTTGTCATTCCTGTCATTATGACGACTGCGGGCCTGTGTTTGTGCAAAGCCGCCCTGAAAGCTTTTGTATCCCTGTCAGAGATTTCGATGAATAGATTTAGGGATTCTTCTCCGCTTCTGAAAATAATGCACTATGCGTTACAGTTTTAGCTCAATCGCTGTGTATTTTAGTTGCTAATCGGCTTTTGGTGAGTGTGAAGAAAGGGGGTTCTCCTTTTTAAGCTTAGTGCAATACTCGTTACTTGTTTTTTCCATTTTATTATTTTTTTAACATCTCTTTATTGCATGATGTATACATAATGAATCATAAGAAATTATACCTGAGAATACTATATATAATAAATTATACCTGAATGTATCGATAACAGTATGCGTGAATGTGTCGACAGTGTTCTGAAGAGATCGCTGGATGTAGAACTACGGAATTTGGTAAGAAGATACCTCTATGTATGAAGTTTGGCATCTCGAAGCACGATTTTTGATTTTGTGGTGAGATTTCGTTCTTTTATTTTTTATGCGATTTTTAGCGCTTTTTCACGTTTTGAGGAGATTTTTCTACATTATTAAAAGAAATATGACTTTTTTTTTTTTTTTTTTTTTACCCAATATCATAATTTTTATCCTCTTTTTAATAAAGTTTATTCGGAATTCGCATAGCAATTTGTGAATTTTTCGCGAATTTTTTTTATTCGATTTTTAATGTTTTTTTTTCAATTTGCTTAGAAAATGCAATATTTTTCCAATGAAAAAGCCGAAAACTGAATAGATTTTGACCCTAAGCTAGGAGCGAGTGTAGCTTTGAAGAATGAAAATAATGATAGGGTTGCTAGAAATCCAGGTTCCTAGAATGAATAAGACAGTCAGAGATTTTCAGACACATTAAGAAAACTGGGGTAGGGATTTGAAAATTGGCACATATACACAAAATAATATTCTATTTCAGAAATTCGAAAAATCTAATAAAATCCAGCAGTAACATTTTATTTTATCAAAAAACTGATTTTTATACGAAAAAATAAATGGTTCGGGTTTCCGCATTTGTAAAAGGATTTCTATTTAAAATTTTTAGCAATATGAATTTGGTTTCAAACTTTTAGACTAGTTTAGTCAATTCCTTCTAGGCGATTTTTAATGCGGTTTTCAATGCAATTTTTAGTGAGGTTTTTCGAATTCGGTGACGATTTTTTGGAATTCGCAAAAAAAATATAATTTTAAACTTTTAACCTAATACATTAAATTTTCTCCTGTGCGGTTTTTGAGATCGTTCTATCGTGATTTTCAGTGTCTTTTAACGTTTCCGGGCATTTTTTAGACGTTCATTTCAAACTTTTATCCTAATATGAATTTTTTCCCTCGTCATTTTTTAAGTTTTCCGATTTTTACGTTTCTTTGCGATCCATGGCGATTTTTTGGCCTAATAATATAGTAAAATTCTGTTCTCTTTTCAACAAAATTTTTACTGATTTCGCATAGCAATTTTCGAATTTTTCCTGAATTTGTTATTATTAGTTCTTTTTTGCATTCCCCAGATAATATTCTAATTTCGCAGAAGAAATCCTGTCTTTCAGCCCAAAATAGTAATTTTTAACCTCTGCAATTTTATTTTAGTGATTTTTCGCGATAGCAGCGATTTTTCTATATTAGTAAAAGGAATTTGGTTTCAATCTTCTAGCCTAATATAGCTTTTCTTTTTCTCTTTTTAATTAAGTTTATTTGGAATTCATGTAGGTATTTTTAAATTTTGAACGATTTTTCTTTTTAGATTTTTGGAATTTTTTCGTGCCATTTTTTGGCGGACCCAGGCAGCGCCAGACGTGTCAGCTAGTTATTAACATAAACGAACATAAAACAAGCATATATTTAAATTATTTAATTAAAAGAAAACAACTTATTTGCATTATGTCAAATATTTTATTTATCTTTGCTATATTTTTAGTGTGTCTTGGAAGGAACTTTAAAAATTTCATCCTGGATTTTGAAAGATCTTATGCTAATGAAAAAAATTATACCCTATTACATATGCAGTACATATTTTTGAAGAACTACAGATAAAAGACAGAAAAAATTAAAGAAATAATCTGCCCCTCCTGGAAAAATATTTGCCCTACCTGGAAGAATGTTCTGGCTACGGGCCTGCAGTACTTGTGAACGCGAAATCCATTGCAGCAGTATCAATTCAATAATGTTTTTTCGAACAAATTCAAAATGTTCCCTGATTCTCCTCTTTGTCCAATAAGAAAGCCTTTTACAAGAAAAATAAGCATCCAATTCAGTTCAATTAGAAAGCAGCTTACAAAACAAGGAGTTTAAACCACAGGGTTCGTGCACGACTGGAAAACCGGGAATTGTCAGGGAAAATGACAAGTGCTCAAAAAGTCAGGGAAAATTGCAATTTTTTTCTAAAACCTGGAAAAGTCAGGGATTTTTTTTATGTGGTATCATGTCTCAAGATTTTGCCAAATTCCGAGGTTCTTCCGCAAAAAAGTTCTAATTTTTCACTTGGAAGTAGAATTTTCGCTAAATATTTTACTAAATTCACATTTTGACAGGCAGAAGTTTTAGCTATACAAATTTGTCGCCAAATGGGCAATATCTTTGCCAATGATGGGACTCTGTAAAAGAGCGAGCCGCGTAATAGAATAGAGTTATTTTCCGGTTTCTTTTGTCAGCTTTAAAGTTGAATGTCGCCAAATAATTTCGTTTGTTATTTAATGCAACCCTTTTTCATGAAGAGTGAAATAGGCGGAAGCTGAAGGGCTGGTTAAAGCGAATGGAGAGCCGCGATCTTCTTGACTTCTGCTGAGTGAGAAGGTGATTTAATTTCGTTTTGGTGACGGCATGATTCTTTTCTGAAATCGAAAGTTCTGTTAATTGCAGGTAAGTAATCTTAATTAAAAGTATTCTTTAATAGCCCTAGTTTTTTAATAATATATAACAACTAAACGATTTTTTCAGAAACGAGATTGTTATTATTAAATATCTATTCTGAAGATATGTTTTTATCCCCTTTTATCACATTATTATATACAACTTTGCTAGTAAAAAAATAAAAAAGATGAATCCTGGTAAAATTTAATTTGGTTGCACTATTCTAAAGCTAACATAAGGCAAATATTTCGCATGAACTCATCTATTATTCTTCACTCGTATGTGTGTCATTTTTCAAAAATTTAGATTTAAATATATTTTTAATATATAGTACAGGATATATTATCCGGAACGCTAAACGATCCAAAACCGAAACTTAGTGAAAACTTTCATTTAAGAAAAATTTGCAGTTTTTTTTTTCCATATTTTATTGAAAAGTTAACATGTTTTATAAATCGATATTTTGAATGTTTTAAACTTTTTCTCATACATCTCAAGGTACCGTTATATCCGATTAATTCCCCCCCGCCCCAAACACGGCAAGAAATCGTAAAGTAATCGGAGAGGACTTTTACAGGGATTAAAAGCGGCTATCGAAATCTACTGCCTGTAGAGATCCGAAAATGTGTATAAGAATAGACCAAAGCCTACCCTGATATTCATTTTTTTTTTTTTTTTTTTTGTTAACCGAGATAATTAAAAGTCAGAACCTAAAAAGCACGAAATACGCGCTCTCTCTGCGACACTCTGAGCCTACTTATGACGCTCCTATGAAAGATAAGAATTGAATGTACGCGATCGTCGCACATAAGTTTCTTTTGGATCATTTTTATGACTTCTCATTGGCGTAACTTTTAGAAATATGGGAAAACTAATTACATATTTTTAAATTTCGTATTTTTCTGTTTCAAACGCTAAAATCCATTATAAAAAAATTTAATTTTTAACCTTTTGAAAAAAAAATTCGAAACATCACTTAGAATTTGAACACGTTTTCCGCGATCGAAAATCTGTCGGCAAGCCTCTGGTCTGAAAATTCCGAAAAATTAAGGTGATCATTTCCGAAAATTAAAAAAATAGGTCATAAATCTTAAAATTCAGGCATAAAATTTATCGCAAAATTTGACAAATGATCGCCGAAAAAAATCAATTTCGTCCATCGTTTGAAGAAAAATTGCTAATTTTGTCAAAGGAGCGCAGGAAAATGTGAATTTCATCAAAAAAACGTGAAAATTGGCAAATTTCGTAAAAGGATCGTGAAAAAACGGCAAATTTCGTCAAAGAATCGTGGAAAAACGGCAAAAATTGTCAACAGATCGCAAAAAACCCCCTCTAATTTCTTCAAAGAGGCGCAGGAAAGAAAAACACTTAGTGCCGGGAGTTTACTCCTTTCAGAAAATTTCCTTTGTTTGTTTTTTTTCCTTGTTTAACCAGAATAATTATTCTCTAATTAATATTAATTAGTTTTTAATTTTTTATGGTAATTATTTTAAACCACTGTTTTTAATTCATAACGTAAAAATAATATACGTAATTTTTTAAGATTAATTTGCTGAAAGTTTTTGACCAAATATTTATTTCTGCAGAAAGTTTTTGGTTTTATACAAGTCTGGGGTAGTGTTGCCAGTGGGTTACTTTTTTTTTTTTAAATTCAAATTTCTTGATTGGCAACACTTTTTTGAAATGATAAAATTTCTTCTCTTAAATCTGTTGTTTAATATTTTCAGCATTCTAAAGAGCATTTTTAAGCAGGTTCATGTGCAGTTATTTATTTAATTAAAGAAATATGTAATTTAATATCTAGCATTAAAAAGAAATCTGGCAACATAGTATAAATAAAAAAAGTACTGTTATTATAATTTATTTTGCCCCACCTAACACTAAATTAAGATTTTATAAATTAAAACTAGAATAGATTCAGATTTTTTTCCCTTTTGCATTAATTGTTTTGGAGCTACTTTTGATAGAATGTAATAAATATACAAAATCAGTTTTTTAAAAATGATTGCAGTATAATTGTGTATTTTCTTCTTTTAGGAAAAAGCATATATAATATGTCTAAGAAAAGAACATTATTTAATCCAGAGTGGACAGACAAGGAAATAAATCCAGAATGGTGCTCTTGGTTAAAAGAAGTAAAGAGTGATCCATTCTCTGCCCATTGTTCTATTTGTCGAAGATCATTTCAGCTCAGTAATATGGGTAGAACAGCCATTACCAGCCATGAGGAAGGTTATAAACATCAGAGAAACGCAAATTCTGCTAAGGGTTCTTTGCCATTGGAAAAAGTATTTCAGACTGATAAATCTACGAAAGAAAATACAATTAATGAAAATAAAAAGTCCATATCTGAAGAAAAAATCATAGCAGAAACGAATGATACTTCTACTGCAACATGTGTTAAACCTTATTGTAGTAATAAACTTTCTTTAGAGAATCACGTTTCAAAAGAAGCTGTTTTAAGAGCTGAAATTCTCTGGGCCATGAAACTTGTCATGTCCCATAGTTCGTATAATTCCTTTCATGATGCTTCCAGTTTGTTCAAAGCAATGTTTCCAGGCAGTAAAATAGGACAAGCAGTTACTTGTAGTAGTTCAAAAAGGTCTTACATGATTTGTTTTGGCTTATCACCATACTTCTCTGAACATTTAAGAAGGGACATAGGGAATTCAAAGTTTGTTATTTGCTTCGACGAAGCTTTAAATAAAGTAGTTCAAAAAGGTCAGATGGATATTGTAATTAGGTATTGGTCAGAATCATTTAAAAGAATAAAAACCCGATATCTGGATTCTGTTTTCCTTGGCCATTCCACAGCACTGGATTTAATAGCTAAACTTCATGAAGGAACTGAAGGCCTTGACCTTAGCAAACTATTACAGTTGTCAATGGATGGCCCCAATGTAAATGTCAAAATGGCCAGACTATTGACAGATGAACTTGCCACTGAACATTTATGTGAAGTTCTGGATATAGGGACTTGTGGGTTGCATGTAGTTCACGGTGCATTTCGTACGGGCCACAAAGCTGCAAATTGGTCTTTAAATACTGTGTTCAGAGCTATGTATCAATTATTTAAAAATTCACCTGCAAGACGAGCAGATTATATTGAAATTACAGGCAGCAACAAATTTCCTCAAAAGTTTTGTGAAGTACGGTGGGTAGAAAATGCAGCTGTTGCTGAAAGAGCTATTGAAGTTTTCAATTTTGCAAAAACGTATGTTCAGCAATCGACACTTCCTAAAACACAAACTGTTGAAGTATTACAGGAAGTGTGCAATAATAAATTGATCTTGCCACAGATGGCCTTTTATTCATCCATTGCTACACTTTTGCAACCATTTCTTAAAAAATACCAATCTAGTGATCCACTTTGCCCATTTATGCATCAAGACTTGCATTTTATAATTTACAAACTTATGAAAAGATTCATTAAATCTGATGTTATGAGATTAGCAGACACTGCCCAGAAGTGTATGAAAGTAGATATCAATGATAAAGACAATTTATGCAGTCTTCAGGCTCTTGATGTAGGAGTAGCTGCATCAGGTCTTCTTGCAAAATGTGGTGCCACAGAAAATGAAAAAAAAAAAAAACGATTCCGGCTTGATTGCCAAAATTTTTTTAAAGCAATAACATCAAAAATATTTGAACGTTCTCCGCTGACATATTCTTTACTTAGATATATCTCATGTTTAGATCCTAAGCTAATTCTATCCAATTCCAATACTTCAGAACTGAGAATGAGTAAATTATTAGAAGTTTTATACACAAAGCAGCTTGTGACATCTGCTGAAGCAGACAGAGCTAAACAACAATTTAGTAAGCTTTGCTTTGATGCAAAAGCTGAGAAAAAAGAATATTTTGAAAAGTATTCTTATGAAAATGAAAGTTTAGATGCATTTTATTGCAACATTATTCCTGAAGATAGCTTTAAGGATTTATGGAAAGTTTTAAAAATTGTTTTAGTTCTTTCAAATGGGAATGCATCTGTGGAAAGCGGTTTTTCAATTAACAAAGATGTATTAATAGAGAACTTAGCAGAAAGATCTGTGTGTGCCCTTAGGACTGTTTATGATGCTGTTAAAGCAGCTGGTGGAGTTGAAAAAGTAGATATTAGTAAAGAAGTGTTGAGCCATGTTAAGGTGGCTAGAATGAGATACCATGACTATTTAAATGAAAAAAAAAAAAAAGAAAATCATGAAGCAAGCAAAAAAGAAACAGAAAAAAGAAAAGCTGTAGCAGAAATTAAACTGTTAAAAGAAAAAAAAATTAAACTGACACAACAAACTGCTTCTGAAACAGTACATATAAACAATATGATTGCAGAACTGTCCAAAAAAATTTGAATTTTTAATATGCATAATGTAAATTTTGTTATAGAAGTAAAAAGTTACTTTGAATCCTTCTGAGTTGTATTTTAGTGTTTTTTTTCTTTCTATCTTTAATTATTATAAGTTATTTTCACTTTCAGAGGTAAGTTTACATTTTATTCCTATTAATGTACCTCTTATGCTGTACAAATTTAATCATTAAAATGTAAAATTGAAATTCATATTTCTAAAAAAATGTCGTGAATTGTGGTCAGGGAATTTTAAGAAATATGACCTGGAAAAGTCAGGGAATTTTGTAATTCAAAAAGAGTATGAACCCTGAACCATCAACTCTCCAGAGAAATCTTAGGGTTGCCATATTTGGTGATGTCAGAGGAGCAGCCCGATAAACCAGGTTTGCCACATTGGCGCAGTTATCGAAGGAGAGTATACTGCGATTTAACCAAAAATCTAGAGTTTTTTGTTATTTTAAATGCATAGTTTGTTTTAACAACTTCTAAGCCAATGTATATTAGGTATTTATGTGTTGCGCGCAGAGCATTTTGTCAGTTTTTCATGGAATGGCCCTGAAACAGGCAGATTACTTATGTCTAGGATTTAAAATGTGGAGGTTTTTATTATCTATTATTTTTATTATTTATTTACTATTAAAAACGGGCAGCTTACTAAAGTCTAGGGTTTAAAATGTGGAGATTTTTAAACCTATTACAGAGCCATTCCCTATCACGTGTGGAACAGCTTTTCTATATATTACTGCTGTTTTAACAATTCTATATTGTATCCTCAAATTAAAGCAACTATGCTAATATGAAAATACATGTTTTTTTTTTTAAATTGTAATGTATAGTTCATATTTTAACAACTTATAAGTTAATAAGTATAGGCATTTAAGTAAGCGTCACGTGCGGGACATTTTGCCCGTTTCTCATGGAATGGCCCTATCATGCTAAAGCCTCTATAGAAAAGAAGTATCAAATAGTGTAAATATTTTAAAGTAAAGGTTGATTAATTTGGAACAGCTATTTAAAAGCATGTAAGGGGACTGGGAAAGCAAAATTCAACCAAAAAATCGATTTTTACTTTTTTATATCATTAAATAGTTTAAACTTTTATCTTTCTAACAATGTGTCACACATGTTTATATATAAAAAAATAAGTGTTGAAATTATTCATCCTTTTCTAAGAGTACTTCACAGCTTAATGGCCATTTAAATCTTTGACTTTTTCTGAAAACTTGGATTTTTCATGTTTATGTACCTTATTTTCAATATCTATTAAACTTAAGAACTCAGATTTTTTTTTTTAAATACTTATGTTATATTGTATAGTTTAACACGGGGATTTAATGATTTGTTGAGAATTATTTATTTTAGGCAGTGAAATCTTACCAAAAATGCTAATTTAAAAATAACTTTCAATAAATAATTAATAATTAATTTTGAGTTTCACTTAGAAAGAAAATGGTCTGTTAAAATACGTAAATCATGTTATTCTAACCACTCTAAAAAATCTAGACCTCTATCTTTCACCATTTCTGAGAAAAAGGTACATAAATTTGGTGAATTTAACAGGGCGGAGATAGGGCTTTCCCGTTCCCCTTAAGCTATGATTTTGTGTTATAGGTGAAAACTGGGAAATTGAGTTAGTAGCCAGTGGCCGGTAGACTCAGTTTCATTAGTGGCCACTTTTTAAAGTTAGTGGCCACTATAATGTTTCAAACTTTCTTGATATCTAGATAAACTATAATCGTTGTATATATACGCATTTTTCTATAAATCGGAGTTTTATACCAGCCAACTATTCGTGATAAGAATAAGGAAGCAGTCGAAATTCAAGAAAATTACACTTTAAAACCACAAAAACTATTATCATATTGATTTTTTTTAGAATATATTTTTAGATTATTTGTATATGTTCATAAACACTATTATCAACCAAATTACTATTACTTTCTTTATATAAAAAATACCTTACTAAATCAAAATTCCAACAGTTAGGTGTATACAATAAAAAAATAATCAAATAAAACACAATAAAATGTTATTTGTATTGTATTTAACAAGTAAATGTGTTATTAACATACTACACACATTACATACAGCTGAAATCTAAGCTGGTGAGTGTATTTCGCAGGATTAAACAGTCAATAGCTCTTGAAGAAAAATAATCTTCTGGTGAGCATGTGGAAGGAGTCAAAATATTGTAAATACTGCAATGTTCTTAAAACACGCTTGCATCCGATGGGGGGGGGGGGGGAGGAATAAATTATTTGAAAAGCATGTGGAATCAAAGCTGATGAATATATTTTGTAGAATAAAACTGTATTTCTTGAAAAAATAATCCAACTGAAGGGCAATGGCAAAAAGCTGAAATATTGAAAATACAGCTAAATCATGTAATCTGCTTGCATCCAGTAGAAAAAAGAATTAACCAGTTTGCTAATTAGATGTAATCAAAGTAGAGATGCATATTTCTATGAAAAAAGCTATATTTCACTTGGCGATCGATGGCCAATTTTTTAATCGCCACGTGGCGAGTTGCGACCGTCAATTTTCATCTATATTTTGTGTGTGTGTCGAATGGGCTTAGATGCCTTATGTTCCCTCAGCCGTTGTTTTGAATTGTTTGGCGATTTTTTGTTGGCATGTTGGTGGTGTTTGTGGATGTGGCAACCTCGATATGTGAAATCCCGTGTGACGTGTTGTGTTCTGGCAACCCGTGAGAAGTGGTGGATTTTGTGGATGTATTTGATGTCGTTCTGTCTTTTTATTTTTATGTTAAATTTATTGGATGTATTTCACTGACTATGGTTTCTGTAATCCGTTTAAACGCTTTTGCTGAAGTAATTAAGTAATATGAGGAAATTTTGACAAGAAAAGTAGGTTTGTTTACAGTGTGCCAATGCATATTCATAAGCCTATTTTGGAAAATGAGGGTGATGTTATGAGGGAGATTTTGTGCTGGAGCTTTCAAGAAAGCAGATGTCTGTTAAGGTATATTGATAATTTAATGTATATTTTGCTGCTTTAAGAGTTTTTTACATTTTGATATTGCTAGAAAGCGAGAAGTGCTGAATTTTGAGAATGCTACACCACAAGAAGTGCTGAATGCAGTGATGTTTTTTTTTCGGTTAATGTGCGCGAAGCGCTCATACAAGATTACTGATTGCCACTTTAGCGAGTTTTGTTTTTTATGTATATTTTCTTGCTTTAAGAGTTTTTTACATTTTGAGATTGCAAGAAAGCCAGAACTGCTGAATTTTGAGAATGCTACACCGTGAGAAGTGCTGAATGCAGTGATGTTTCTTTTCGGTTAATGTGCGCGAAGCGCTCATACAAGATTACTGATTGACACTTTAGCGAATAAACCGGTGCTTGGCGACATTTACTACTTGGCAGAAAAGGGGGTTTTTCATGCCAAGAAAAATTCCAAGATGTCGGCCGTGGGAACTTATGACATCTGTTCCATCGAAAGTTTGGTTAACAGTTTTATTGGCATCAGTGAGCCTTATTTGGGACTCATACCCCAAGGTTTGACATAGAAAAAATTCCTTGTTGCCATTTTTTTCCACAGTGGAAAAAAACTGCTATAAGAATCTTAAAAAAAAAAAACAACAACAACATCCTATTATTCTCTTTTTGTATATTTTACTGTCATGTTTATAAGTTAGAAACTGGAAATTTAAAAATAATGAACTTGATTCTTTCTATTCGTGAAACATTGTTTATCATAAAATGTACATTATCTGTGGTATGCAATAATATTGTGCACAATATTACATTTGTGGAAATGATAAAACAAATTTATGTAAAAAGCAGAGTTTCCCCTTGATTTATAAAAGGGCAGGGTGCTGCGGGTAAGAAAAGGGCATTTTTTTAATTCTTAAGGGCATGTTTTGGATTCTTACGACCACTTTTTTGATTTTTAAAGTTACTTTTAATATTTAAAACTTAGATATCTCTTTTCAAAACAACACTGAGTCAGATTTTACTCTGCAAGTAAAATTTTTAATGCAAAAAAGAAAAAAGGCACTTTTTTTTAATGGAGAGGCAAGAAGGGTGCTATTTTATAAACCAAAGGGCAGGCGGGGTGCAGCACCCTCCTGAAGCTGCCTGGGGCCCTGGGGGAAACTCTGTAAAAAAATATACATATCTTTATAACGCAAAGTTGTGCGTTACATAGAATTTTGCATAATATGGATCACATCATTAAATTCCCCTTGTAAACATGGCCAAATATGTCTGAAATATATCAAAATACATTAGAATATCTTTATACTGCATTCCTTGTTACCAAGAGTTATCCAAATTATAAATTTTTACATACTATAGGTCAGACATTGTTAAATTTACTTTATAAACATGATCCAAATGTAACCGACACAACCATCTCTTATATTAGACATTTTCAAAAATGCTTATATAATATAATAGCATTTTTTTCAGTAAAAAGGTCTTAAATTAGAAGATAAAGTTCAACTAATGTATCAAATTTAGGCATCTAGAGGTTAGCAATATCTTACAATCTGAAAATGAGGTGCTTTTTAACTGCAAAAATCATAGTTTACATCTGAGAAGTTGTGTGTTATAAAGATCTTCTACTGTATTTTAAATATAAAACGTGGCTTATATGACAAAAATACATATTTTAATGTAAGCCATGTAATTGCATTTTTACATCAGTATTAAATTTTTATGTAATAAATAGCTATCAGGGCTCTGTTTAGAAAAAAATGGACCTTTAAAGGACCTTTCATAAACCTTTTATTCTCAAAACAGGACCCTTCATGAGACATTTTCATCTCTAAACTGCATCGTACACAAATTTCATAATTTTAAAACAAAGTCTGATCTGTCATAGAACAGCTGAAGTCACCAAACAACCTATTTTATGCATAAAAGTTCCTGTTAAAAGTATATAAAAAGGAATCTGAATACAGTAGACTCCCTCAAATCTGCAATCTTAAGATCCACAAATGCCTAAAATCCGCACATCTTTACAGGCGTAAACAATGAAACTTTCATTTCAGATGTAAGGGCAAAATTACAGGATTTTTTAGTTTTATTTTATTCTGTGTGTATTTTAATATGTGTAATTCTTAATAATGTGACTGAACTCGTGGTTTTCCATGAAAGTACAGGCATCCCACGACTTATAAGAAACTATAAGACTATAAGAAATATCGAAAATTACATTTATGAACATACTAGTGCATTTGATGCGCATTTGCATACTTTTGATAGTTGTTTTATAAATAAAATATGCAGATAAAAAACACAACAATAATATAGTTTTATATATTAGATATAGTTATATTTTAATTGGGATATACAATCAAATTTTTAACAAAACAAACACAAATCTGATTAAAATGAGCCAAAAAATACTCTGTTTAACCGTTACAATTTTATTAGCTGAATTCAAATCATAATGAAACCTAATTTTAAAGTTTCGGTGAAGAGGAACAAGTATATTTTTTCTTTTAGCTTCAGAGCTGTTCGTTTGATGTGGATTCCAAATTGATATAAATTAATTCATCAATGTTAAATATATAAATCCCATATTCCACAAGATTATTTTTATTTGAAAAGTGTTCTTTCAGTTTGTTTTTATATTTTTTCATACTTTTATAATTTATATCCAAGTACATACTGCTGCATGCTATTTTATTTATAAAATAATACTGTGTAAATAATGTATATATATAATAAATATTGCAGTTTCTGACAAAATTTTACCTATGGAATTTACGAATTCGAGTTACACAAAAGTTTACGATATGCATTACTTACGTAAGTCGGGGGATGCCTGTATAATTTTTTTTTTTTTTAATATCAAGATATTGCTGATATCACTGGTAATCACAATCTTTTTACCAAATATATTATGTATTAATCAAGTGTTTTTGGTTATTACAATGATTTTGATGTGAATTAATAGGGACTTTCATAAGGAAAGTTTCATTGAATAATTCAAGGAAAATGTATCTCATTGTTTTTATGCATATTCAAACATACATTATTAGCTATTTACTTGACCTTTACTTTTAATAATTTAATCATTTTTAAAATTATCTTAATTTTTATCATTTTAGTTTATTACTTAAATATTTTAATATTTTACTATATTGCAAGCATTCATTATAATTTTGATTGCATTATTACATTCAAATTACTATTTAAAAAATGTAAACAAAGCAATGACCAGAAATCTGCAAAATTCTAAAATCCACACAACCTCTGGTCCCAAGCTGCGTGGATTTGAGGAAGTCTACTGTATAATGATAATTTTAAATTCACATAATTGTGACTAGATTTTTCACAAACATAAACAAAATTTCGCAAAAACAGGATGCTATGAGAAAAGTCTGGACAGACCCCTGACTAATATGAAATGGAGACATTTCCGGAGTGTCTCCATTTTATGTAGTATAATGAATTACTATTTGTGAAAAAACAAAACATCTCTGCCTCCCTCTCAATCTTACTAATCCTTCTGCAAACCACTGTATAGAAATTGTACTGGTACCAAGTAATTTTTACTGATGTCTGTTCTTAAATTTTATGCATTGATTGATTAGTGTGTGTTGGTCATTCAACATATAAAATGTGAACTAACTTTTATTGGCAACACCTTATTTAAGTGAACTATTTTAAATCTATATTGAAATTTATGGCCATATACCAAAATTGAAATAATTTGGACCAAAAGTTTTGAAATTAAAATTTTTGAATCTAATATTTATTTTTTATGTTGTATCTCCTAAAATATTATCCTACTGATTTTTAGAATGAAAATTCTACTTAAAAATCTAAGCATAAATATCTTACTCTTGTAATTTCCATAATTGTATCACATGAAATTAATTTATGAAAAAATTGTGAATATTATCGATTAATTAATCATGAATACATATAAAATTTTAACAGAAATCTCAATTTCTAATGTGTACCAACAAAATTTCAACCCATTCTGTTATAATTTTTATATATATGCTCAAAAAAAAAAAAAAAAAAAAAAACCACCAGTATTGTACACCATAGATAAAAACAGTTTTTAATTGAAAACTAGTATATATTTTACATTTTGTATACATAGTTCTTACTTGCAATTTTTCGAGTCCCCAGAAACCAAAATATCATTGTAATTAAGATCTAATTTTCTTGTTCTTCCTCATATTCTTCGGATCTGTGGGACCAGAAGTAATAAGGGGTTGATTCAGGCAAAATTTGAAGTCTTATTTTCCCTTTACAAAATCCATTTTATAAGCCTGGTCTCTTCACAAAATTCCTTTGAATAAAACAGGCCCCTTCACAAAATTCCTTTTAATAAAACAGGCTCCTTTCCTTTACAACATTTCTCTTAATAAAATAGGCCCCTTCACAAAATTCTGTTCCATAAGAACATACTCTTCATTGACTGTTTTTATTTTGTTGGGTTTTAAATTGTGTAATTTGCAAACAAGTCCATTAAAAAAGGAAACTTTAGCAGAAGGACTTATAAAGAAGTTATTAATAAATGCTTGGTTTGAATTTGAGTAGCTGGATTTCATCTTTCATTACAAAATGTTATTTTTCACAAAAATATAATAAATTTCACAAAGATAGCTTTTATTTTTCACAAAGTGGGCCCTAGAGGTCTGCATGGGCCGAAATTTCCAGGCCCGGCCCGACTCATAGAAAAAAAGTTTCGGCCCAGCCCGGCTCGTAGGTAAAAAATATTGGCCTGACCCGGTATAACAGCTAAAAGTTCAGCCCGGCCCGGAAAAATGTTTAAATCTCAGCCTGAATGAATTGCTACAAAACATTGATTTTTACGTCGATTTGGTTAAAAATTTGACTCTTACAAGGAGTTCTGACCAAGAATATTTATCTTAACTTTTTTTTCATCTTTCTAAACTTCATGTTTATAGAAGTGCCGCAGGCTGCGATATTTATTTTTTTAATGAATCACTATTTCTTCTATGTAAATGTTTCAGTTATCATTAATATTGTTAATCCATATTCCATGCATTGAATTGTTAAAAATCTGAAAAATGCTATACAGTAAAATCTTCTAAGACTCAATTACATAGAAAAGAAAAAAAATACGTTATAGACAAGTAAACTTCTTAGCAAATGTAAATGTATTATATATTCTTTTCTTACATATTAGTATATTTTGCATGTATCATCACATTTTTCAGTTTAAAACAGCATTCAATCATAGGCAGGTTCCTTTGCACACATTTTGCTATATTTTAATTAGCGTAGAAATTTACCATTCTTTAAAAAGACTAAATGTTAATCTTTAATTGTAGAATAATGGCGATTCAAAAATGAATGTATATTTTGCAAAAATCTTTGGGCCAGGCTTAATTTTACTGACCTTTGAATGGACAGCTCATGCCAAAACAATGATTTTCATATGGGCTGGTTCAAAGCTAGGACTGAAAATTTTGGGTCGTGAAGACTAGAAAAGAAACCAGCCCCAGTTCTGTACAGAAAAAATAAGTTAGGCCCAACCCAACCTGATTATTCCGGAAAAAAGTGCCCGGCCCGTAAAGAGTAGTCACTAGGCCCGGCCTGAGTAACGGAAAAAAAAAATAGGCCCTTGGGACGGCCCATGCACATCCCCCCTTTTGTTTTCATGTGTGTGTGTAGTGTAACAAAAAATGTGAAATGATATAATATTTTTTTTTCCCGAGTCTGCAGTACCATCGATGGCGTGCTTTTACTATGAAAGCATTTGAGTCTTGCTGCTGCTTTCATAGTAGAAGCTCATCTTCTTTGTGCCTGACGAAGAAAGACTCAGATCTTTCGAAAGGCCTAGTGCAATTAAAAGTTTTTGATGGTGTTTTAAGAAGTTCTTTTGTTCTTGTTATATTAATTGTTTTTGTTCCAGTTGCTGTGGATAACATGGTGAAAGCTGTTTCTCGTTTCTTTAATATTAACAATTGGTTAATTGTGTTTAAATGTAAAAAAAAAAAAAAATGTTTATCGGGTTTACAGTGTTAATTTGTTAGCAAATGCTATTGCAAGGGTTTTCCATAAAAATGTATTCATTTACATATGAAATGTATTCATTTTATATGAAACTAAGTGAATGGACCAAAGAAGCCCCTGGCAGGAGCTACTTTGTTCCAAAACTTTAAAAATAATTAAAAAATAAAAAAAAAATCCTGTTTAAAACCATACAGTTTGCTTCATTGTTTCATGTTAATTGTTTACAACTCCATTTTGACATTGAAAAATCACATATACCGTAAAATCCCAATTGTAAGCCCCCTTTTTCAAAAGTAAAAGCAGTTAAATTTGGGAGGGGGGCTTATAATCGAGATTTTTAAAAATAATTATTTTAAAACCTGTTTTTATCATTAATTTAGAAGTAAATAACGTAAATACAGGGATGACAATCTTCCATATTTTGACAGCTTTCCGATTTGTAAAAAAAAACCCCAAAAAATCTAAATCCTCCCCCCCCCCCCCCAAACACACACAAAAAAATTCCCTTCAAAAAATCTAAGGAAAATTTTAAAAAATTACTGTTTTTTTCAAATGCACGTCTTTATTTATTCTTTATCATATTGTTTCTTTATTTGTTCTTTATTTTACTGACAACAATACAGTCACCTCTCACTTATGCGCCTCTCAGTTATATGCGAATTTCGTAAGGTCCAACCACGCGGAATAGGAAAATAATGCTATAGATCTCTCACTTATAAGTGAAATTTTGAATTGTCTCGCTCAGTTATACACGGAGATAAAACGCAATTCACAAACTATGAATTACGTGCGAAAGTTTTTTTTTTCTTATCTATAAAAAGTTTTTCTGCAGGTTTCAAGGTCCAAATACCATTTCGCAAAGTGCCTGAAAGGGTGGAGAGGTTGTTACAATTCGACTTTTCATCCTCTCCCCTCAGTTCTAATGGTTTCTTCTTTTCTTTCTTTCTCTTTTATTTTTATCAAGCTACGCATGTGTTTCTTTCTGTCTTTGCTTTTATGGTAACATCTAGATTTTAATTCTTTTTTGCATTAAAAATGAGTAAAAGAAAGTTAACAATTTCGTTCAAAATGGAGGTTATACAAGCAGCAAAAAATGATCCCAAGCTGTCAAAAATAAGCTTAGCTCGGAAATTCGATTTACCCGAATCAACGCTCAGAGGAATTTTAAAGATCAAGGACTCGATCAAAAAAATGAACAGTGAATATTCTATACAAGCAAAAAAAATGATCAAGAATTCAGAAAGGAAAATTTGAGATTTTAGAAACCACTTTAATTCAGTGGTTCAGAGAAATGAGATCTTCTAATTTATCCATTAGTGGTGAGTTATTCAAAGAAAAGGCACTCATTTTGTCATCAAAGTTGGGTATCGAAAATTTTTCGGCTTCTTGGGGATGGCTAGAAAAACTTAAGAAAAGACACGGTTTAACAAATCACTATCTGAGTGATTAATGAAGTGTTATTGAATGGATTGCAGATCTTCCAAATTTAATTCAAAACTTTGATGTTAAGAACATTTTTAACTGTGACGAAACAGGTTTATTTTACCGTCTTTTAACAAACAAAACACTGGATTTTATGTTGCAATGCGGAGGGATCAGAAAAGTTACCGGCAATAGTGATTGGTAAATCGAAGAAACCATAGTGTTTAAAAAACGTGAAGAAATTGACATGTCTTTATGCAAGTAGCACCAAAGCCTGGATGACATCGAAAATTTTTTTAGACTTTTGGAAGAATTTGATACGAAGATGGCAAAAAAAAGAAAGAAACGTTCTGCCATTTATGGATCAGTGCCTCGGCCATCCTCCAAATCTCCCATTGCTGACACATACACAAGTTATATTTTCCCCTGCAAATTGTACTAGCAGACTCCAGCCATTAGATCTCGGTATGATAAGGTCAGTTAAAGCGCAGTATGGGAAAGATTTGACTAGAAGAATGTTCATATCACTAGAGCAGAAAAAGGAATTCAAGAAAATTTGGATTCTGGATGCTATGCATATGTTGGTTTTCTCTTAGAATAACGTAACAGCCACAACAATTTCTAACTGCTTTAGAAAAGTGGGTTTTTTTTCATTCAAATGATGTTGAAATTATTCCATTACAGGGAAATGAAAACAACAGCAATGATTTTAACGTAGACGTGGAAGAATGGAACAGCATAAGCCAAGATTCTCTTTCTTTTCAAGATTTCGTCAATGTTGATGAAAACTTAAAATCAACGGCAATAAGAAACATTGAAACTGTTTTTGATGATGTGACAGCTGAAAAAAAGGCGAAGATGATAATGATGAAACTGATACTGTAATTGCCCCATCTTATGCTACTTGGACACTTTGAGATGTTACCTTCAAAATTCTGATGTAGCATCAAATACAATGATGCACTTTAATCCTCCGAGCGTCTTGCAAAAGGGTAAAATTGTAATGTTGTTTTAAATGTTAAGAAAATATGATTCTTTCAACATTATAAAAAAAAACTCAATTGCAAATATGAATGTAATCCTTGAGAGTATAAATCATTCTTCAATGTATTTAAAATTCATTAAATCTATAGAATTATATTATCTTAAATATTGCTGTGAAACCTGGAGCTTAGTGAACGGAATATTATGCACCAAACACTTAGAGGGTTAATGCATTAGAAAAGGTCGTTGTACAAAAACTACTATAAAGAGGACTAATTAGCATTTTTTTCTTTTGTAAGTACTATATCTCTTTCTATGTAAAATAAAAATTTACGTTTATTGTATTTTTTAAATTAAATTTTATAGTGAAAGTGTAAGAATTTTTTAAAAGTACGATATACTAATACAGGGTGTCTACTAAAGGTTAAAATTCAATATTTGCTTTAGTAGCCAGTGGCCGGTAGAGGCTGTATGCTTAGTAGCCACTACTGTCAAGTTAGTGGCCACTTATCGTAGTTTGTACATTTAAATAGTTTTGCAAGTAATATTTTACAAATATTAATGTTACGAAGACATTTTTTAAAAAATATAAAAATAAAACTATCCACAGCGTCAGTTTACTTACCCCAACAAAAACAATTAACAGTTATTACATTTAAAAAAGAGAGAATTTATCGAACGATGTCGTACAAGACTGAGGTCAAAGATTCGTTCACATCTCTAATATGTCACTACGTAGCCCAAGACCAGAATTCTTTCTGAAAATAGGCCTAAAATATTTCCCATTTGACGAAATTCGCAATTAATTTTTGAAATAGTTTTAAGAAATTTGTGATTATTTTACGCAACCCCTTTGCTAAAATTTACAATTTTTTCGCCGATCGTTCGACAGAATTCACGATTTTTTCCGCCATTGTTAGACGAAAGTGACGATTTTATTATGTGATCGCTGTGATGAAATTCGCGATTTTTTCCATGATCAATTGACGAAATTTGCGACTTTATTTCCATGATCTTTCGACAAAATTCGCGATTTTATCATGCAATCGTTTGACAAAATTCGCGATTCATTTCTGCACTTGTTTGAGGAAATTTGCGATTTTTTACCTAACCCCTTCATGAATTTCGATTTTTTTTCAGCGATCGTTTGACGGAATTCGTGATTTTATTCCGTGATCGTTTGACGAAATTTGCGATTTTTTCTCTGACCAATTGATGAAATTTACAATTTTTTCCACGACTGATTAATAAAATTTACGATTAATTTCAGCACTTGTCTGACAAAATTTGCGATTTTTCCCGCAATCTCGTGATGACTTTCAAGATTTTTTTCACGATCCTTCAATGGAATTCGCGATTTTTTCCACGATGATTCGACGGAATTCCTTAATAATTTCTGTACTTGTTTGACGAAATTTGCAACTTTTTACTTGATCTCTTGATGAAATTCGTGATCTTATTTCGCGATCGTTCGACGGAATTCCCGATTTTAATCCGTGATAGTTTGACGAGACTCGAGATTCATTTCTGCAATTGCTTGACGAAATTTGCGAATTTTTTATGTGATATCTTGATGACTTTCAAGATTTCTTCTGCGATCGTCCGATGGAATTTGTGATTTTTTTCTTGTGATGATTCGACGGAATTTGCGATTTTTTTCTGCGGTGGTTCGACGGCATTCATGAATAATTTCTGTACTTGTTTGATGAAATTTGCGATTTTTTACTTGACCTCTTGATGAAATTCGTGATTTTATTTTGCGATCGTTCGACTGGATTCCCGATTTTATTCTGTGATAGTTTGATGAAATTCGCAATTTCTGCAATTGCTTGACGAAATTTGAGATTTATTTCGCGATCTCTGTGCAAAATTCGCCATTTGTTTTCCACGATCGTTTCACGAAATTTGGGATTTTATTCATCGATCATCCGACAAAATTTGCATTTTATTCCGTTATCTTTTGACAAAATTTGCGGTTTTTCGATATCCGTAGTCGAAATTTACGTTTTTTCGCGATCCTTAGGTGACATTTGCGGTTTTTTCGCGATCTTTTGACGAAATTTGTGGGTTTTTTGCGATTTTTTTGACGAAATTTGCATTTTTTTCGCGAACTTTTGGCAAAATTTGCGTTTTTTCGTGATCTTTACATGAAATTTCCGGTTTTTTCGCGATATTTTGACGAAATTTACGGGGTTTTTGCGATTTTTTTAAACGAAAATTGTTTTTTTTGCGATACTTTGACGAAATGTGCGGTTTTTTCGCGATCTTTAGGCGGAATTTACGTTGTTTTCGACGAAAATTGCAGGTTTTTTGCGATACTTTGACGAAATTTGCGGTTTTTTGTGATCTTTTGAAGAAATTTGTGTTTTTTTCGCGAACTTTTGACGAAATTTGCAGTTTTTTCGAGAACTTTTGAAAACATTTGCGGTTATTCGCGATCTTTTCATGAAATTTGCGGCTTTTCGCAATATTTTAGGGAAATTTATGGGGTTTTCGCGATTTTTTGACGAAAATTGCAGGTTTTTTGCGATATTTTGACGAAATTTGCGGTTTTTTCGCGATCTTTAGGCAGAATTTACGTGGTTTTCGACGAAAATTTGCGATTTTTCGCCATCTTTTCATGAAATTTGCGGTTTTTCCGCGATCTTTTGGCGAAATTTACGGGGTTTTCGCGATCTTTTGACGAAAATTGCAGGTTTTTGTGATACTTTGACGAAATTTGCGTTTTTTTTCACGTTTTGAAGAAATTTACTGGGTTTTCGCGATCTTTTGACGAACATTGCAGGTTTTTTGCGATACTTTGATGAAATTTGCGGTTTTTACGCGATCCTTTCATGAAATTTGCGTTTTTTCCGCGATGCTTTGGCGAAATTTACGGGGTTTTCGCTATCTTTTGACGAAAATTGCAGGTTTTTTGCGATACTTTGATGAAATTTGCGGTTTTTACGCGATCCTTTCACGAAATTTGCGTTTTTTCCGCGATTCTTTGACAGAAATCGCGTTTTTTTTTTCGCGTTTCTCCCGTGATTCTTTGACGATTTTTCTGCGGACGATTGACGAAATACATTTCTTTCGGCGACCATTTGTCGAAATTCGCGATATTTTTATGTCCGAAATTTCGGATTGATGACCGATTTTTTTAAATTTTCGGAACTAAATTCCTTCAATGTGAACATCAACGCGATTTTCTTTTTCTTTTACGATTCCGCGGAAATCGCTGATCGATTAAAAAATATAAAAAAGGCGGATAAGTGGTATTTCTGACATGTACTATTACATGAAAAATAAAGATCGCCACTTTGGCGATCAGATGCACATCATAAAGTCGCCAATTTTTTACATTTAGTCGCCCTGTGGCCGGTGGCGACTGGGAATTTTAACCTTTAGTGTCTACATAAATACTAAAAAAAAGTTCCCTGATTTTTCCATGATTTCCCTGACTATTTTTATCAGACTTCCCTGATGTCCTTTATTAACACTACACATACGGTATTTTTTCATGTATGCTGATTCCTCGTATAACACACTTATCCAGCTTGCTAATATCTCATTTGGGAGAAAAAAACAAGAGAAAACCATTAAAAAATGGCTAATATTCATTAAGTATTGGTGGATAGTTTTATAAATCCGAACTCAACTAACTTCATAGCCTCCAACATCATATAGAAGCCAATGGATATAGGGTGACCAGAAAGTTTCCTCGTTTTCTGAAAAATATTCAATTCTAAGACGTATCTAAATCTGACGGGATAACTAATAAGATCAAGCTGGCCACCAGGTTAGGTTATGCTAATGTATCATTAAAAATATTTAAAAATGTGTAAATTGCCTTCAATATAAGTGCTATGTACAGAAAATCAGAACATCTGATCACCTTAATTTACTTTAACCCGGGAGAACTCGCTAGTGAGAATGCCCAATTGCTTTTCTTTTACTTTACATTCATATAATATCAACTTTTTTTGGTTGGCTTAGTACTTTTATTCACAAAATAGATAAAATAATTGAAAAACATTTTGAAATTTTAATTAAAATGAAAAATGATTTAAATAAGTCTTAAAAAAGTATGACTGTGAGAGAAAATCTCATGCAGTGAGTTCTCCCGGGTTAAATATCAAAAACCTATACCATGTGCATCTTTTAAAAAATATTGGGAAAGATTAATCAGCATGTGAAAAAATATGGTACATAAAACAGACGAATCAGTCTCGTTGGCAAGGTGAAAATGCAAATATTTTCGCAATAAAGACAAATTTCCCTGATTTTCCAGTATTTTTACAAAGTTCCCTGACATTGCCCTGATTTTTCCAGAGTGATAAACCTCCCTGATTTTTCCATGATTCCCTGATTTCCAGATTCTGTAGACACCCTGTAATATTACACCCTTTTTTATTTTATCAAATGTTATTAATCATAATTCTTATATCGCAAAATGCTTTTTTCCCCATAATGTGTATAAAGAATTACTACATCAATATCCTCTCAGTTATGTGCGCTTTTAAATCAATTCCTTCAAATGCGTATAAGTGAGAGGTGACTGTATTTAAGGGGGAAATTTTTGGGGACCACCATTCCACCATTTGGGGAGAAAGGATGGCGAAAAAATTTCAAAGAGGATGAAGATTTTAGATGAGTGATACTTGTATGAGATTATGTAGATGAGATCTTAGATAAATCACCTTGCTGCAAAATACAGTTGAATCTTGATAATCAAGACATACAAATTCCAGAAATCTCTAAAATCCGGACATTTTTCTGATTTCCGTTTTATTAATTTTAAAAATAAGACTGCTGTATTTTTTGTATTTCTCATGAAATGCAGTTAAATTCTTTCAACTATAAACACTAAATAAATAAATATGGATATATTCTGGTGTATTTTTATAATGATTGGCCGTTAATTAAAGACTTTAATTATTACAAAAACTGGAAATTTAAAAAACGGCATAAATAAAAAGAAGACTTGACTTTATACGTTGATGGCTCGAAACTTCATATATTTTAATTCTAATAAAATCACTGAAGTACATATTTATAACTAAAGAAACAAACATGCAATTTTATTTTCTTTTGATTGAACTGAAAGATAAACACACTTGATAGTCACTCGATTCACACCTGCTCCTTCTCCAACAGAATGATCAACCTAGTGACACATTGCCCTATGACCTTGATGTGCACATTTGCCGATCTCAATGTGTTGTTTGTTTCAGTTTTGTTTCTTTGAAAAGAGCTTAGAATGCAGTAGGAAAATAAAACATGAGTTTTTTTCTTTTTATATATCTTTTGACAAAATTCTCGTTTTTTTCCCCTCTTCCTGCAATCCTTTGCAAAATTTGCTTTTTTAAGTTCACAAACATTTGACAAAATTGACAATTTTTTCTGTGGTTGATTGTCAAAATTGATTTTTTTTGGCGATCGTTTGTCAAAATTCATGATACTTTTCTGTGACAGACTGACAAAATACATTATTAATCTTCTCACTCTTGACGAAATTTGCACTTTTTTCCTTCATCGTTTATCGAAACTCTGATTTTTTTTCCCTGCAACCTATCACAAAATTCGCGATTTTTCTCAGCGAATGATAGACAAATTTGTTTTTTTTTCTCCCTTTAATTGATTATTGAAATTAGCAACTCTTTACAGTGATCAGTTGAAAAAAAAATCTCTAATTGTATATCTTAGATCTGTGACAAAATTCACAATATTTTCCATAATTATGAAGAAATTCTCTAAATATATTCTCGAAGAATCGCACAATTTTATATGTTATCTCAAAGAACATCCCCCACCTTCATGAAACTCTAGAAATGGCACTAAACCTTCTCAGATAAAGAATTTGTGATGTAACTACATGATTTTCCCCATGATGGGTTAAGAAGCTTGTTTTCTTTTCCAATTTTTTATGAGGATTTTTTTAATGTCTGATTTTTTGGACTGGTGGCCGACATTTCTTTAATTTTTGGAACTGAATGACTTAACTTTTTGGAAAATTCGGAATATTCTGTATTATCTATTGTGTACTATTTTTTAATTTATTGTGTTTTAATATGTATGTTTAATTTCAGCATAAGTGTTATGTTTTACTGTATCATTCCTATTTTATAACTTAATTTGGCAATTTGATCGTTGTTTATTTGCACTAGGGGAAAAAATGCATTTTGTATGTTGGTATATTGTCATAAAAAATATTTTTTAACAGACCTCCAAAATCCGGAATTGCCGCGGTTTTTCCCACAAAAATTTTGTGAAAGGAGGGGAGGGGGCTTACATTTGGGAGTGTGGAATAAAATAAAAAGTGCTTAAAAGTGGGAGGGGGGCTTACAGTCGGGATTTTACGGTAATATTTTTTAATAGTGGAAATGTGAGTGGAACGAGGAAAAAGTGGCCCAAAGTAGTTCGACAGTACCCGAAATAATGATGGAATAATGAAATTTTTGTTACCTTTCTTCTTTCAATTTTTGGGTCATGTAGGACGCAAAATAAATCTGAAATTGTAAAATTAATGCTGAAAATGTAAAATTTTCATATTTTCTTTCACATTCGCAGAACCCAAATTATTTTCAAAGTAGAAAATTTTTCATCTGTATTTTACTTCCCTTCACAAAATAATTTTCTTTTCAGAGTCTGTGAGATCCAAAAGAGTAAAATTTCTATTTAGTTTTCTTCTATATTTGGATTTTTCTTGTCTGAAGGACCCGAAAGTGTAAAATTAATAAAATGGAAAAAATAAAATTTTTGCCTCTCCCGAAGTTGTGAGAACAGAATTAATGCTGAAATATTAAAATTTTAGTCTTTTATTTTTCTTGCATTTCTTCATAATTAGGGATGCACCAAATAGTGATTGTGGCCGAATACCGAATATTCGGCCTACAGGCGAACCAAATACCAAATATTTGGCTAGCCGAATAGTAACTGCTAGGCTGAATACTGAACATTCAGCTTGTCGAATAATTTTAAAGTTTAAAGGCATTAAAATCAGGGTTGGCAAGGTTTTGGACACAACGGTAAAAACCACGGTAAAATCCATGGTTTAAACCGTACTGTCCAAAACCCTTCTGTCTAAAACTGTCCAAAACTATATTTTGTAGTAAAATTGTATTTATCAGAACAATGCTAAAAGTTTAAAAAATTGGCAAAAAGATTACAATACAAAAATACCAATTTAGTATTAACAACCTAATTACCCTACGTTATACTACCTAACAATTTAGTAGTAACAACCTAATTTTTAAATAATACTAGTTAATAGAAGTACTAACGATTTTTATGAAGAATACATTCTGATTCTGTTACTGAAAGTCCCGAGAGTTGTTACTAGAAATAATTGATAAATGGAGTTCAGGTTCAGCATACTGATTAAACCAGCTTACTGCTGGCAACTATGTATATGTGTATATTAAGAAATAGTATAAATAAAAATAATTGATTTTGTTTGATTATGAGATATTTAGATATTGACTATTATTATAACACTATATTATATGACTATTATTATAACAACACTATTTAACTCTTAAGAAATAGAATGTTCACTAAAATTAGATTAAATTCATAATAAAAATACATATTTTAAAAAATATCTTCTAGATTTTAAATTAAATATTTGTGCTTTCTTTCATTATCCTATAATCTACAAAAGATAATTTACAATGAAACATTATTTAAAAGAAATTTCTTTGTAACATTTTCTTGCACAGAAATTGAAACAAAAGCAAATCTCCCCTCCCTATACTACATGTGTGGTATTATAAAGAATTTCTTATTATTATAACTCAATTTTAACAGAAACAGAACTTTTTATGTTACATGGATATTAGAAAAATTTGAACTTTTTTTCATTTACCAAAGAATTAAATTGGATATTAGTAAAATATATTGTGAGATATTTATATTTATTCATATGTTTAATAAGTGTACAGTGGTTACATGTGGAATGTTGCTTTTCTTAAGGTTTTGGACACTTTAGTACAGTTTTGGACACTTTAGTACAGTTTTAGACACTTTAGTACAGTTTTGGACAGTAAAACCCACATGTCCTGTCCAAAACTAGTTTTGGGCGTCCAAAACCCCAACCCTGATTAAAATGTTAAATTTTAAAACAGTTTAACATAATACTTAAAACAAAAACTTTCATTTTGATAATCGAGCTGTTTTTAAGTAAACTTATAGATGAAAAAAATCCGTTTTGAGTTATTTAAGAAGAGGATAGTTATAAAACTTTTTTAATTTAATAAAATTTTAAATTTCATAGCTTCTTCTGTGAATGAATAAACTGTTCTTAAATTCTAAAACAAACATTTTAAAATCAAAGAGAAATTGTGAAAAATTTGTACATGATCATATATTATTTGTTTGTCAGGAAGAGACTAAAGTAAAATAAATAATACAATCTATTCAAATTTTATATGGTAGCAACTCGGCAAGAATAACTCTTCTACTCCCTTTGATTAAGCAAGGAAGTTTTTAAATGCATCCTAGATCAGTGTCTGCAGTGGGCGATCATTTTCAGAGATTGTAAACGTTGTTCTTAAAATCTTAGCAAGAAATAGATTATTTACTGGACAATGTTCAGGAACTTGCATTTGTACATAATTAATTCCTATGAAAATCCACGCAATTGGTTAATTTTCTTAAATAATACTTAACAAACAGCAAATAGATAATGTAAAAACATTCTCTTTTATTTAAATATATGATTATGTTTCTAATTATTCTGAATATCTTTATATGTTGACTGTTAAACGTAGAAGTGTTATAAGGTTTTTAAAAATATGTTTTAAAAGTACAGTAGACTCTCCCTCAAATCCACACAGCTTGGGACCAGAGGTTGTGCAGATTTTAGAATTTTGTGGATTTCTGGTCATTGATTTGTTTACATTTTTGAAACATTAATTTGATTGGTAGTTAAGCAAGAGAAATATAATGAATGCTTACAATAAAGTAAAACATTAAAATAAGTAAAATATTAAAATAATTTATTAGTTTAAACGTAAGTAATTATTAAAATAATTATGTAAAATAAAAATTTAGAATAATATTAAATTATTACCAATGAAATCAATTCAATTCGATTCCAAAAGTTTTATGCTGCCATCTAGTGGTAAAGCTGTCGTAAGATCGATATGTCATCATATAGATATGCTAATTTATATTAAAATCAAAAGTAATGTAAATTTATGTAGTAATAAATCAGCTGTAATAACCAAAAGAGAATGATTAACAAAAAATTTAGTAAAAAAAACATTGTGGTAGTCACAGATTTTGGCGCCATCTTGAATTTTGTTCCTGCAACTTAACTGTAAATCTCATTGTTTACATCTGAAAAAATACGCGAATTTTAGGGTTGCAGATTTAAGGGAGTCTACTGTATTCTGTTGGGCCGAATATTGAAATATTCAGCCAAACCGAATGTTCAGCTGGCCGAATATTCGGTATACTGAATAGTTTGATATTTGGCCAAACCAAATATTCGGTAACATGGCTGAATACTGAATAGATACCGAATATTCGGTGCATCCCTTTTCATAATTTTTCAGTTTTGGAGACAACAAATGGTATCTGAATTGTAAAACTTTCACCTTCTATTTTTCGTGTCTGCAGGAACCAGCATAGAGCCAAAATTAATTTTTCTTCCTTTCCCCACATCCACCGGATCAGAAATAATGTTGAATTTAAAACTTTTGCTTCTTTCCTTTCCATATCTCTACAAGTTTTTGGTTCTGTAAGATCTGAAGTGACACTGAAATGTTTGTTTTTTTCCCTCATCGGATTTTTCAAGCCAAAGTTAAAATTGCATCTCCATCCTGAACAGATTTGCATACAAAAACTCACAATAGTGTATAAACAAGAACTCTGCTGCACCTCTGACCCAAGCCAGACCCACATGGAAAATTTATTCTAATTTCTATGTTGTGGAACAGTTTGCAGGTCTATTGTCTATTTCCAAAACATGAAACGCAAGCATTCTACATTAAAAATACCCTTTTAAGTGAGGGTAAATAATACTGTTTTTGAGGAAAACAACTAATTATATTTAATTTAGGTAACTGGTTATTTCCAGTTGCCATACAAAGCAATTGTCATATTTCTAGTAATTTCATTGCCAATCCTAGTAATTAAATTGCTTCAAAAGAGAAGAAAAAATACATCAAATGCTTCTCCAGCCTACTTGTCAGGGACGAAACTAAGGGGGGGGGGAAGAGGGGGCATGTGCCCCGGGTGCCAAATGCAGGATTATACCTTTGGAATGGATCATTTTCTTCTGATGGACTGATGGCTTCCATTATTATGAAACAGCCATTATAAATGAAGTGTTAGGTGAAGATGAAAGAGCATTTTCATAAAAAGTTCGAACTCTGATTTTCTGATCCGAATGGGGTAAAAAAATGGCCATAGTTAAAAAAAAAAAAAAAAAAAAAAAAAAGAAAAGAAAAAAAAACCCACTTCATTTATAATGGCTGTTTCATAATAATGGAAGCCATCAGTCCATCAGAAGACAATAACTCTGTTAAAGCAGAAACTCGGATAATTGGGACTCTACTGTATATTTCATTTTTTAAATGATCTTTAGACTATTCTTGTTAGCGTTCAGAGGAAGGGTCATGACTCCCGTGACCCCCCCCCCCTCCCCTTGGATCCACCATTGTAGATTACGTAGTTCAGTATAAGATATTTCATATATTTTAAAATAACTCGGCTATTACAAAATTAGTAAAATTCTCTTTGTAAATATACTTTGTGAAGAGGTGTGTGTGTGGGGGGGAGGGGGGCGCCAAAATCCATGTTTGCCCCGGGTGCAAAAAAGGCTAGTTTCGGCACTGCTACTTGTACTACAGTATATACAGTAGACTCCTTCAAATCCACAACCCTAATATCTGCAAATGCCTAAAATCCGCACATCTTTACTTTTTTACAGATTTAAACAATGAATCTTTCACTTCAGATGTAGGGGCAAAATTACAGAATTTTTTTATTTTATTTCATCCTGTATGTATTTTAATATGTAGTTCTTAATAATCAGACTGAACTCATGGTTTTCAATGAAATAAGTATACATTTATTTTTAAAATCAAGATTATTGCTGATATCACTGGTAATCACAATCTTTTTACCAAATATATTTATGTATTAATCAAGCTTTTTTGGCTATTATTATGATGATTTTGATGTGAATTAATAGAGAGTACTTTTCATAAGGGAAGTTTTGTTGAATAATTCAAGGAAAATGTATCTCATTTTTTTATGCATATTCAAATATACATTATAAATTATTTACTTGACCTTTATTTTTAATATTTTAATCAGTTTTTAAATTATCTTATTTTTTATCCTTTTAGTTTATTACTTTACTTTATTATTTCAATATTTTACTATATTATAATCATACATTATAATTTTGATTACATTATTGCATTCAAATTACTGTTTAAAAAATGTAAACAAAGCAATGACCAGAAATCCGCAAAATTCTGAAATCCGCATAACCTCTGGTCCCAAGCTGTGTGGATTTGAGGGAGTCTACTGTGTTACTGATAACTTGTCTTTTAAAAAATCGAGCGTGCAACAAGAACAAGTTTTTTCTTTTCTTTTTTTTTTTCAAAGAATAGGGTCAGGTGGGGGGAAAGTGGGGGTAAAATCAAGCTTTTTTTAGAGAAGGTCCTAAAACCGAACTATTAAATTTATTTTAATGAAACTTTTGATGAATTTTATGTACATTGGATTCATATAGATTAAACATAAAGCATAATCATTCCATTTTGTTCAATTGTTTGCTCACAGTGATACATTTAAAAGAGCATGTTTTGGTACCCTCACTTTAACTCATGGTGGGGTAAAGTGGGGGTAGTTCCAAAATTATTGTATATTTGAATAAAAATATGTAAATATTGTTTTTGAAATAACAATACACTCAAATAAATGTATCTTAATTATATTTAAAGGTACAAATGCACAAAAAAAATATTTTTTACATATTTAATTTAAGAAATAATGTCCACTGCTATTAAAATTAGGTTAACTTAGTATGCAGCATATATTTCTGAACTTTACACAATCTTCATCAGCAATAGCAGGAAAAGTATAATAGCTCTCTAATGGTGACTTAGTCAAATACTTTATGTGATAGAGTGTATTAATTTTTATCACTTGACTGATGAATTTAGCTGATCGACTTTTTGATCTGTACTCAACTTCTACCCATGAACCTTGATTTGTTTCTTTAAAGTCTACTTTTATGTTATCTGTTTTCATTTCTTTTACTTTTTAAAATTGCTCTGCTTTTTTAATTTTGGATGTTCTTCCTTTACTTTTCTTGATATATTTTTCATTTATGGTCAGTTTCTTCTGCATTTTTTACGTCCTTTTCTGTATTTGCTTGACTGATTTTTTTCTTATGGCCACGCTTTTCGCCAACCTTTCTAAAACAGTTTTATTGGTTAAAACTTCACTCTTGCTCAGTAATTATTTTATTGTATGTGTGTAGTCATTTTATTATAAAATATAGAGCATCAGACATTTACTAAAGTTAACACAGAGGTAAAAAAATCCCTATCATAGAAAACTTAGTTAAGCCTAACCATACCCCCAAATTACCCCACCTCAGAAAACAACTCATAATAAATAGAATTATAAAATTTATTATTAACTTTCTGTGTAGATCTGTTCCTTAGGTGTTCCTCTATGAGTCTGAACTAAAATTAATAGTTTTTGACAGTTAATAATGATGTTAGAAGCAAGTTCATCAGACGCTTAAACTAGCATACCATATGCAAAGAACATAAACAAGATAGTTTGTAAACATTAAATTTGTTTCCAGTTTCTAAAACTAAAGAAAAAATATTTGCCGTAATCTCAATATATTTCTCTAAAAAAGAATTAACTAAATATTTTAATTTAAAAAGAGAAAATATGTGTTTTTCAATATACCCCCACTTTACCCCATGGGCCCACTTTCCCCCACCTGACCCTAATCAAGCTATGGTAATAATTAATGATAGTGAAGTTATTATTAATAATCTGCAGTGCATAATCTTTATTGTATTTTTTCCTTTTGCAATTTTGAAAGTGAAGTGTTTTTTGATAAATTTTCAAAGACTGTTTGAAATATCTTCTATGGCATATATTAATTATTTACAATTTTGAATTGAATTAACTTATTTCGGTTATTGTCTTAAAATGACATATTAGTATAATATATATTGTGTGGATTTGACTCTTATATAAGATCTTTATGGATGTTGTTTAAAGTAAATTTTGGAGATTTATTAGATTTTAACTGTTGTTTCTATCTCATAACTTCTAATTTAACTTTTTGATTACAATTTACAAGTATATCAATATTTTACATACATATGCAGTATTCACGTAATTAAATTTTATCGCTTTAAAATTTAATATATGTTGTATCTTTGTACAAGTGCACATAGAGTAGTATCTGGGGGGGGGGGGGGGGGGGGGGGCTCAAAATATTTTCACTGTTGACTGCAGCTGATTATTGCAGGGGCAAAGTTCCACCGGCATTTTAAATGAGTATTTTTACCCTATTTGAAACAGAAATCTACATTTGAAAAAGTGAAATTTTCTATACTAAAATACTGTTGGAAGTTCACCCCTGCTGTACCCGGGTCCTGGACTTGACTACCTGTCACAGCTTACATCCATGATTCATCCAAAGAAATGAAATGGATAAAAAAGCATTATTGATCAATAATGCACATTATATGCTTCAAGGTAAAACAGAAATGTTTCAATAGGTTGCAATGTTGCTCATTGGGTATTTTTTTTTTTTTTTTTTTAATATTCAGATTGCCTGATTGCTACCACTTTTTTAAATATTAATATTTCCTTTATTTAATGAAAAAGTTAATAAGGTTATTATTACTATTTTCAATTAAGTGGCAGCAATCTAATTAAAAGGCAACACTAGTACATTAGCCACCTGGAGTCAGAGCCTGTTTCTTTAAAACTTCAGGAGTCAGAGGCAGCTATTTTTCCTACTGACTGCACAGTCCTGATGACAACTGATTTAATCAATTTTATAGAAAATTAACCGGAAACATGCCGTCTCTGAGATGGTTGCGTCTACATATCTACCCTTTACACAAAAATGAACGCGTCCTCAATCTTATCACACAATCTAATCCTTACACTACTGATCCTCTGCCTCCCCAACCCATTAGCAATTCCTGTGCATTTTTAGTTATTAAAAGAAAAATTATTTTATTTTCAATGCAGTCTGTGAGACGGTATGTTTCTGTTTATGTAATTTTTTGCTCTGGGGTATTGATATGGAAGAGCCGTCAAAGCGGGTATGCTACAGTGATAAAAAAGACTGAAGAAACTGTTTGAGATTGTTTGATGAGGTAGTAAGTGACATAAGTGATGTTGAAAGTATTTCAGATGATCAATATATAAATTCTGAACACGAAAGTGACTCAACATTGTAAAAAATGCAGATATTTAGAGCATGCTGCAATATTTACTATTAAATGTTTTGTTAATTTTACTGCTTAATGTTTTTTTCTAATTCATATCGTACTGAAATATATAAAAATATCAGCATTTATTTAATTATTATGACGAAAATTTTATATTTTGAACAATAATGTGTAATTTAAAAATATTTTCTGTCTCCGACATTCAAAACTTATTTTAATGCTGTCATATTAAAAAATTGGTCCTGTTAATGCATTACTATTAAATATTAAGTGTTTAAGTTCACTATTTGGCAAATTATTAAGGTTGAATCCATATCAACTCAGGCAGGGGGGGTTACCATCATAGTCTCAGAAGTTTTTGAATTGAACGTATGTTAAAATTTAAGAAAAAGTAAGATACCTGTATATTTTTGTTTTGTCCAAAAAAATTCCTGGCCCGAGATACAGGCTGCCAAAGATGACATCCCTGGCACCATTTCCCATTCGCAATTTTCGATAAAAATTTTAAAGTGCTCTACCTCAAGAACGGTGCAAGATATTTTGTTGTGTTTTTTTTTATTTTAAAGATAATATTCTTCTGTTTAATATGATATACCCAATTTTGAAATATGTATTCAACTTTTCTTGTGGCAGCCTTTTGAAAAAAAAAAAAAAAAAAAAATTTATCAAAAAATTTTTTTTTTCAAAAATGCCAATCCTAAAAATTTTGATTTTTTTGCTGTTGATCAATACCATTAGGAATTACCTTCACTGTAGAGGAGAACTTCCACTTTTGAGTTTAACAAGTTTTAGAAACATTTCAAAAACTCAGAGAATTTTACAGGAACTGTATATATACAGTTCCAGTAGAAGTCACTGAATTTTTGCTTATTTGTATCATATTTGTAAGGGTAAGCCTACTATATGTCCTAAACAAGTTGGAAATTGCAATATCAAATGTGGCAAATGAGGTGCGTCCGTACTATAACTAGTTTTATAAATATTCAGATCTTGGTGCAATAAGTGTTACACCTCTTGGGCAAAAAGGAATGTATACAAAATTTATTATGATTCTATATCTATATATTAAATTCAGTAATACGGAAGTAATATGAATCCATCTTAAAAAGGACTTAATCACCATGGCAACCTAGAATCATTAACTATCATGGTATATCATTGAATCAATTATGTATTATAGGATTTTTAAATAAAATGAAGAAATCTTTTATTAATACCTTTAAGTTTTAATTCGATTTTCATAACATTTGAAGTGATGCATGTTTTATTTTCACTACCGAACATTGCACAGTAAAACAAAACAATCTCAATAACATATATCAATTACACAGCAATACATCCATATTAATGCAAGTTAGAGTTCAGACAGACAAACCGAATCCATAAAGACTTTCAACTATGCTGGAAGGTGTTAAAAACACATAAATAGGTTGGAATTTGACTTTTAGAAATTTATATCAATAGATGGAAGCATACTTGAATACTTTCATACAACTCTGTATTTTACATACTATTCATCACATGCCACTATTTAGTTAATATTTAATTAAGACTAAAACATGCTTAAAACTAGTGAAATCATACTTCCAGAGTTTATCATCCACAGTCGGCCATATATCTAATTCTTTGCGTGGACCTTTATATATCATTTTATCTATGTTCTACAAACATATCTTCATATACTAAATGGAGTTCAGCATAAAAATGCATAACTCATTTAAAAATCACCTTTAAATCACTTTTGTTCATATTCAGTAACCCTTACAATTTCTTTTGTGCACCCCTGTATATGATCTACAGCATTTATACACACAATGTAATATGGAAAAATTTAGTTAAACTTAAAAACTCATATCACAACTAAAAATACACTTCCAGCAATCATTGCTAATATACAGTATTTCGTATACAGTAAAGTATTTGAAATCTTTTGTGTGCCCCTGTAAATACTATGCACTTTCTATTACACAGGAAGTAACTTGTTGTAAACCTCAGCAACATATATCAATTTCATTATACGTGAAAGAGTTTAGTATAATTAAAATATGCCGCAAACAATATTCCCCTTATACCATTATGTAATGGAATTCTTTTGTGAGGATCTGTAAATGAATAATTAATGTTCTTTGCACCACATATTTTACAGAATGTATATTTTAATGCACTTCATTTTAGTACATAGTTAAGATATTTTGTTTCCATGTTTTGTTTTATTTGTTTTATGCTTCCATTCACCAGACTTTTTAGACACACCTTGTATAACTTGTCAAAATCAAAAGTGGAAGTTCTCCTTTACAGGGAAGGTAGTACTCAATGGTATTGATCAACAGCAAAAAAATCAAAATTTTTGGAAATGGCATTTTTGAAAAAAAAAAAAAAAAAAAAGATAAACTTTTTTTCTCAGAAAGCTGCCACAAGAAAAGTTGAATACATATTTTAAAATTGGGTATATCATTTTAAGCAAAAGAATATTATCTTTAAAATAAATAAAACTGCAACAAAATATCTTGCACCATTCTAGAGATAGAGCACTTTAAAATTTTTATCGAAAATCACGAATGGGAAATGGTGCTCGGGATGCCATCTTTGGCGGCCTGTATCTCGGGCTAGGAATTTTTTTGGACAAAACAAAAATATACAGTTATCTTATTTTTTCTTGAATTTAAATATGTTCAATTCAAAAACTTCTGAGACTATGAAGGTAAGACTTTTTCTTTGGCTGCCTGATTCGACATGGATTATACCTTGAGTTATTTTCCTTTTACAATTTTATAGCAATTTTTTTTAATTTAGCAGTCTCACAGACGGCACGTTTCCGTTTGTGCACAGGATTTTAATGTTTCCGGTTAAGGGTTAAGTTCCATAAAATTAACAGTACTACTATTCAATTGTCACTTTCTTTGTGGATTTATTATGAATAATGAGCAATCACTCTTTTAATTAAATGATTCACTTTTATAAATTGTTTTATTAATAAAAATTTAGGAATGCAATTTATTTGCAGTATAGCGACAATTTTTGTGCCAAGTATGTGCAAATTCACTGGATTTTAATTTTGTCCAGTTTCATTCAGCATCTCACTTTCTACAAAAATGTAGATAAAATACTCTGGAAAAATCTAGTAGGCTCTATGTGGCCGATGAAAAGAAAAGAAAAATTAAATAACAAATAAAAAAAAAAATTAAATAAAAGGCATACTTTTGTTCTGAAAATTGGTAAAGAAATCAATAAATTTATTTGCATAAATAAAAGAAATTACATTATTTTTCATTAAACAAACACCAGTCACGATTTTGTACCAAATGCAGTAAATTGTTTGGTTAATGTCGATAAGTTTAAGGCTGTTTGTTCTCAAATCCAAAGGGTCAACTTTCTGACATAAGTTTTAACTCATTTTTGTTCGGAAATGCATGAAACTAGAAGGTGTTGTTTTTCAGAAACTACGTCATTGAACTGTTTTTTCAATTTTCTTGTAAATGCAATAGATCTTTCAGAAAATACTGTCAAAGTTGGCATTTTGAACTGAACTTCCGAATGAAAGAAGAAAATCCAGTCAGTAAGAGGAGAAAAATGCCGTGTCACGTGATCAAAATTGCTTATAACTCAATTGGTAATTTATTGATCAAAAAATGAAAAACACAGTTCGATTCCAAATTGCTTCCATGGTCAGACTTTCCAATTTTATATCTTTCCGTTAAAAATTGAATTTGTAAATGTGTCAAAATGTTTTGCGTTTGTTGAGCAGAGCAGTTGAGAACAGCCTTAACAGTAACTCAATCATAAATTGTTAATTTATAAAATATAATAAATTAGTTTTGTATCAAGATTTTCTTTTTCGATGAACAGATAAGGAAATATCCAGAGTTTCCCCCAGGCAGTTTCAGGAGGGTGCTGCACCCAGTCTGCCCCTTTGGTTTACAAAATAGCACCCCTCTTGCCCATAATCCAAAGAATTAGCACCCTCTTGCCTCTCCATTAAAAAAGGGGTCTTTTTTCTTTTTTGCATTAAAAAATTTGTTTACATAGTAAAATCTGACTCAATGTTGTTTTGAAAAGAGATATCCAAGTTTTAAATATTAAAAGTGACTTTAAAAATAAAAAAAGTGCCCTTAAGAATCCTAAACATGGGCTTAAGAATAAAAAAAGTGCCCTTTTCTCACCGGCAGCACCCTGCCCTTTTATTAACCAAGGGGAAACTCTGAAATATCAATTACTTTTATTATTTGGGAAACTTTTCTAATTTTGTATTCAATGAAATAGTTGGACCTCTTCATATGTCACTAGGATATTATCGTCTAAGTTAACTTCCTCATGTACATTTTGTATTATTTGCAAATATTTTTGTTAGCTTTTACACTAACATTTGCACTTGATGCAACATGGTATTCATCAAACAGAAAAGTATCGAAATTTTTTCCTTTGGGTGTAAAAATATATTGAAATGTTAAGGAAAACATTTAAAAGAAGATACTTCCTTTTACATTGAGTGTTATTTTAAAAATCATTAAAACAGTTTCTATCTGTATATAATATTAGATAAATATGTAAATGTAGAAGAAATTTCTTGTGGAAACAACTTGTTGAGACACAGTGAGCAGGCTCCCAGAAAGTATGTGTAAAATTTTTTTTTCTTGTATCAATTTCACAGAGACCCTTATGGAAGGTGGTCCGAAAAAAAAAAAAAAAAAAATCCATATTGCTTAAAACTTATGCATTTTCTCTAAAAAATTCCTCGCAATAGTAGATTAATAAATTTTAATTTATCAAAAATGTAATTTCAATACTTCATTTTCTTACCTGTTATATTTTGCTGAATTTCACATTAAAAAAAAAAAATAATCTGTGATTTTCCTTTCTATAGCAGTCGTGTGAGTGACGGAAAACTGAACTTTATTTTGAATTTTGCGAATGTTATGAAATGGATAAATTAGGGTAAGGTATTGGAGGTAAGTAAATATCAACAAACTTTTTCTTTCACATTACTTGAAAACATTTCTAATATTTCTATGTAAAATATAAAATAAATATATGTTAAAACTATTAACAATATATAAAAAAAATTATGTATATAAAAATAATTAAATTTTATTAATATGTTATTAAATTAAAATTAAATTAAAAATTTTGCTAACTTGAGTAAGTCTTAATAATGGTAATGGTCCTTTTTTCCACCTAATCTTCATATTTTTTTACCTCTTTGATTATTTTCCTAAATTCTTCATTTAAAGTTACTAAATAAATTTCTAATTGCTTTTTGACCCTCTGCTTTCATTGCAGTTTACATGCAATTGTATATTTTAAGTCTTTTTATGATTTAAGCATAATAAATGCATAACATGCCTTGGAATGGCACATGAATGCATATTTTTAACTTTTTGGCTTTAGAATCTTCATTTTTCTTTAAATTCATTAATTACTCTTTACACTTTACATCACTGTATCCAAAAATTACTTCTGATCACTTAGACTATTTTCAGTTTGCCCTTCCAAATAGATGCTAAGAGAGAAATGTTTTTGGAAAAATATCTCAATGGTAGAAACAGATTTGAATTCTTTAATTCAAGCTATCACAAAACTGAAATAGCAGAATCTTCTATTAAATGGTGTTCTTCGCAAAAATGAGTGCATTTTTATCATTCAAGACAGAAAGAAAAATTACAGGAAGTTTTTTGTTTTATTTTCTGTGAAAATTCAGGTTAATATCTGAAAAAAAGTAAATGATATTGTAGAAGATCTTTATAACACAATTCTCCATATAACACACAACTTCTCAGATGTAAACAATCAATTTTGCAGTTAAGAAACACTTGCATTCTCGCCTTGTAAAAAATTGCAACTCTCTAGGTAACTAAATTTGATACATTAGTTCAACCTAATCTCTTTAAGTCCTTTTTCATGAAAAAATTGCTATTACAATAAACATTTTTGAAAATGAGTAGTATAATGAATAATTTGGTCCAAGTATATTTGGATAATGTTTATAAAGTAAATTTAACACTATGTGGAATGATGTATATTATGCAAAAATTTATCCAGATAACTTCTGATAACAAGGAATGAAACATAAAGATATTCCAATGTATTTGATATGTTTCAGACACATTTGGCCATGTTTACAAGGTAAATTTAATGATGTGTGAAAGGTGATCCACGTAACACAATTCATTGCGTTTTTATGTTTGCACTATAAAGATCTTCTTACTGTATATTGAACGATGATGAACTTACAAAATAAAGCAGAGATGACTGCAGCAAAGTACTTATTACAAATATTGCCAGTAGCATCAGTGGATGATAAGAGTATATTTTCTGCATTTAGAATTGTTTTAAATGATAAAGGACAAAATCTAGCTGTTGAAATTGTAGAAAGAGGTGTAGTTGCGTAGTGCAATAAGAATTACTTGCAATGAAATGAAAAATTGTAGCAATGTGTGTTGAGAATCCAAAAAGATTTGTTAATTTTAAAAGTTCATGAAAAATTTGTTTTATGAAGTACCTTTGTTAGCATGTAATTCTCATCAATTTGATCTTCAGTAGAAACTGTATTATATTTTAATATTATTTTGGATGACAATATCACAAATTTCAGCTTAATATACTTCATTCTCTCAAAATTATTTTCATTTGTAATGCAATTGATACATGATCGGTTATCTTCATACAATATAAGATTTTTAACACCTACAATTTTATTATCAATGCCTTTAATCCATAAAAACCTTGAATTCCCTTACTCAGGGCAATAACGAATTTTCACGTTTTCTGATTTTATTTTTATACAGTAGAAAACAAAAGATAAGAAAGTTTTATATATGTTGCTTTATTTTGAGCTTTACTTATTGATTTCTAATGGTTTTTGTTATACTTTTTATCATGTCCTGAAAACGATACTTTTCCTACACCAGTCTTGTGAGGTTACTTAAAGGTCAAAATTAGCACTAGCCACTGGCCACAGGGCCAGTAAATGAAAAAAATTGTCTATCAGCGGCCACCTTCCGGCCACTTTTTTACAAGGAGATAATAAAATATTCTTGCATTTCATCAAGGATTCTATTTTTTTGGTTCTAGTATATTTATATTAACAAATTTATTTGGTCTACTCAGTTTTAGATTAATACTTATAGAAATTTTACTGTAGGCATTTTGAAATTAAAAAGTGGCCACTTAAAAAATTACTCCTACCGGCCAGTGGCCGCTAATGAAATTTCCCAATTTTGACCTATAAGGTTACTGTTCTTGACAACAAACACAAGATTTGTTGACATTGTGAATTGCGCTTGACAATATAGGTTATCATTTCTTCTGTCTTCTGTGTTTTAAATTTTGTTTTATTTATCAGAACTGACATTACACAGTCATATTAAAAATATTGTATTGTGCCTTTATGCGCGAATATTAAAGCTAATTGCAGGGAAAAGATTTTATTCAGCATTCCCAGAGATTCCAGTGTACTAAAATTTGTTATGAAAATAGAGATGACAAGCTCAATCCTAAAATATCAAATAAATCATCTCTGCAGTGTTGTGAAGACCATTTTTTTGGTAAGTACACACTTGCTTTTGTTTATATTAATAATTTAGACCATCATAATCATACATATAGTCTGCCTCAAAAGTTTAAGCACAAGCATAAAATGTTAAATTTTTAATGATTAAAAAAAAATTGATTATTTTCAGATTTCGCAACTTCATTTAAATAAAGGATATCAAAAGTAGAAATTTTTGTTTTACATATTTGTAAAAAATATAATTTCAATTTGTTCAAACAAAACTGTCTCAAAAGTTTATGCACAATGGCAAAAACAACTACATTTATCATTTTTACAAAACTGTTACATACAAATTATTTTTCTGTTATTTCGAGTACCTTGCTTTCTCAATGGCTTCTTTGAGTTCTTCAAGAGATTCATACTGCTTTTCATTGCTGTAAACCTGACAGGTTAAAATGTCCCAGACATTCTCAATCGGGTTTATGCATGGATTTAAATCTGGTGACTCAAGAATTTAAAAAAATTTCTGTGAAAGCCACATTTTAATAGAATGTGATATGTAGATTGAGGCATTTCCTTGTTCAAAGATCCATTTTGGACCCCCTCACCCCCAAATGCTACCGAATGGAAAGAAATGTTGGTTTAGCATCTCTTGATATTTTTAGGAATTTTCTTTTTAGAAAATCCAGAGAGGTCAGGCTATTGAAGCCGAATACCCCAAATCATAACAGGCTTATCTCCTTGCTGCCTGCTGAAAAAGTCCTTGGTTCCTCTCGTAGATCATGCCAATATACAGGGTAAGTCAAAATGAATATAGCGATTACAAACAGCTATAACTATTTAATGGGAAAGAATTTATTGATAAGATTAACACAGAATGTAGACGGAACTTCAAAATTTTGTATACATATGTCATAGATGTTCTATGTGACATCCCTTGGTCACACGGATAACATCTAAGCGGTAGTCCATTTCACGCCATACATTCTGAAGCATTTGTTCAGTCACCGACACAAGCGTATTACAAATGCGTACTTTGAGTTCTTCAATTGTTTTGGGCATGGAAGGCACACAATCGCAGGGTATCAAGTTCGGAGATCTTGGTGGCAAGAGTAGAAGACATCATCGGCATCCCCACTTTGACTGATCCGATGCTTTGGAAGATGTTGGTTCAAAAGTGTGCAAACTCCGTACTCCAGTGTGGGAGTGCTTCATCTTGCTGCACTCTGATAACAGAATGACATTTGTTAAATTCTAACATGCAGAATGCTTTCTGTGTGGGACTTGCTATTTTTACTAATGAGACTCCTGCAATGAACAGGTTTCTTGTCGTTTCGAAGTTTCAACTCGCGCATGTGTAGGCTTCTGCTTCACTGCACCTGCGCCTTACGTAAAGAAATTTTGAAGTTCCGTCTACATTCTGTGTTAATCTTATTGATAAATTCTTTTCCACCAAATAGTTATAGCCGTTTGTAATCACTATATTCATTTTGACTTACCCTGTATGTTCTGCCCATCTGTGCTATCTAAGTTCTATTTTTTCTCATCACTGAATAAAACAGTAAGCCACTTGTCCCTGTAGGGCATGTGTTTTTTCATCCAGTTTATTCTTGCCTGTTAGTGAAGTAGTTTGAGATATGGTTTGTGAGCCATTTTCTTTAGTATGATGTAATCAAATTCTTTAATGTACAGCATCTCTGTATGTACAGCTTCTATGTACAGCATCTCTGTACACCGAGATTATTTTTAATTTGCTGTATGGGCATATTTTATCTAAACACCAATCTCTGTATTATCCAATCAGTCTCAACAAATATCATACTTGGTCATCAACATCTTTGTTTCTGGTTGAAATTAGCATTTGTAGAGAGTACTTAATATGTATATGCATAGCTTTGAACGATTTTAAATTTTTCCAATTTGAGAAACTGTTTCGATTTAAAAACTTTTAAATCTCACCTTTCATGAAATCTTTTTACCCTTCGGCATTTTTTAAACTAGTGGAAATGATTTTTTCACTTTTAAACTTTTATAAAACTAGAAAATGGCATACAACTTAATGAAACCCATCCAATCCCATGTTAAAAAAAAAAAAAAAAATGCATAAAGGGCTTAAACTTTTGAGATGGTTGTTTTTTAAAGAAAAAAGGTAAATTAAATAAAAATGAATTAATTTTTATTTTAATTAAGAAAAACTGATTATTTTATATGATTTTGATTAAATGCTGAGTATTTATTGTAAATTGGCTTCATATATTTTCTTCTTCAGTTATTTTTAATCAGATATGCAGAGTGCATAAACTTTTGAGATGTACCTAGTACCACCCCCCTTAAAAGGAGGGTGGGTGTAGCATCCATGCATTTTAAAGTGCTGTTCAATAAACCTTTGGGGGCTGTCCGAGTACCTGCACAGCTACCCACCCAGACTGTTTTTTTTATATAAAAAAACACATTTTTTACAACCTTAAGGGTTGTAGTGGGTAACTGCCCAGGTACCCACCCAGCTACCTGCCCGGGCTGGGTTTTTTACAACCCTGTGCAACCCACACATAAAAAGTGTGCCAAAGTGGATAGAAACCACTCTAAAAAACATGGAGTGCCATAAGGAGGGGGGTCCACGTCCCGCACTCTGGATGGCATTGCACAAAGCTAACTGAAGCCTCCTTTAAATATATTAAAGTAAGAGTAATAATAAAACTTTACATATTTACAGTGATTTTTTTTTAAAGTATTATTTTGAAATTTATATCATGTTTTTTTATCTCTTCAATGTTACGATAGATCCCCCCCCCCCCAAAAAAAAAAAAAAAGTTTGATTTTATTATGATTATTATAAGTATTGAATTGGTGAATTAATTCGATATATGAAGGTGGTATATATTTAATTTATAGGATTTGCTTTATCTTACACTATTTCATTATTTTTTGCATTGGATAGTTTAGGTCAATATCTACAAAGGCCGTTTTTATTTTTTTTGTTTTGTTTACAGGTTTTTTTTTATTAGGATTCTTTCACTGGTTCTTTCACAACTGGTTTCGAAAGTAAAACTATCCTCATAGAAAAAAAACAACCGAAGTAAAAAAGGGTCTTTGTAGAGATCAACCTCAGCTATCCAATGCAAAAATATTTAAATGCAAATGGGATATTTATAAAAAGTTCCATAAAATTAACATTAGCGAGCGGGAGATTTTGTGTGAGTAAAGTGTGCCAAATTAAGGCCAAGTGGGTGCACATACCTGTGAATGTTTTGTGAATCTAAGAAGAAAAAAAATATTTCATTTTTAAAGCACGCTAAGCAAGAATCACACAAAGACAGATCACCAAATTGTTTTATTTTAGTCAAATTGACCATCTTCTAAAAATTTCTATAGAAAAAAGCCTCAGATATATATTATAGTAATATATTAAATCCTTTTAGACAAATGAGCTAGAAAAATGAGTTAAAAATGAAAAGAGTACAATACCAGTGAGGTGATGCAAATAATACTTGGTGGTTTATTACCTGCACCTGCTATCATAAAAATGATAAACCATGATATCTTTATAAAATGATTATGTTATGTATAATAAATTTTAATAAAAAATCAGTATATCTAAAAAATATACAAAATTCATTAAAATGCTACTTATGCAATGAATATTTTTTAATAAAAATATAACTGCAAATTCTGTTAACATTACTAATTCTGTACAGGTTTTAGAGAGTTGACTGTTTTAGCATTATTAACCATTATGTATGTAAATGTATATGCTCTCATATTATCCTCAAGCCAGCAGTAAATCAGCTAAGAATGTCACTGATAATAATAATTGTAGTACTCTTAGAAAATGTATTTAATATCATGTATATATATATATATATAATATAATAATAATAATAATAAATTTGAAATTACATTACAAAGGAGAAATGTGTCCATGCATAATGCTGACGTCATTTTGCAAATGGCAACACTTGACAGTGAAATTTCTGTTTTACAATCTTTGCTGCTGCATTCTTTTAAAACTTCTAAACACATTTTCAATTTTTACGCCATTGTCTAGGGAAAAAAGTACTTTCAAATTCAATTTGTTTGAAAACTGTATCTTAATTGACTAATTTATTATGATTTTTAAAGTAAATTTTAAGCATGAATTTCTTAAATCTATATCACATGCTCACTCTATTATGGAAGCTCATTTGCACTTAAAACATTTCATCATTTTTTTCAGACGAATTTTACATAACGAATTTAAAATGTCACCAATAAATAAATAAAAGAATATAATATATTAAAAACACAAAGTTAACCTATATATAATCAAAAAGTTTAAATTTTTATGCAGCTGAAATGGGAAAAATATGTACTTTTAAATATAATTTGTTTGAAAACTGTACCACATTTTACTTATTGGGAGTCTTAAACATTTTAAAATTAAACACTTGATTATTTATTTATTATATTTGATATGTTAAAGTCTAAAAAGAGCTATAAACAAAATCCGAAAAGAAAAAAAATAGAGAAAGTTAACCTTCTTTCTTGAAATAATTGAAGAAAGAAATGAAAATAAGGATTATGGTAGAAAATAGATAAATAAGAAAAGAAGGGAATTAAGTGCTTTGGTAAAATAATTTTCTGTTTTCCTTTAGATTTTCTGCCATACTTTCATACTTCTTTATCCTTTGAATTTCTTATAAATCCAGAATGAAGTATAACAAAGTTCTAGTTATACAAAATGTAATAATTGCATTCTGTTTTCCTTTAACGTTGATAGTCTGTCTTTTTTAGGAGTAAAGTAAGAATTTTCACATATATAGTAATTTTATAATGAGAATGTAATGTAATGTTTAACTTTTTCTCCTTTTTTTCTTTTATGAATTATGAGCAGTACATTTAGTCAGAGCAATTCTAAGATTCTTATCTACAAGTTAAAATTAAATGCTAAAGAAAATGGAAGATTATTTATTTAAGAAATTTTCAGTAAATTTGCTAGAGCAGATGATTTTTCAAATTCTTTTTTGTTACCTGTTACCCAGTCAGTAGCAAAAAACAAACAAATCTTTTAACTGTCTTTTTTTTTCGGACATTCATATTTTATTTGTTTTTTTAACTGTATTTTTAGCATCATTTTTAGTGTATGTTTTATATGTATTTTAAGTTGTATAGCTATCTTGTACCTCTGTATATGAAGAACATTCTACTACATGAGGCATTCTCACAAAATTTTAACTTTCAGGAATAAAAATCTGGTGAAATTAAACTTAGTAAAATATCATTTTAAACTTATAAATGAATGCCTCAATGATTCAAAATAAAGAAAAAAATGGTCAGCAGCGAAGATTTTTTTTTATTTAACTGAGGTTTAAGTTAAACTTGCATGTTTAATTTTCCTTATCATTTAATCTCTCTAACTTTTTATTTTCTTCCAAATTTTTACTTATAATGAATTTGCATAGTACCCACAGAACATTCAAATAAGAAATAATAACAGTGTAGTAATTTTAGTACAAAATTTTGGTATAACATTGTCTTAAAGGGGTGTTAAAGAAGCGACGGTAAGGGAAAAAAAGGGAACAGGAAGGGGGGAAAAAGGTATGGTAAGGATGGGACGGTAAAAAAAGTACCATTTATTTTTAGGCAATTCATGTTAAGATTAAGTGATACCACAATGTTCATTGATTTTTAGAAAGAGTTATTTACGTTGGATTAAATATTAATAAAAAAAATAATTTACCTATAAAAGTGCAGGAATAAACCTTGGGGATGGTGAGACTACCAATAAAGTCACGATGCTTGAAATTTATATTTAAATGCAGATTTAAATTCTGCAATAAATTTCCTGTCAAAGAATTTTAGCCATTCTTTCTCTAGTATACTTCTGCGTGAGAAAAAAGTTGAAAAGCATTCTGTGGCTGCATCTGAAGTGATTTTCTGTATAATTTAAGCAAGAGGGATGTTAAGGAATCTAAAATCCAGGGACAGAGTTAAAAAAAATAACAACTGCAAAAATGTGTGCAGGTTAATTTTTTGCTACATATTTATATAAAACAATAGTCCCAGTTTCAGAAAAAAATTACATTGAATTATTTTTATTGAAACAGTTTTAAATACAGACAGCTCCAAATTTAAAAATCGGCATCAGGAACACGGGACGGTATAGGAATTTTGTGATATATTTGCACATTTAACATCGTCCAAAACTTATTTATCTCACTAATATTGTTATACAGTCATGCAATGAGATATTTTCTAGTATAAGAAAAAAAAACACAAGAATATGTACTAAAATAAAACTTATTATTCAGGGACTTAAAAGTCAATATTATGTGAGAATGTCTCATATACAATGTGTTTCACATTTATAATATTAGGAATTGACGTAATTGGCTTTCTCAAGTTTAGGCATTCAGTTTGAGGAAAATTTTCATTATTTCTTTTATCTTCTTCTTTGAATTTAGTCTTGAACCTCTTCCACTGAGCGGATTTTTTGGCATATTTGATTTTCGTTTCGATATATATATATATTGGATGAAATAACGCATCTTCTATAAATGAACTCACAAGCTCCTCTGAAGATTCTGTGAGTTATTCATAGTTTCTTATTTTACATACTGGTTTCCTATGTTCATTTCTAATTCATCTTTAGAACTTAACCAATCTATTCATATATTTGTGATTTCAATTTTATTATATACAGGGTGTATCTAAACTCTTGGGCAAAACTTTAAGGGGTAATAGTACACATCCCGACAAACAATATTAAATAGGAAACTAAGGGTCCCAAACGTCTTCTGAAGGAGATGGGCGCCTTTAAAGTTTAGGGTCCAAAATTTCAAATGATTATAAAAAACAGAAAAATTGGTCGATTCGTTTGCGGTTTTCACTAAAACTATTCTTTATGTCAGTATTTTCTTGAAAATAAATTTTAAAAATACAGTTCAACAAGTGCCGATAGAGGGCGCTTTAGACTTTGGAGTAACCAACAACTATATTTTACCGTTATTTTTTGTATCTCATTACATGCTTTCAAAAGCTTAGACTTAAACTTAAATTTTGAGCTCAAAATCTGAATCTTTAGCAGTGGTTAAGTAGCGCAAACTGAACTGTGTTCAGGAATTAAAATTTCAAATGATTATAAAAAACGAAAAAATTGGTCGATTCGTTTGCGGTTTTCACTAAACACTAAAACTATTCTTTATGCCAGTTTTATCTTGAAAATAAATTTTAAAGGTAAAGTTAAAAAATACCGATAGAGGGTGCTTTAGACTTTAGATTAATGAATAACTATTTTTTACCGTTATTTTTTGTATTTCATTACATGCTTTCAAAAGCTTAGACTTAAACTTAAATTTTGAGCCCAAACTCTGAATCGTTGGGAGTGGTTAAGTAGCGCAAACTGAACTGTGTTCAGTAGAGGCGCTCAAATTACAACACATGAACACAGTTCAGTTTGCGCTACTTAACCACTCCCAATGATTCAGATTTTCAGCTCAAAATTTAAGTCTAAGCTTTTGAAAGCATGTAATGAGATACAAAAAATAACGGTAAAAAATAGTTGTTCGTTACTCCAAAGTCTAAAGTGCCCTCTATCGGTATTTTTCTAACTTTATCTTTAAAATTTATTTTGAAAACAATACTGACATAAAGAATAGTTTTAGTGAAAACTGCAAACGAATCGACCAATGTTTCCGTCTTTTATAATCATTTGAAATTTTAACTCCTGAACACAGTTCAGTTTGCGCTACTTTAACCACTCCCAACGATTCAGAATTTGAGCTCAAAATTTGAGTTTAAGTCTAAGCTTTTGAAAGCATGTAATGAGATACAAAAAATAACAGTAAAAAATAGTTGTTGGTTACTCCCAAGTCTAAAGCGCCCTCTATCGATATTTTTTAACTGTATCTTTAAAATTTATTTTCAAGGAAATATTGACATAAAGAATAGTTTTAGTGAAAACCGCAAACGAATCGACCAATGTTTCCGTCTTTTATAATCATTTGAAATTTTAACTCCTAAACACAGTTCAGTTTGCGCTACTTAACCACTCCCAACGATTCAGATTTTGAGCTCAAAATTTAAGTTTAAGTCTAAGCTCTTGAAAGCATGTAATGATATACAAAAAATAACGGTAAAAAATAGTTGTTGGTTACTCCAAAGTCTAAAGCGCCCTCTATCGGCACTGGTTGAACTGTATCTTTAAAATTTATTTTCAGGAAAATACTGACATAAAGAATAGTTTTAGTGAAAACCGCTAATGAATTGACTAATTTTTCCGTTTTTTATAATCATTTGAAATTTTGGACCCTAAACTTTAAAGGCGCCTATCTCCTTCGAAAGACGTTTGGGACCCTTAGTTTCCTTTTTAATATTCTTTGTCTTGATGTGTACTATCAACCCTTAAAGTTTTGCCCAAGAGTTTAGATACACCCTGTATATATATATCAATGCAAAAACCCTTGATGGGTTAAAAGTTTCTGACGCAGCACTTTATCTTATGCTCTAAGAATTTTAAATATGGAACTTAAAAATACTGATATCAAATTTTGAGTGACGTTATGCTATTTCTTAAAAAATATATTTGTATTTATTTCACCATTTTATTTTTGTTTTATTTATAATCGCATGTGCAAAAGTTATGTTCAACATGAAAAGCTGCATAAAATTTTATTCGCTGTTGCTTTATCATTTACATCTCTCATAAATTCAAAATATGTGTTTTAAAAGATATGATATAAAATTTAAGTGACGCCTTGATGTGACTTTAAAAGGTTTGTTTTTTAAAATTCAATTTAAATTATTTTTGACTTGGTTAAAATATTTTTTTTTACATCTACACAATACTTTTAATTTTCCAATTCACTGTTAAATATATCACTTTCATTGAATCTATACTATGCATTGAAATGTATTTATTTCAGTAAATTGATTTATCTTTTGTGTCACGCTATTCAAAATTGTGAGTAAGATTTATGTAAATGGTTTCTTTGCGTCATTGTGTCCAAACTACATGAAATGTATGAAAAAGGATAGTTTGACGCAAATAAACCATTTACATAAATCTTACTCACAATTTTGAATAGCGTGACACAAAAGATAAATCAATTTATTGAAATAAATACATTTCAATGCATAGTATAGATTCAATGAAAGTGATATATTTAACAGTGAATTGGAAAATTAAAAGTATTGTGTAGATGTAAAAAAAATATTTTAACCAAGTCAAAAATAATTTAAATTGAATTTTAAAAAACAAACCTTTTAAAGTCACATCAAGGCGTCACTTAAATTTTATATCATATCTTTTAAAACACATATTTTGAATTTATGAGAGATGTAAATGATAAAGCAACAGCGAATAAAATTTTGTGCAGCTTTTCATGTTGAACATAACTTTTGCACATGCGATTATAAATAAAACAAAAATAAAATGGTGAAATAAATACAAATATATTTTTTAAGAAATAGCATAATGTCACTCAAAATTTGATATCAGTATTTTTAAGTTCCATATTTAAAATTCTTAGAGCATAAGATAAAGTGCTGCGTCAGAAACTTTTAACCCGTCAAGGGTTTTTGCATTGATATCATTACTTTTTTGAGGTTAGTGATAAAATGATTAAAAAAAAGATACTTATGGAATTTAATGCAGATTTAATTTTTACTATTTTATTACAATTTTCCTTATAGCAGTTTGTATATAAAAACAACTGGGTAAGTATAATCGCAGATCGCACAGAGGGTTTCATTTGATATTCCTTTAAAAACACTTTATCCTTAAATTAATAAATCCAAAATGTTAATTTATAATTATTAAATCCTTACATAGATGTAGCACCAATAGTTCCAATTTTCATGGGACAGGGAACGCACTCTTTTAAACAAACCACCTTCCAATTGAAGTCATCAAAAACCAAGTTGAATAAGCCAGAGCCCGTTGTGTTGTTTGACAAACAGCAGTCTCATGTCCCCTCCTTCCCCCCTTTTTCAAAATTTTTCAGACCAGTACCTAAGAATGGAACCAAAATAATTTTTTCTCTTCAGAAATTACGATAAAAAAAATAGTATGCAGTACTCATAAATTTACTTTAATGTTATATAGGGTGATTATTAAGTTAATTATAACGTTTGGAATCTGTTGCATTGATGTCCGAAAGGTATATTAGATGTAAATTTCCAACTGGGCGAAAAATGTCCGGACCAGGACTCGAACCCGGGACCTCCCTGGCTGAAGCCGCCAGTGCTCTGCCATCTGAGCTATCCCGGACGATTCTGGTCAAACTTTTTCACCCAGCTAACCTTATCAAAGCATCAAGGTTAGCTGGGTGAAAAAGTTTGACCAGAATCGTCCGGGATAGCTCAGATGGCAGAGCACTGGCGGCTTCAGCCAGGGAGGTCCCGGGTTCGACTCCTGGTCCGGACATTTTTCGCCCAGTTGGAAATTTACATCTAATATGATTTGTTTACCAATTAGAATAATTGTGTTAATATTAATCTAGTCCGAAAGGTAGTTTCTGAGTTATGGAAGCTGGACCCATAAGGCGACATAGAGGGGCGAAGCCCGCTAGTGTCTATCATAATTATATCTGCCATGTAGACTAATTGTGATATTTAATCAAAATAGCCCCCCCCTCCTCATCCCCGGAAATATAACAAATACAAAATGTGTCTTTATAAACCTATCGTCAAATTGGTTTTTATTTCTTTTTCCCTAAAAAAAACATGATTTTTATATCCGTAACGTAAATAGCGGACGAAGCCCGCTAGTTCCTATCATAATATATATTTTAAATAATTTTATATAGTCTATAATAAAAATCAGACTTAAAATAGTCTAGTTCCATGAGTACTTGTAGTGTCAGTTACATGCTACGATTTTTGGATACCAGTATTTTAGAACGGGAAAATGTGACTTATTTTATCGGAGATATCTCATTAATTGAATAAGGTGAAGCAAACTTTTTGAAAAAAAGGTGGCCAACAAGCATGGCAGTTATCAGCTATGTGACTTTGTGCTAAAGTCCATTAATTTGATCTGCTTTAAAAAGATTACGGAAGATTGAATTATAGTAGAACCTGGATTAACCGAGCTTCGATTAATCGAGGTTTCTGTTAACCGAGCCGATAACAAAGTCTGATTTTTTTTTCCCTTTTGAATGAGCCTTAAAAATAACCACACTCTTTAGCTCACTGTCCGTGCTATACAGGCCCTTCTGCCTCCAAAAGCCCTCAACTCCAAAGAAACATTGGACCCTGAGAAGTCAATAGCGAACAATGCTTTGTTTCCAGTGGCTGTGTGAACTTTCGTAAATTTTTCAATTTGCATTTTAAAATTTACTACTGGTAGTTGATTTTCTTTTTAAATTTGTTAAGCTGTGAAACAGAACTTTACATATATTTACTTTTATTATTTAAAAAACGTTCTATATATTTTTTTAAAAGAGATGTTAAATTTGCAAGCACGGCGAGTTTTTACACACAGTTTCTATTAACCGAGATTTCCGATTCCGATTTACTAACAGTCCCAATTAGCTCGGATAATCGAGGCTGCTCTGTATAATTAAAAAATCAATGGCGATCTTGCTGTAAACGGGTTTCCCTTTTACTGAGGGATTTCAAAACCGAATCAGCTGATGTTAGTTGCTGTTTCCCTGCTTGATTAAATAAGATTAGTTAAACATTTGAAAATTACCAAATATAAAAGGAACTAAGTCAGCAGAGTCTTTGCTTTATGGTATTTTTTAACAACGCTATAAGAAAATGATTTTAAATAAGAGATTTTAAATGTAACGTTTTAAATCTGACATAATTTTCACCAAACTTTCCTTTCTCTTTGTAACATTCAACTGAAAATATTTTTATTATTAGAAAGATAATATTATTATTTGCGCTACCTTAAAATTAGCAACTATAGTTAAAAATATCATCTCGAAATTTGAAATAAATCTCTCATATAAATATATTTTTTAATTTACACTGTTTTGCAATATATTTTGCAATGTGTTTTGTAAACTGTTTTGGCCACTTTGGCCAATATGACGTAATTTCCTCCATTTACGACTTTTAACACATATCAATGAATTTATTATTTAAAAATTTTCTTTTCCTTTTAATATTCACGTGTAAATATAATTTTTATGACGTAATTTTCAATGTTTTCCTTCTTTTAATGCGTAATCATTTAATTCTAATTTGAAAATAATTGATTATTTTATAATTTTCTTTCATTTTAAGTAAGCATGTGTAAAAACAATTTTTATGACGTAATGTTTAATATTTTCCTGCTTTTAACACGTTATCATTTAATTCTAATTTAAAAGGATTTTTTTCTGTTTATAATAGTCACGTGTGAATAAATTTTTAATTTAAAGGATATATTATTCTTTGTGCTGTTTTAACATTTGGCAACAATTTAAAATAACCTTTTCTAAAATATGTAAAAAATATCTCTGGAAATTCTGAAAATTTTAATTTAAAATTGAAATAAACCGTCAAAAAATTAGGCAAGTTAAGAATAATAAATGCACTCTGCAAACTTCGAGTTTCTATTGAATGATTAAATTGAATGAAAATGATTAAATTCCCATGTATATTTTTTTCCCTATGAGACTTTTTTAATGAGACAATTTTATCCAGATTTAACATTAAATATCTCTTAAAATAATTCTTCGATTTAAAAACTGTCTGCTTCAATGTTTTTATCAAACATTTCTCTATAATACTACGCAATTGCGTCAAAAGATGGCGACACCAGAATTCTGATATGCTTATTGGGTCATTCCATGCAAAATGAGCAAATCAGCTGTGGCACACATGTCACAGATTTTAATCAAAATCAGTCTATAAGTAGATCATATCTATTTATGAGTAAATGCAAAATAATAGATTTCTGGATTGTTCATTTAAGTATTAAAATTTACATTAAAAGTGAATGTAAAATCGAGGTATTGTCTACGTGCTTAAAATTTCAATTTCAAATATTAGCCTTAGTAATGGAAAGAATATATTAAAAATTATTTATAATTAGGAATGAATGATAATTAACAGACTGGCGTAAGTTAGTAATTGTATTTTTATTTCGTATCGAGAAAAAAATTATTTTTGAAAATTTTTAAGAGAAAAAAGCAATATTTCTATTAATCCTTTACACATGAAGGACAGCCTTGACAAGCTGCAAATTGCTACACCTTATAGCTAAAAGTATATATTTGAAATATCGGAAGTTTCATTCATGCCTTTTTTATTCCTTAATGAGAAAAAAAAATAAATAGTAAAAAATGTTGAGGGTAAAATGCAATATTTCTATTACTTTTTTTTAAGTCAAGGAAAGCTTTATTAAACTTTTAAATTGTTTTATATTACAGATAAATGTGTATACTTTAAATGCAGAAACTTTTGTTCTTGCTTTCAGTTTATTTTTGCCTCAAGAGAATTTTAAATTAGAGTAGAAATCAGACTGAGCTAAACGAAAAACTATATATCAATTCTAAATTCAAATAAAAAAAACTAGATGGCAGCACTAATTTTTTTTTCCCATGCAATCGTGCAATATTTTAAGATACGCGGGCGAATTCAAAGAGGTATAGCTAATGGAATGCAGAAAACATTACTATTTTGAACCCATTTTTCTTATGATAGGAATCAAAAGGCAATCTTGAATTTTTTTTTAACGTATCGTGGACTTATTAATCTTTATGTCTGAGCAATATTGTTAATGTCGGGCCTGTCCTTTATTTATGTTTTGCTTATACAGAAGAGGAAAAATCATGATTTTGTAATTTTTTTAAAAGTTTCTAAGTTTTTTTGAAGATGAAGGAAATAAATGGCCACTTTAAAACTTGGGGAATTCGATCTACATATGACATACTACATCAGGCATTAATTTCACAGAGGTTTTTTAATTCCTTTGATTTTTATAACGTTTCTAATTTTCTCAAAATTCACAAATTTTCAATTTTTGCAACCAATTTATAAATAATCATGGTGTTACTTGATTATTATAACTCAGTAAATAAGAAGATAATTTTTCCGAGTTTACAAAATTATAAAAAAAATTCCTTTCTGTTAAACAGTTTTCAAGATACAGAACTTCAAACTTGCAACTTTGGACGATTGCGCACATGTCATTCTATATCACAAGTTTTTTAAATGTCCAAAACTGCTAAAAAAATTTATTTTTTGTCAAGATATTTTGCAGAGTATTACTTGAATATGAATTGAACCTGAGCATCGAATTTTATTAAAATTGGTTAGTATGTGGCCACAATTTTTTTTTTAATTTTTGCTCATTTTACGTGGAATGACCCTATTATGTAAACTGTAAATATTGCAAAGTTAAATAAAAAGAATTGTCTCGGGGTTATCAAACTTCATTGATATTTATAAATAAAACATTTCAACTAAATTATTTATTATAAAAGAATTATTACATCACAATAGCTTTTATGCAAGGAAAATAATAATTATAATAATAATAATATTATGGATGTCAGTGATTATATATTGATTGACCGTCATAATAATAAAAAATGATATTATAAAAAGAAGAGCTGAAATGAATTATTTTTTTACGTTTCTGATCGTGTGATTTATATTCAAATAATAATTATTAATGTATATTTTTTGTAAAGTGATTGAAATTAAATATATTTATAAAATTTATGGTAATATTTTTATTGTTGAAAAATTGCCAAGAAATAATCATCATCAAATTGGCGTCATTATAATTGTAATTTTATTTAACTTAATAGCAATTAAAAAAATTACAAAGGAACTGAGAATAATGGTCAACTAGCAGACTTTAAAAAAAAAAAAAGAAAAAGAAAAACATTCACATGTGAAAACACGTATCACTGAGTATCGAACTGCCTATCCTAAGGTCAGTAAACTATGGCCCTTAGCCACTCAGCCAGTGGGAAGACAAAATTTTACTCCCCAAAAGTGGTTAAAAAGAAAGCATGTGTATGAATACAGTGTCATGCATTTTCGGTGAAATTTCCATAGAATGGCGAAGAAATATAGTCCAATTTTTCATGCGCATTATAAAACGAACAAGAGTCTTGCTGGAAACAAGTAAATTGTTATTTGGTTCATCCGAAACATATTTATTTGATTTTTAAAAAATCGCCCGTGTCATTTTCGAGAGAAAAAAAAATCGAATTATTTAACGAACGAGAGTTTTCCCAGAAAAAAGAAAAGTGTTATTCACCTCGCCTTAATCACATTTATATTATGTATCAATTTAAAAATAATTGTTAGAACCGTTTTCGAGATTTTCAAATTAGGAACTTCCTCGATATTATACCAACGTTTTCACTTTAAAAATGGCTATTTAGATCTCAAAATATACTGCACGTAGAAATGCAAAAATTTCAGTATACGATTAGACTGCAGATATAAGACTGTTCTACAAAATTCAGAACAATAAGACATATATCTGCTGAGTTATTAAAAGGCGGCTTTTCGCGTTTTCTTTGATGTCGAGTTAGCTGTATATATGAGTTCTGCCATCTACGAATTCTATGATACGATACGATTTTAACGATACGATACGATACGATTTTAGGCTTAAGGCTGCGTCACTCGAAATACTACCGTCTTCCATGATATATTAAGTTTTTAAAAGCATAGTAAATTTATTTAACAATGCATTAAAAGCTAGGCCATTTTTATCGTCCTATAAGACTTTAGATAACATAATTTGAAACTTTTTCTTAGATTTTGTCAATTTTGGTTATTTCTACATGTTTTTGATATTATTATGAGCAATACTTAAATTTTTTTGAACTTACATAAAATTCCATTTTTAACTTTAAAAAAAAATAAAAAATTCCGATGAATTTAGATACAATTTACAGCTTTTTAATTTAAAAAATATATAAATCGATGAAAATTATAGTGAATTCATTATATATTTAAAAGAAAATCCAGTTTGAAAATATCAGAAATTTATGTTTTACAAAAAAGAGTTTCTGTAAAAATCCTTTGGCATTTTATTCATGAGCGGACCACTGGATTTAATGTATCCTAATAGGAAGTTTGCCCTCCATACTATTATAGAGCTTAGTGACTATTTTAAAGGTAACAGAAATGTAGAATTAAAATCTGGTCACCAAACCACAATTTACAAAGGTATCTCGATTGTACCAATATACTTTAAGCCCCCGGCCTTAGTTTCAATACTGACAAATAGAAAATGGTGTTATTTTGATGCAATTATACCAGATATTCAAGTTTTATGAAAGAAAAACAACTATCTTTTAAAAAATAAAGCAATTTTTATTAAAATTTTCTGAGATGGGCAGCTTTGAGAATTAATTCTCATAAAAATTGTTTTTTTCTGGCAGTCAAATTAATTTTATTTTTAGTTTCTAAGAGTGAAAGCAACTATTTCCTTGAACCGTGATGTCATTTTCACAATAGATAATTATGCCGTACATATTATTGCATTTGTAATTCATTTTATTTTCAAACTTTTTAAAATTTTAAATCAAAAATATGATAGCTTCATGTTAGTCATGTGCAGACAATAAACCACCAAGTATTATTGTCATCACCATCATTCATATTGGATTCATTTAATCTAAAATACAATTCTTTTACTCATTTTATTTAAAGTACAGAACTTTAATTTAAAATTCATACACTACATACGAGGCATGTTTTTTAAGTAAGTACCGTTTTGGAATTTAAAAAAGACGTGCAAGGATATCGCAATAATTTTATTTTTACATGAAAGCCTGTACCTTCATCTACTTTTCTACATGATTTCCATGATATTGAGGCACTTGTCATAACGTGGCACCAGTTTTTGTATACCCTCCTCATAAAATTCTGCCGCCTGACTTTTTAACCACTGTATCACAAATGTTTTGACTTCGTTATCGTTTTGAAGACACTGACCACCCAGGTGTTTCTTCAGGTGCAGGAACAAATGGTAGTCGCTGGGCGCCAGATCAGGGCTATGTGGAGGATGATCTAGAGTTTCCCATTTAAAAGATTTGATGAGATCTTTGGTCCAATTAGCCACATGTGGACGGGCATTGTCATGCAGCAAAACGATACCCTTACTCAACTTGCCACGTCTTTTGTTCTGGGTTGCACGACGCAGATTGTTCAATGTCTCACAATAAGACGCTGCATTCATTGTCTCATTACGAAGCAGAAACTCCACTAGCAATACTTCTTTTTTGTCCCAAAAAACTGTGCACATGATTTTCTGGGCAGAAATTGTTTGCTTAAACTTCACTTTTTTGGGTGATGATGAATGTCGCCATTCCATGGATTGTTGTTTCGATTCTGGTGTGACGTAGGCCACCCATGTTTCGTCACCAGTAACAATTTGGTCTAAAAAATCTTCACCTTCATTGTGGTACCGCTCAAGGAAAGTCAATGCACTGCCTAAATGTTGGGTTTTGTGCAAATCCGTCAACATTTTTGGAACCCAACGTGAACACAATTTCTGGTAATTCAAGTTCTCGGTCACAATGCGATACAAAACACTACGAGAATATTGAGGAAAGCAGTCGCACAATGATGAAATTGTAAAGCGTCTGTTTTCTCTCACCTTTTCGTCCACTTTCTGCACCAAATCTTCATTAACGACCGAAGGACGCCCACTCCGTTCTTCATCATGCACATTTGTGCGGCCATCTTTAAATGCTCTCACCCATTTCCTTACTATTCCATCACTCATAATGTTTTGTCCGTAAACTTCACAGATCTCACGATGAATATTGATCGGTTTTACGCCTTTAACACTAAGAAATCGTGTAACAGCCCGTACTTCACAATCAGCGGGACTCATGATTGTCAGAGGCATCTTAAACACTCAGTAAACAACGTATACAATGAAGAATAAGACTGTAATGGCGTCAGTGCATAGACAAGAGATGTAGGTAACCAGCGCGCATGCACAGAACGCCGACCGTAGCGCTGCGGCGGCAGAATCGCAAAACGGTACTTACTTAAAAAACATGCCTCGTACATTTAAAATACAGTAGAACTTCGATTAACCAAGCTTTGATTAACCAAGATTTCTGTTAACCGAGACAGTGACAAAGTCTGATTATTATTATTAATTTTTTTTGGATGCACCTTGAAAAAGACCACACTTTTTACTTCACTGTCCGTGCTTTAGGCTCTTCTGTCCCCAAAAATACTGAACTTCCCAGAAACATTGCACCCTGAGAAATCAACAGTGAACAATGCTTTCTTCCCATTTGCCATGTGGCCGTATTGAAGACCAGGTGCAATGTGTTATCAGGTAATTACATCCCCCAGCTGTGAAACATAACTTTATATATATTTATTTTTATCATTTAAAAATGTTCTATTATTTTTTTTATTTTAAGAGATGTTAAATTCGCGAGCACGGCAAGTTTTTATACACAATTTCTAATACCCGAGGTACTAGCAGTCGCAATTAGCTCAGCTCATGGTTGCACTGTATTCTCATTTCATTTGAAATACAAAAGATGAAAGAAAGAAAAGAACAAAGAAAGAAAGAAAATGATAAAAAATAATACCATACCAAAGACCATTTTATTTCAATATCAAAAGATATCCTTTTTATTTTCCATAACTGACATGATATTCACCTGCTTTCACTTACTCATATTCATACACTTTGTATTATAAAGTATTACTTGAAAATTTTTGTTTCCAATATTATGTCAAATTCATATATATTTTTAAATTCTTAATTTTTTTATTTCATTTTCCTTTTTCACTTAATTTTCATTTGAAAAATTTTTATCGAGGAGAAATTACTAATCTGGGTTTTAATTTTTTTTGGTAACATGAAAGAAAAACAATTAAATTTTATCCGAAAAATGTCAATTGATTCTGTATGAAATTTTGAATGATTAAGAAAACTATTTGAATAAAATAAATAAAACATAGCTCATGTTTGTTTCCATGTTATAATTCATCTATATGCAAATATACAAAAGCATTAATTCATATTAAATGTAAATTTCCAACTGGGTGAAAATTGTCTGGACCAGGATTCGAACCAGGGATCTCCTGACTGAAGCCGCCAGTGCTCTGCCATCTGAGCTATCCTGGACGAATCTGGTGGAACTTTTTCACCCAGCTAGCCTTAATGATCATCATTAAGGTTCATCATTATCCGGGATAGCTCGGATGGCAGATCACTGGTGGCTTCAGCCAGGAGATCCTAGCTCAGATGGCAGAGCACTGGCGGCTTCAGCCAGGAGATCCCTGGTTCAAATCCTGGTCTGGATATTTTTTGCCCAGTTGGAAATTTACATCTAATATGATTTATTTACCAATTAGAATAATTGTGTTAAAATTAATCAAGCATTAATTCATCCGTTTAGATGCTGACTTCATTCAAACTCTCGCACATATGTTCAAACTTTCACATTTATAATATTATAACCATAAACAAGCCATTTATCTGTAAGCCATAAACAAGCCATTTATCTATTTTTATATACAAACAAGTAAATCACATATAAAAGCAAAAAAATATATATATATGAATAAAATATCTATATAAATAAAATACATATATAAAGAAGCACAAAAGTTCACCAGGTTTGTTTTCATAGCTGTTTATATCATTTAACAAAGCCCAAATTATGGCAAGTTAAAAGAACAATGCCAAGGTCTCTATAGTGATAAAGTACCTTTCATTCTTGTAATGAAGTACTATTTAGCAATCCATTTCATGATTTTTTAGTTACATGGAGAAGTTCGGTGCCCTGGAGCAAGTAAAATTGGTGCGATATATCTGGCCTTGATTATCTATTTTGTAAACTGTATTGATAAAGTATATGCATTTTTAGTTTCCACAAAAGGAAAAATAATAAGACTTCAAAATTTTCATTTTCTGGCTTTTTCATTTGCAGGATGGTCATTTTTTTCCGATATGTCAAACTATTGTTTTTTAAATTGATTAAATAGCTAATGCCCTGTTACTTGTTGAATACAGTTTTCTCAATAGTAACTTTTTTGGCTATCACTATTTGTATATAGTATTCATCTTCATGATAAAATTCTACATTAAATGCACCAGGAAGATTATTGTTTGGAAATAGACTTTGTAGCCAATAAAGTGACTGCTGAGAACCCTGTAAGTTTTGATTAATTAAGATTTGAAAAACTTTATCTGCTCCCAACAGCAATGTTAAAGGGGAAAAAATCAGATACACTGAAACAGTATTGGAAAAGTTACTTGAGGACATGTTATGATATGAATTAAAATTAAAACTTTGTGAATAGAAGTAATTTCTTTTAAATGAGTATAAAAATATGTTTAAAATAAAAGTATGAAGTTGAAAACATGGTAAAATATTACAGGAATATGCTGATTGTAACAATTCTGATCTATCCATAATATCTGATTAATAATGAAAAACATATTAAAACCTTTATTTCACACTTTTTAATTTTCCATCCATAGGATTTATGTTCATGTAGCAGTTTCCTCTGACTACTCCACAATAGCTATGCTTTTGTCCAAATGATAAGAAAAACAAAATTAATGCAATTAGAAAAAAAATAATTTTTATAGATGTTGCCTGCTGGCCTCTGTTGAAGTATTTTGTTTTTAATTGGGCTAATAGAATCATCTCTGAAAAATATTTTAATAAAATAAATCTGAACAGCAAGGTCCTTCTAGATTTTTTGTGGCAGATTCCATCCTATTTTCCAGTCTAGCTCTGAACACTGCAAGACATCCTGATTATACTAAGAATTTAGATTTACAGTTTTGATGATAAAAAATATATATCATTATATTATCAACTGTATCTTATAATTTTTATACTGATGTACTATACTGTATTTTATAGACATATCTATTCGATCCTAATAAACCTCACTAATTTCTTGTAATGTGCTATTAATTGTATAATATCTTAATTTTTTTTTTCAGTTAGAAAATAACATGGAAAATTTTTGTGAATGGAAGCTCACAAAAAATGTGGAAACTGGAGTAGTTCCACATGATTTTGAGTTCCAAAACTGGATGAATCCAGTGACTGAAAGAAAAGTAGAAAAAAAAAGAGGAAGCAGTTATCGTTGATCCAGCAAGCACTTTCAAGACCTGTGGCATCAGCATCAACATGCCATCTTCTAATCTTGAAAGAAACTTGGATCTTGGCAAATTTTTGCAAGTAGATGTTAAAGAGGCATTCAGAAGCAACGGAACAAACACAGCATTCCACATAACTTCTGTTGCTTGTTCACCTTTAAAAATGCATACAAACTTACGAGATATATTATCCCAAAGCGTTATAAGTGAAAGTTCTGCCCGAATAGAGGCTAATAATTATGTCTATGAATTAGAAGAGAGTGGATGATGAAGTCAGTTCAGAAGATGAATCTATTTAGTCCAGGCAATAGAGACCGTATAGGGACTCTACCTGGCAAAATTCATGGTAGTTCTGGAAAAAGACTTACTACATGTTTTTTGGGTCGCTGAATCCGAATTTTTAACTTCCCACCAAAATTTCTCCGGCAACCCCCCCCCCCCCCCCCCAAATTTTGGTAAAATGCCCCCCAAAAAAGGTTTTTATTAAAAAAATCAAATTTTTTATTGTTTTAGGGAAAAGATATCTAGAAATTCAGAACGTAGATAAAATTTGCAACAAATAAGATATATGACATTATGACGTAGGATGAATGGGGAGGGGGGATCTGCCTCGGAACATGCGCCGTGGTGCTGCATGGACAAAGTTGCACAATTTCACTTAACCACTCACATCGTTTACATTCGCTCTCCTGTCTCCCCTCCAAACTTTCCCTATAAGGTTTACTTTAAGTTTTTTGGGTTTCTGAATCAGAGTTTTTAACTTTCCCCCAAAGTTCCCCCCCCCCCCCCCCACAACCCCCTCCCCCAAATAGTTGTTTCTAAATTTCTAAATTAAATTTTTTATTGTTTTAGGGGAAAAGTATGTAGAAATTCAGAAAGTAGACAAAATTTGCAACAAATAAGATATATGACATGACGTAGGATGAACAGGAAGGGGGGAGGGCTGCCTCTGAACATGCACTGCAGCGCTCCATGCACTAAGTTATGCAAGTTGAGGCAATAGGGGATTTTACCTGGCAAAATTAATACTAGTTCTGGATTTTGATTCACTTTGTTTTTTGGGTTGCTGAATCTGAATTTGTAACTTCCCACCAAAATTTCACCCAGCAACCCCCCAAAAAATTGATTTTTTGAAAAAATTTGGTTTTTGAGAAAAACGCGCGGGGAATGTTCTGAGGCAGCCCCCTCTCTCCCCATTTATCTTACGTCATAATGTCATATATCCTATTTGTTGCAAATTTTGTCTACTTTCTGAATTTCTGATTACTTTTCGCCTAAAACAATAAAATATTTCCCAAAAAACTTAAAGTAAACCTTATAGAGAAAGTTCGGAGGGGAGACGGAAGGACGAATGTAAACAATGTGAGGGGTTAAGTGAAATTGCACAACATAGTCCACGCAGCACCACGACGCATGTTCCGAGACAGATCCCCCCCCCCCCCCCCCATCCCCATTCATCCTATGTTATATATGTTATTTGTTGCAAATTTTGTCTACTTTCTGAATTTCTAGATACTTTTCTCCTAAAACAATAAAAAATTTGATTTTTTTAATAAAAACCTTTTTTGGGGGGGGCATTTTACGAAAATTTGTGGTGTTGCCGGGGAAAATTTTGGTGGGAAGTTACAAATTTGGATTCAGCGACCCAAAAAACATAAAGTAAGCCGATTTCCAGAACTACCATTAATTTTGCCAGGTAAAATATTCTATTGCCTGGACTAATAGCTGTTCTATAAGCAGCATTTTTCTGTCTATTGAATGAAAACCAAAACTTTTTTGGGTTTACCTCCAAAAAGCTTTTTTATAATTAAGTTATTGTGTGAAAAAGCTCCACTTTATTGGCCACTTTATAATGTTTTAGCAAACAAAATTATATTTCTCTAAGTGTTAATTTTAATTCATAAATATATGATGCTTTTGAATAAATTTGCCGAAACAAAGTCATTTTTGTGTAAGTTTACCCAAATGACATCATTTCTACCATCTCTGAAATTAAAAACCAAATTTTGGAAGAATGAAAAGCTTTTGGCAAATAAAATGATAGAATATGTGCATTTTTATTGGGAAAGCTTTAGACTTAAATTGTAAATATAATTTATTATTTGAAATATTGTATTTACTAAAATTAATACTCTAATTGCCTTCTAAATTTACAATAAAGTTAGATTTCATTTTCTGCAAAAGTATCGAAAGATCTCATGCAATTCAAAAGCAACACATTGGGTTATAACGCAACTAGTTTATAATAATGACAGAACCACAATAATTTGTTTCATTCTTTTCATGAACATATATGTGAAGTTATACCAGAATTGATGATTGAATGTATCATCATCACTGTTTAAAGTTCTTACTATGAAAGATATTTTGTAAACTGAATGTTTTTCATCAGAATTCATTGTACTAGTCTTTGTAGATCTCTATTTACACTTATCGTGCCCATTTTTTTTCCATATTTGAAACATTTAATGTTTTTCATTCTGCAAAGTTTTGCCATATGACATTTCTTTTTAGAAAATTCACTGAAGAATTTAATGAATTCACAAAATTCACTGAATTTCATATTTCTGTTATTTTTCATTCAGGATAATTTGAATTAGAAAATAATAGAAATATAGTACTAGTGACATCTATGTAAGTACATCAAAAATTTTCTTCTCGAATCCTAAATCTTCTTGTATCCTCTAATAAAGCAGAAATGCAAATTTAGTATGCATGATTTCTTAGCATGCATAATACAGTTATATACTTCAGTCACACGAAAAGACCCGCTTGCAATTGCTAATCCTATGGAAGAAATTTTTAAAGATATCTTATTTGCATTTCAATATTTTTAAATGATTTTTTTTTTTTTTCAATGGATAGCTGAGGTTGGTCTGTACAAAGGCCGTTTTTTATTTTTTCAATTTTGTTCAAAAATGTCTTTTATGAGTATGCTTGCTCTTTTGAAATTGGTTCTGAAAGTGAAAGTGTCCCAATTAAAAATACCTGAAAATAAAATTGAAAAAGTAAGAAATGGCAGATGTAGAGATCGATCTCAGCTATCCAATGCGAAAAAATACTGAAATGCAGGCGAGATATCTTACAAAATTTCATCCATTGGGTTAACATTAGCGAACAGGTGTTTTCGCCTGACTGAAGTAGCTTCTTAATGGAGTACTGTATTCTTCCTAAGCATATAACAGCCTAAGTGACTTTGATACCCTACTTTATTGCAAATATTTTATCCTACTCTAAATTTCTAAAAATCAGTTTTTATGGTTTTGTATCACTTTATATTCTAGGTATTCAAATTATTGGATTTGTGTTTGAATACTAAAATTTTTAATATATAATCACTTAAAAAAATATTGTATAAGTAGAATACATCGATACTAAATAATTCATGGAAAAATTTATTGTGTATGATTATATAAAAGTATCAGACAAAGAGTGTGTTATGGTATTCAGGCCGATCATCCATATGTGCGAGCCCAGGATAACAATTCAGTTGAATGAGAGGCCTTCTAGGACAGTGGTGACACATAATATTGGCAAACTCAAACACCAATTGTCACCACTACTTCCGAATAGCAATCGTTATCTTTTTAATAACAGAATTTCTGTCAAAGATTATTATACAGAAATAGTGGTAACAACCGACCTACTGACATTCAGACTCACAACCCTTGCCCTATGACGCTTTAGTTGCGGTACTTTACGTAAAAAAATATACTTGGTTTTAACCATTCAGGACCTCATTTAACGGAGCTAACTCAAGTAAATGTCAAATTTTTTTTCTCCGATTCCTAAATTTTCTTGAATTTACAGAAATACAATGTTTTTTATTGTATTGGAAGTTTGTGCAATTTCTATAAAATCTGAGACATCCAAAAAATGTGATCTAAGGCGGAATATTTGCTGAAAAAGTACTTAGTGCAGTACCATATTCTTTCTAAATATAATCCACAGTCTAAGTGGCTTTACTATCATATTTAATTGCAAGACTCTACCATCTTAAATCTTTGTCTATTCTGAAAATCAGTTTTCATGGACTTTTATCATCAGTATTCTGAGTAGTACTTAAATTATTAGAATAGTGTTCAAACAGTAAAATTTATAATTGATATCAGTTTCAGGTTTTGTAAATATCATGGTTATTAAAGGAATTTGCTTTTTTATGTTAGCAATATTGTTTGTAAACAAAATGGCGGAAAAACTAGTTGCCTGCATGTGGTCTACTGTTTAAAATGGGGGAAAAAAACGTTCCTTAATCAGCTAAGTTATTTTATTATGTGTCACAGGTCTAACAAATATTCTATTAAACAGATAACAGTTAAATCAATTTAATAAAACATTTATAATAATACAGTAAAAAAGTTTTGTTTAACACCCTAAATCATAATATTACTATTTTTAAATGAAGAATAAAAATATTTCTTTAGAAATGTCACTAGTCCAACAGCCATTGGCCTAACAATATATTTGTTAAATTATTGACAAATCCTGTTATATCAGTGACACAATGTTAAGCAATAGAATAATTTCATGTAGAAAATAGTATTTTAAAAGTTATAATAATAATATTATGACTATTCACAACTTTAATAAAGAATGTCTTTCGGTTAAAACAAAAATGTCAACAGTCTAATGCAAAATGTCATTGGTCTAACTTATAGGTGCAGATTCCCAAAATTTTTAAGGAGCCAGAGGCTCCTAAGCCCCCAAAATCCAGTCGCCACTTTGGCTCCTAACCAAAATCTAGTGGCCACATTGTGAAACAAACTCATAAAACAATAGTGGAAAACAATGGGAAAAAACTTGACAGAAAAACTCAGGATTTCAAAAGGAAAAATAGTTTAATTAATAAATACACATATACAACAAAACACAGACTAATTGCAACAAATGTGTATATTTAATTTAATCCTAAAATTCTTGAAACTTTGATATTAAAAAAGTATAATATAAATTTGTAAAAATCAGAAGATAAAGTTGGACAAAATACAATTGAATAACAAACCATGTATAAACTAAGCAGTCATGATAATGGGAAATATTAGGAAAACTTTATTTCTTATTTTGATTTTGTCATATAAAAGTACACATGTAAATTTAGGAATGCGTAAGATTATTTTGCACTATAGAAATCTTGCACTTATAGAAAACATTTACAGATCAAGACTATACCTCGTGTTAAGTATTTTTTCGTGCAAGTTTCTTTTTCTTTTTGTTCTTTTTTCTCCAGAGTCCGGAATCCTCTATCCTCGCGACTCCATGATCCAAAGCCCTTAAATAATATCCATTGCATCGGGAACTTTGGACTGTCTCATGAGCAGATTTGCAGTAAAGGAGTATTTATTTCAACTCTGGATTTCGGACAAAACCTTCCAAGAAATGCTTGCTTTTGCTGCCGTCCAAAGGAGAAGCCTTACCATTAGTGCGCTCATGTGCTGAGCTTCGCAGTTGCTAAGCTTTGTAGTGGAGCGGACATGCGCAGAATTATATTCAAACATAATGCTCGGCAAGAAAGCAGTACATCACAGGGGCAGCGTTCACAATGGTGACTGAGATCGCAAAAATTCCCTGACTTTTTATAAAGGTCATACTTGATCTTGGCCAGTGAAAAGAGCAGGTGCTTTTCTATTTTCAAAAGAAAAAAAAAAATTCTGCGACGAAGATAGAGAACACTGGAAATTGATCTCTGTGACTAAGACGCTAAAAGTTAGTTGCCACAGCAAAAAATTTATTGACCGTAAATCTGCACCTATACTAACACTTACTTTTAACACCTAACTAATACTTACTTTTAAGTAATTAATGTATTTGTGTTAATGAGTCAATTAAGCTCAGCCACGGCATTATTTGAGTTATAATTATCTTTTATTAATCATAGTAAAATAATTTGTGGAAAAAGTTGTATTTTAAAATTAAAAAACAAAAAATGCTGAAAATATACGGGAACGTCCATTAGTTACTCTTGTGGTAATTAGAGCAAATTTTCATATATAATTCCAATTATTTTATTACAAAATATAAGTAAGATAAAAATTGATATAACCAGCTAAATACTACTGTATTCCACACACAAACATATATCTAATTTATAACAAAAAAAAATTACATATGTATATATTAAATGACTCTTGTGACACTCTGGTCTGGTCACAATAGTAACAAAATTTTGGTTGATTATATAGACAAGGGAAATGCTTTTTGTTACAAATTAGATATATGTTAAATGAGTGGAGCACAATAGTATTTTACTGGTTATATCACTTTTTATCTTAATTATATTTTATAGTAAAATAATTGCAAGTATTTGTAAAAAAACACACAAAATATCACAAGAGTAACAGTGGGTGTTCCCATACATTATTTTGAAAACTGCAACATTGTTAATGATTACTGATTAATAGAAAGCTTCTCATGTAAAAAGATACTCAAATTCAAAACCTATTAGACTTTTTGTATTTAGAATAAAAAAATCTCGATACCTGGAAATTTTTCTTTATTGGTATGAAAAAGTCGGGGAAAATTGTAGCTCAGCTGTAATAGATACCCTGTTTATATAAAATCTTTCTCATTAAAAATGTATACAGTATACCATCTTTAATCCGGACATCTCTAATCCACAAACTTCTGTAATGCGGAAATTACGGCCTGCTTATTCGTTTTTATTTTCAATTAAAGATCATAGATGGCACCATAGCACATACGTGAATGAATTTAAGAAAATGATTAAGAAAAATGAAAAAAACTACCTAATTTACTACTGTTTGTTTTTAATTTTTTGTAATTTTAAAATTGTGAGAACTTTCTGAATTACATATGTAATTAAAATACAGATGTCATTTTTTAATAATAAGTTGTAAAAAATTCTGAATTAATGTTAATTTTACTATTTTTTTTCCTCCAAAGATGGCGTCTTAAATATCACAAAATCGGATTTTATTTTTATTATTTCTTTTAATTATTTAACTTGTGACTTACTTTGATATTTGTAAGTACTATATATTTAATTTCTTATAACATTAGAAATATATATCACTATTTTAAATGTGTTAATCTAATTATGAAGTTATTTTTTAAATTAACTGTGTCTTATTTAAATTTCTCTCTATAATTTTTTTTATTTTTAGGATAGTTGCGATATTTTTCATGATATCTCTGTTATTCTGTATCTTTGTTCTGTATTATTTAATGAGTATTTATAAATCAGAAATTGTAATAAAAAAAATCGTATGGTTACTGTTTCTTATACTATACAACAGATGGCGACACTGCATAAAATTTACATTATTTAAAAAATATCTGTACTTTTGAGTATTTTGAATTGATTTTTCTCAATGTTTTCAATTATCAAATTCCTTGCATTTTTGTATTGCCATATTAATGAGAGATATTAGCATTATTATTTACCTAAATCCATTCTAGTTTCAAAACTTCTGTAATCCAGAATCACCGTAATTGCGACAATTCCTGATTAAAGAATTATACTGTATCATCTTCTTCAAACTTAGTTTTTTTTACATCAATTGAAACATCCAGTTTTGACGAAGAAAAGTTGTTCATACAACGTTACAGAATTGTTATTATGATTGAATTAGCACTACTAATGCATTATCAATTTTTATTTCTTTTATATGATTAACATTTATATTATGTTTCTTTTTAGGTGAATCTGGATTGGGAAAGTCTACTCTTATTAACAGTTTATTCCTGACTGATTTATATCCTGGCAGAAAAATTCCAGATGTTGCAAGTATGGTTTAAGTGACATTTAAATGTTCTAATTGGTTTATGATTCTTTTTATCATTTGCATATTATCTGTACCAAGAAGATAGTTTACCAAAAATGGTTATCAATCACCAGTCATGCTGAAAGCATTACTTAAAGTGCAGTTATTAAATACATAATTTAATTAAAAATGGCAGTCACTCGTGGTAATTCCTGGTCACTGAGTTTCTGGTATAATTCTTGATCATTTTCACTTTCATTACCAAAATAACAATTTATCAAACTGTAAAAAATCTGAAAGATACTTTGAACCCTTTGCTTTGTGCATTACTTAAAGTACAGTTATTAAATACATAATTTAATTAAAAATGGCAGAGTCACTCGTGGTAATTCCTGGTCACTGAGTTTCTGGTATAATTCTTGGTCATTTTCACTTTCATTACCAAAATAACAATTTATCAAACTGTAAAAAATCTGAAAGATACTTTGAACCCTTTGCTTTGTATGCCTTAATCAGGAACCACGCTAAGAAATTAAGACTATTAGCCAACACATTAGCCAAATTTATCTATTATTAGCCAAAAGTATATTATGCATATACAGTAGAACCTCTTTTATCCGAAACTCTTGGTTAACCGAAATCCATTTTGAAAGCTTTTTTTTTTTTTTACTATCATATTCTTTGTGCGCAAAATCCATTTTGACAGCTTTTTTTTTTAACTATCATATTCCTTGTGTGCAAGTGGTCCTTTCTGAACGATGAGTACCTATAGATATTTTCGATCCCCTTTCTTAGAGTTCCTTTGAATTTAACTTGAGCTCCCATAAGCTGCGGAGTGGAACGAAGCAAACGAACAAATTAGCAATTCTGGAGCTTTTGAATATTTTGCAAAATATTTGGCATGGCTGGAGCAGCAGAAACACCGTGATACTGGTGAACTAATAATATTAAAAAACTTCGTGATAGAGCTTCAAAGCAAAGGCAAACGAAACTGCGACAAACAAAATATTTTTTCAAACCCTTGTGATATATGTAAAAGGTACTTAATTTCAAAATTAAAATTTAGGTAATTTATTCTTGTTTCTATTTTGCTATTGCTTTATTTTTATTAAGCACTTGTTACCATAATAAGAAATATTGCATGTAGTATCTCTTTAATCTTAAAATTGAAGCATTCTCGATTATCCGAAAATTTCAATTTTCCGAAAGAGGGTCGGTCCCAATTACTTCGGATAATTGAGGTTCTACTGTATTACATTATATAGATTTATTTCAAACCCTGTTTCATTTAAAATATAAAATTGTACAAATTAGAGATATATGCTGCTGGAGGCATTAGGGCCTCCAAAATTAAATTTCTTCTGGATAAAAATGTCTGAATTAAACACAGACTTTAGATGTATTTGATGTTATTATTCCAGGCCCGGGCAATCCTGGGCAGGTCAGCTAGTAGATAAAAATAAACTATGAACTTTTTACTTCTCCATTAAGGGTGTATTCCAATCCAAACTGCTTATTTTCTGATTCATTTTTAAATTCATTTTTGCTCTTAAATGCATCAAACTGGGAAATTCTCTTATTTAGAAGCTACATAATGTGCCGTGCTTCTTGAATTTTTGATAAATGCAGAAAATATTGCAAAAAAGGCTGTCAAAGTGGGCGTTTTGAACCAAATTTTTTGAAGCGGGAGATCTGGGAATGAAAGAAATGGTCATACTGAGAAAATAATGGTTTAAAAATCAAATTCCAATTAATTGAGAGAAAAATGAAATCACACAGCCTCTTATACATCTCTTCAAAAATCACCTCAGCAAGTTTCATGTTTTTATTTTTAAAAATGAGTCTGAAAATGTCTCAGAAAATTTCGAGCTGTTGAGAGGAGAAAAAATATTTTTTCAAATACACCCTTAAAAGCCATATTGATTCTACAAAGTGATAGCATTATATTCCTAGCATCTTCTAACTTGTTATGCGGAATTATACTCACACTTGCAAAACAATGAGAAATCTGACAGTCTGCAAACAATAGTATTCTCTCTACTTTCTGAAAATCAGACTTAGATATGCTCCCCCCCCTCCCCCCCCAATAAAAAAAATTGCATAAATAAATAAAATTTAGTTTTTTAAGATTAACATTCAGTTGGAAATCTTATTTTTTTGCTTTTTAGCAAAGCTGAATTTAAGAAATTGTAATTAGTAGTAATTTTGGTGTTAATGCTGTCGTATGGCCAGGACCAGGAATGAGAATTTTGAAGATTTCTGTGGATTCTCGCCTTAAAAATATATATAAATAAATATAAATAGGTCTTAATCCCCCTCCCCCACTTCTTTCCCCAAGTTTTCCTTCTTCCTCTTTGATTTCTCAGCACACAAATGTTTTGTAAAAGTTATGGTTGATAGATATCACTTCATGAAATCAAAATATGGCAATTGAATTACCATATTATGTATAATTTGTTTAGGTAGGGAAGGCTTGCTTTTAAAATGGAGGTACTTTATATTTTACTATTCCATCAGTGGAAATTGTAATTAATAAAGTTGATAGAATAATATATAAATAACCTATAAATAAATGTATATAAACATTAGCAAAGATACAGAGGCAAGGGTAATTAAAATATGTAAGTTGATACTGCTGGACACGAAAGAAGGGGAGATGCCAAAAGAGTAATGCATGAGACAAAAGCAATTGCCAACCTTTTAGTCCTCATGGACCATTAAATTTATAATTTAAAATCCTGTAGACCACTAACATGAAATTCTTTTAAACATAAATGCATTTGTGCAATGAGGATCAGGCAGCTTCCTTTTTTATATATATATATATAAAATTCACTAATTTAATGTAACAAAATTATAAATGCTTATTTAATTGTACTAATTAATGTTTATATAATAAAAAAAAATGAAGGGTACTTAATTGGTACCAAATTCTTAGTTATTTTAAATATTACAAAATAATCAAAGCTTATTGAAGTATTTAACATTTTTAGTGTGATATTTGTTCATGCTTAGTTAAGATATGTTTATAGAATTTTGACACAAATGACATCACTACAAGTTGAAGAGATTTTTTTTTATTATTTTCAAGCCAATGCCAGAACAAAGTTTTAATTACTTTGTACAGATGAAAATTTCTTTTCACACAAATATGTTGAAAACTGAATCAAAATATTCTTTGCCTTTTTATAAAGCAATGGGTATTCATTTTTTATGGAAAGCCAAAAATAGGTCTTGATGTAGAGGATTGGAATTTAGCTTGAGACTGTCATTGGATGATAGATCATTTTTTGAATTATTTAAAATTGCTGTCTTCAGTATTTGCTGTATTGCAAATAATGTCCAAATTTTTCTGTGGCCCATCTAAGTTTTTCCCCGAATGACCAGTTGGCAATTGCTGATCTAAATGAACACTGTCTTCAACACACAAAATTTAAGATCTTTAAACTATTTATTTAAAAAAAATATATATATATCCTACTTTTTGCATTATAGTAATTTTTAGAATGATTATTAATCTAAATTATGCTTACCACCAACCAATGCCAACAACTTTCTGCTTATCAATCTTTCATTCCCTCTAACACATAAAGTGTAAAATTTAAGCTGTTTGTCCTGTAAAATTTCTATAAGAGAAGAATTCTGGTTGAGAAAAATGAGCTTGATGGTCGCACTTGCATTTTTGAAGTCATATATCTGTTTATTATAATGATCTATTATTTTAATAATTAATAATGTAAATATTAATTTAAACCAGTGTTAACAATTTAATGTTAGATACCATAGACAATATTTGCAATATTTTACTTCAGTATTGAGATTATTAATAGAAAAATATAGAGACGTTCTTTTTATTATTTTGGATTTTTAAAACAATCTCAAGGTCTTTAAAAAATACATTTATATCTGTGTTAGTGCTTAGCTTTCAGAGTATGAACTAGAAGACTGCATTGTAAGTACAGCTGATCTAGATTTTCCCTAGAGTGTTCACCCCTCTCTTCTGTTCCCTCCTATCAAAAAAGCAGAATTGCTAGGTGTTGAGAAAGCATATCATCATAGTCTGCTTATAGTAATCAGCGGTAGAATTGATAAAAAAAAGTCACTGGTCCCAAGGACCAGTAAGCATGAGAAATTACTCATCCACAGTCATCATTATTTTGTATTTGTAACTTTTATGTCTTTTTTTTACATGTGTTTTGATTCAGGAGTCTGTCCAGGGAAAAAACTGAGTCCGTTAACAGACTCTTCACAAAAATAAATAAAAAAAAACAGACTCTTTACAAAAATAATTTTCAGAAAAACAGCCCTTTCACAAAAAAAAACAAAAACAAAACTTGTGACGTTAAACAGGGTGCATAGCAGTCAGACATGCCAACTGCTACGAAAAAATCGTAGTTGCTACGATTTGGACCTATAAACTACGATGCTACGAAAATCGGTCTTAAACTAGGATTTTTTGCAAAAACATAAAAGCATTTTTTGTTTCTAGTTTCGATTTTTATCCCGCGCAGCATGTTTTTCAGGAGTGATTCTGTTTTGAAATTTCCAAGTATTCATTTCCAAAAGTTTTAAAAAATTGGCCATTAGAGAGAGAGAGTCCGAAAATTTGGACGTTAAAAAATGCTCATGAGAAAAAAAAATTCTGGGCTGCAAAAAAAAAAAAACTACTTAACATAAAACACTCTAATCGTGTTTTTGTAAATAAATGTAAATTTCGTGTTTTCGTGCTTATAGTAATCAGTGGTAGAATTGATGAATAAAAGTCACTGGTCCCAAGGACCAGTAAGCATGAGAAATTACTCGTCCACAGTCATCATCACTGGCCCACTGCATAAAATTCTATCAAATCCCTTTAACCCTTTGAGTGACACCTCCCCCACCTCCTAGAATATAAACCAAACTTCCTTACAGTTATCCAAAATTTTCAGCAATAATAAAATTTAAAATTATAATTTACTAAAAATTAAATAAACAGTACATAAAGAAAAACTATAAAATTATTAATTAGATATTTTATTTCTGATTATTTATTTCAACTGACTGAGGTTTGCAATTTTTATTTATTATTCTCATTTGTGTTTGGTTAGAGTTTTCTCAGAGACTGGAAAATTTAGGTTTACCTGTGAGAGAGAGGAAAAAAGTTATTGGTCCTGCGGACCACTAAAATTTCAAATTAGAGGTCTGATTGAATTTTTGTTGGTCTACCAGTGGACCACCAAGGATTTCAAATGTTGGTAATGCTTCTGCGTTTTTTTGTTTCTGTGAATAACTATGTTTTTACTGAGAATCTTTGTTCTATGACCAGCATATGCTATCAGTTCTAAAGGAGTCATGAACTAGCTATGATATTTGAAATGGCAAAATTTCATATATTAAATTTAAATTAACAGGGTAATGATGAAGATGTGGAATGTCCACCTCGTGGCCCAAGACCTAGGATTCGCATGGATCCTTACAGATCTCACATGAATAGGCAACGATCACGTCGAGGCCGGCAATCAAGACCTAGAGCTGATTCTGGTGCTCCTAGGGGAAAGAGTCAGTTGTCTTCAGGTTCAGGTGAACTAAGTGCTTCAGCCCAAACAAATGAGGGATACTCAAATGAAAATTCATCAGAGCAGGTATGTAGTTTCTCTTATTTAAAAAAAAAATGAAACTTTTTCATTTTATCATTATTTTGTATCTGTAACTTTTATGTCTTTTTTTTTACATGTGTTTTGATTCAGGAGTCTGTCCAGGGAAAAAACTGAGTCCGTTAACAGACTCTTCACAAAAATAAATAAAAAAAAACAGACTCTTTACAAAAATAATTTTCAGAAAAACAGCCCTTTCACAAAAAAAAAACAAAAACAAAACTTGTGACGTTAAACAGGGTGCGTAGCAGTCAGACATGCCAACTGCTACGAAAAAATCGTAGTTGCTACGATTTGGACCTATAAACTACGATGCTACGAAAATCGGTCTTAAACTACGATTTTTTGCAAAAACACAAAAGCATTTTTTGTTTCTAGTTGCGATTTTTATCCCGCGCAGCAGGTTTTTCAGGAGTGATTCTGTTTTGAAATTTCCAAGTATTCATTTCCAAAAGTTTTAAAAAATTGGCCATTAGAGAGAGAGAGTCCGAAAATTTGGACGTTAAAAAATGCTCATGAGAAAAAAAAATTCTGGGCTGCAAAAAAAAAAAAACTACTTAACATAAAACACTCTAATCGTGTTTTTGTAAATAAATGTAAATTTCGTGTTTTCGTGCTTATAGTAATCAGCGGTAGAATTGATGAAAAAAAAGTCACTGGTCCCAAGGACCAGTAAGCATGAGAAATTACTCGTCCACAGTCATCATCACTGGCCCACTGCATAAAATTCTATCAAATCCCTTTAACCCTTTGAGTGACACCTCCCCCACCTCCTAGAATATAAACCAAACTTCCTTACAGTTATCCAAAATTTTCAGCAATAATAAAATTTAAAATTATAATTTACTAAAAATTAAATAAACAGTACATAAAGAAAAACTATAAAATTATTAATTAGATATTTTATTTCTGATTATTTATTTCAACTGACTGAGGTTTGCAATTTTTATTTATTATTCTCATTTGTGTTTGGTTAGAGTTTTCTCAGAGACTGGAAAATTTAGGTTTACCTGTGAGAGAGAGGAAAAAAGTTATTGGTCCTGCGGACCACTAAAATTTCAAATTAGAGGTCTGATTGAATTTTTGTTGGTCTACCAGTGGACCACCAAGGATTTCAAATGTTGGTAATGCTTCTGCGTTTTTTTGTTTCTGTGAATAACTATGTTTTTACTGAGAATCTTTGTTCTATGACCAGCATATGCTATCAGTTCTAAAGGAGTCTTGAACTAGCTATGATATTTGAAATGGCAAAATTTCATATATTAAATTTAAATTAACAGGGTAATGATGAAGATGTGGAATGTCCACTTCGTGGCCCAAGACCTAGGATTCGCATGGATCCTTACAGATCTCACATGAATAGGCAACGATTACGTCGAGGCCGGCAATCAAGACCTAGAGCTGATTCTGGTGCTCCTAGGGGAAAGAGTCAGTTGTCTTCAGGTTCAGGTGAACTAAGTGCTTCAGCCCAAACAAATGAGGGATACTCAAATGAAAATTCATCAGAGCAGGTATGTAGTTTCTCTTATTTTAAAAAAAAATGAAACTTTTTCATTTTATCATTATTTTGTATCTGTAACTTTTATGTCTTTTTTTTTACATGTGTTTTGATTCAGGAGTCTGTCCAGGGAAAAAACTGAGTCCGTTAACAGACTCTTCACAAAAATAAATAAAAAAAAACAGACTCTTTACAAAAATAATTTTCAGAAAAACAGCCCTTTCACAAAAAAAAAAACAAAAACAAAACTTGTGACGTTAAACAGGGTGCGTAGCAGTCAGACATGCCAACTGCTACGATTTGGACCTATAAACTACGATGCTACGAAAATCGGTCTTAAACTACGATTTTTTGCAAAAACACAAAAGCAATTTTTGTTTCTAGTTGCGATTTTTATCCCGCGCAGCAGGTTTTTCAGGAGTGATTCTGTTTTGAAATTTCCAAGTATTCATTTCCAAAAGTTTTAAAAAATTGGCCATTAGAGAGAGAGAGTCCGAAAATTTGGACGTTAAAAAATGCTCATGAGAAAAAAAAAAATTCTGGGCTGCAAAAAAAAAAAAACTACTTAACATAAAACACTCTAATCGTGTTTTTGTAAATAAATGTAAATTTCGTGTTTTCGTGCTTATAGTAATCAGCGGTAGAATTGATGAAAAAAAAGTCACTGGTCCCAAGGACCAGTAAGCATGAGAAATTACTCGTCCACAGTCATCATCACTGGCCCACTGCATAAAATTCTATCAAATCCCTTTAACCCTTTGAGTGACACCTCCCCCACCTCCTAGAATATAAACCAAACTTCCTTACAGTTATCCAAAATTTTCAGCAATAATAAAATTTAAAATTATAATTTACTAAAAATTAAATAAACAGTACATAAAGAAAAACTATAAAATTATTAATTAGATATTTTATTTCTGATTATTTATTTCAACTGACTGAGGTTTGCAATTTTTATTTATTATTCTCATTTGTGTTTGGTTAGAGTTTTCTCAGAGACTGGAAAATTTAGGTTTACCTGTGAGAGAGAGGAAAAAAGTTATTGGTCCTGCGGACCACTAAAATTTCAAATTAGAGGTCTGATTGAATTTTTGTTGGTCTACCAGTGGACCACCAAGGATTTCAAATGTTGGTAATGCTTCTGCGTTTTTTTTGTTTCTGTGAATAACTATGTTTTTACTGAGAATCTTTGTTCTATGACCAGCATATGCTATCAGTTCTAAAGGAGTCATGAACTAGCTATGATATTTGAAATGGCAAAATTTCATATATTAAATTTAAATTAACAGGGTAATGATGAAGATGTGGAATGTCCACCTCGTGGCCCAAGACCTAGGATTCGCATGGATCCTTACAGATCTCACATGAATAGGCAACGATCACGTCGAGGCCGGCAATCAAGACCTAGAGCTGATTCTGGTGCTCCTAGGGGAAAGAGTCAGTTGTCTTCAGGTTCAGGTGAACTAAGTGCTTCAGCCCAAACAAATGAGGGATACTCAAATGAAAATTCATCAGAGCAGGTATGTAGTTTCTCTTATTTTAAAAAAAAATGAAACTTTTTCATTTTATCATTATTTTGTATCTGTAACTTTTATGTCTTTTTTTTTTACATGTGTTTTGATTCAGGAGTCTGTCCAGGGAAAAAACTGAGTCCATTAACAGACTCTTCACAAAAATAAATAAAAAAAAACAGACTCTTTACAAAAATAATTTTCAGAAAAACAGCCCTTTCACAAAAAAAAAAAACAAAAACAAAACTTGTGACGTTAAACAGGGTGCGTAGCAGTCAGACATGCCAACTGCTACGAAAAAATCGTAGTTGCTACGATTTGGACCTATAAACTACGATGCTACGAAAATCGGTCTTAAACTACGATTTTTTGCAAAAACACAAAAGCATTTTTTGTTTCTAGTTGCGATTTTTATCCCGCGCAGCAGGTTTTTCAGGAGTGATTCTGTTTTGAAATTTCCAAGTATTCATTTCCAAAAGTTTTAAAAAATTGGCCATTAGAGAGAGAGAGTCCGAAAATTTGGACGTTAAAAAATGCTCATGAGAAAAAAAAATTCTGGGCTGCAAAAAAAAAAAAACTACTTAACATAAAACACTCTAATCGTGTTTTTGTAAATAAATGTAAATTTCGTGTTTTCGTGCTTATAGTAATCAGCGGTAGAATTGATGAAAAAAAAGTCACTGGTCCCAAGGACCAGTAAGCATGAGAAATTACTCGTCCACAGTCATCATCACTGGCCCACTGCATAAAATTCTATCAAATCCCTTTAACCCTTTGAGTGACACCTCCCCCACCTCCTAGAATATAAACCAAACTTCCTTACAGTTATCCAAAATTTTCAGCAATAATAAAATTTAAAATTATAATTTACTAAAAATTAAATAAACAGTACATAAAGAAAAACTATAAAATTATTAATTAGATATTTTATTTCTGATTATTTATTTCAACTGACTGAGGTTTGCAATTTTTATTTATTATTCTCATTTGTGTTTGGTTAGAGTTTTCTCAGAGACTGGAAAATTTAGGTTTACCTGTGAGAGAGAGGAAAAAAGTTATTGGTCCTGCGGACCACTAAAATTTCAAATTAGAGGTCTGATTGAATTTTTGTTGGTCTTCCAGTGGACCACCAAGGATTTCAAATGTTGGTAATGCTTCTGCGTTTTTTTGTTTCTGTGAATAACTATGTTTTTACTGAGAATCTTTGTTCTATGACCAGCATATGCTATCAGTTCTAAAGGAGTCATGAACTAGCTATGATATTTGAAATGGCAAAATTTCATATATTAAATTTAAATTAACAGGGTAATGATGAAGATGTGGAATGTTCACCTCGTGGCCCAAGACCTAGAATTCGCATGGATCCTTACAGATCTCACATGAATAGGCAACGATCACGTCGAGGCCAGCAATCAAGACCTAGAGCTGATTCTGGTGCTCCTAGGGGAAAGAGTCAGTTGTCTTCAGGTTCAGGTGAACTAAGTGCTTCAGCCCAAACAAATGAGGGATACTCAAATGAAAATTCATCAGAGCAGGTATGTAGTTTCTCTTATTTAAAAAAAAAATGAAACTTTTTCATTTTATCATTATTTTGTATCTGTAACTTTTATGTCTTTTTTTTTACATGTGTTTTGATTCAGGAGTCTGTCCAGGGAAAAAACTGAGTCCGTTAACAGACTCTTCACAAAAATAAATAAAAAAAAACAGACTCTTTACAAAAATAATTTTCAGAAAAACAGCCCTTTCACAAAAAACAAAACAAAACTTGTGACGTTAAACAGGGTGCGTAGCAGTCAGACCTGCCAACTGCTATGAAAAAATCGTAGTTGCTATGATTTGGACCTATAAACTACCATGCTATGAAAATCAGTCTTAAACTACGATTTTTTGCAAAAACACAAAAGCATTTTTTGTTTCTAGTTGCTATTTTTATCCCGCGCAGTATGTTTTTCAGGAGTGATTCTGTTTTGAAATTTCCAAGTATTCATTTCGAAAAGTTTTAAAAAATTGGCCATTAGAGAGAGAGAGTCCGAAAATTTGGACGTTAAAAAATGCTCATGAGAAAAAAAAATTCTGGGCTGCAAAAAAAAAAAAAACTACTTAACATAAAACACTCTAATCGTGTTTTTGTAAATAAATGTAAATTTTGTGTTTTCGTGCTTATAGTAATCAGCGGTAGAATTGATGAAAAAAAAGTCACTGGTCCCAAGGACCAGTAAGCATGAGAAATTACTCGTCCACAGTCATCATCACTGGCCCACTGCATAAAATTCTATCAAATCCCTTTAACCCTTTGAGTGACACCTCCCCCACCTCCTAGAATATAAACCAAACTTCCTTACAGTTATCCAAAATTTTCAGCAATAATAAAATTTAAAATTGTAATTTACTAAAAATTAAATAAACAGTACATAAAGAAAAACTATAAAATTATTAATTAGATATTTTATTTCTGATTATTTATTTCAACTGACTGAGATTTGCAATTTTTATTTATTATTCTCATTTGTGTTTGGTTAGAGTTTTCTCAGACACTGGGAAATTTAGGTTTACCTGTGAGAGAGAGGAAAAAAGTTATTGGTCCTGCGGACCACTAAAATTTCAAATTAGAGGTCTGATTGAATTTTTGTTGGTCTACCAGTGGACCACCAAGGATTTCAAAAGATGGTAATGCTTCTGCGTTTTTTTGTTTCTGTGAATAACTATGTTTTTACTGAGAATCTTTGTTCTATGACCAGCATATGCTATCAGTTCTAAAGGAGTCATGAACTAGCTATGATATTTGAAATGGCAAAATTTCATATATTAAATTTAAATTAACAGGGTAGTGATGAAGATGTGGAATGTCCACCTCGTGGCCCAAGACCTAGGATTCGCATGTATCCTTACAGATCTCACATGAATAGGCAACGATCACATCAAGGCCGGCAATCAAGACCTAGAGCTGATTCTGGTGCTCCTAGGGGAAAGAGTCAGTTGTCTTCAGGTTCAGGTGAACTAAGTGCTTCAGCCCAAACAAATGAGGGATACTCAAATGAAAATTCATCAGAGCAGGTATGTAGTTTCTCTTATTTAAAAAAAAAATGAAACTTTTTCATTTTATCATTATTTTGTATCTGTAACTTTTATGTCTTTTTTTTTACATGTGTTTTGATTCAGGAGTCTGTCCAGGGAAAAAACTGAGTCCGTTAACAGACTCTTCACAAAAATAAATAAAAAAAAAAACAGACTCTTTACAAAAATAATTTTCAGAAAAACAGCCCTTTCACAAAAAACAAAACAAAACTTGTGACGTTAAACAGGGTGCGTAGCAGTCAGACCTGCCAACTGCAATGAAAAAATCGTAGTTGCTATGATTTGGACCTATAAACTACCATGCTATGAAAATCAGTCTTAAACTATGATTTTTTGCAAAAACACAAAAGCATTTTTTGTTTCTAGTTGCTATTTTTATCCCGCGCAGTATGTTTTTCAGGAGTGATTCTGTTCTGAAATTTCCAAGCATTCATTTCCGAAAATTTAAAAAAATTGGCCATTAGAGAGAGAGAGTCCGAAAATTTGGACGTTAAAAAATGCTCATGAGAAAAAAAAATTCTGGGCTGCAAAAAAAAAAAAAACTACTTAACATAAAACACTCTAATCGTGTTTTTGTAAATATTTATACAGGAATTCCCTTCCTTAGAAACAAGGGTGCCATTTTAAGAATTTCTGGAGGTGGTTCCTTGAGGGGCAAGGTTTGAAATAGTGTGCAAAATTGCACGATTTGCGATAAACTATCTCGAATTTCGACAAATGACTGTGTAAAAAAAATCAATTTCGTCAAATGGTCGCAGAAGAAAATAAATTTTGTTAAAGGATCGTGGTAAAAACGTGAATTTTGTCAAAATATCGCAGAAAGAAAGCGTGAACTTCGTCAAAAGATCAGTCAGATAATGCAAATTTCATCGAAAGATTAGTAAGAAGATGCAAATTTCACTGAAAGATCGCAGAAAGAAAACACTAATTTAGTCAAAGGATCGTGGTAAAAAAACGCAAAATTCGTCAAAGGATCGCGTAAAAAATGCGAATTTCGTAAAAAGTTCATGGTAAAAAGTGCGGATTTCAACAAAGAATCGTGATAGGAAAATGTGAATTACGATTGTGGGAAAAAAATTGTGAATATCCTAAAATGATGGCGCAAAAAAAATCGCGAATTCCGTCAAAATTTACTGCACTGGGTTAAAAAATTGGAACCAGGCTCCTTTTATAAATGTAAAAGAAAAACGCTGCAAAACGATCTAAACTCTAAAGAAAAAGTTTGTAATGTCCTTACAAGGTGCTTATTTTTGTTGCCTGTCAAAATTCGCAGAAAAAATCGCGAATTTGAAAAAAAATCACTTTGTCAAAACATCGCAGAAATAAATAATTTTGTCAATTAGCGGCTGAAAACAATCAGTTTTGACAATCGGTTGTGCAAGAAAATCACAAATTTCGTCAAAAGATCTCTGGAAAAAAAATCATGATTTTTGTCAAAAAATCAGAATTTCGTCCGTAAGTCACTGGAAATATTCGTGAATTTGGTTAAATGACTGTGAAAATGATCACTATTTTTATCAATCGGTTACGGAAAAAGATTACGAATTTCGTCAATCGATTATTTTAAAAAATCTGGAATTTCGCCAAACAATCGCGTGGGGGGGGGGGGGAATCGCAGAAATAGGAAAATTTGCTAGTCAGTCATTGAAAATAAACATAAATTTTGTCAAAGAAGTGCGGAAAAATGCAAATTTCTTAGGATCGTGAAAAAAACTGGATTTCGTCAAAACGCAAGAAATACCCTTCTAATTTCGTCAAAGGATCGCGAAAAAACCCTTTCTTATTTCGTTAAAGGATCGCAAAAAAACCCCTTCTTATTTTGTCAAAGGATTGCAAAAAAACCCTTCTAATTTCATCAAAACATCGCAAAAAAAAAAACTAATTTCATCAAAAGAATGCAAAAAAAAATCAATAAGTATGATGAAAAAACCTGATAATTTTGTCAAAAGATCGCGAAGAAAACTGAAAATTTCGTGATAAGATCGCGAAAAAACCTCGAAAATTTCGTCAAAAGATTGCAAAAAAACCTGAAATTTTCATCAAAAGATCGCGAAAAAAAAAATCTAATTTCATCAAAAGATCGCGAAAAAAAAATCTAATTTCATCGAAAGATTGCAGAAAAAAATCGAATTTCATCAAAAGATTGTGAAAAAAAATCGAATTTCGTCAAAAGATCGCAAAAAAATGCCAATGTCATCAAAGAATTGCAGGGGGAAAACGCAAATTTCTTCAAAGGATGGTAGAAAAATATGCACATTTTGTCAAAAGATCACGAAAAACTCAAATATTGTCAAAAGATCATGAAAAAGCATGAATTTCACAAAGGCCTGTGGGAAACATACATAGTTAGGGCTGATGAAAACCACCAAACATTGTGGTTCTCATCGCCTCCTTTATCTATATATATTATCATTTCATTCCACTTATATTATTTTTATTTCTGAGCTCATATTTCATAAAGTCTTTTATTTACATTTTATTTATTTTATTATAATATCAGTACTAGACATAAATTAACTTAAAATTATTTTTCTATATTGCTTTCAGTTAATATCCAGTTGATTTGAGTCCCTCTTTAATCTCTTAGCGTTCGTATTGAGGTTCGCCATTTTCTGTTTTATTACTTCCATTTCTTGTCATCTTACACCGGCAAAATCCAACTCCCGACTAAGTTTAATTTTCCGTAACGATATTTTCTCCGCCAGATGGCGACATTGCATATCACATCTTTAATCGATTTCTTCGTCGAATCTCTGCTTGCATCGATTTGATGCCGTTTTCTTATTGGTCCATTTGGTGGGCATCGCTCCCAAACGATGTTTTCAATCCGAGCGATTTTAGTTAAATACGTGATACAAACGCTATCAGTTTGCACTTTTTTAGTCTTCTGAATGGAGTTAATTATCATGTTCTGGATAAGGGCTGGGACTCTATCCAGGAAGTATTGATTAGGATACCTGTTATTATGTTTATGTTTTCATAGATTTTAGATACTTTTAAATAGCTTTTCAAATGCAAATTAAGTATATGTACTTGTTCTTCAGACGAAATGCTATGCTTCCTGTTCACCATGTTTAAGTCAAAACGATGTTCTTCAAATATGTTCATAATTATGAAATGCTCTGTTGTTCAAGATCATCTTTGTGTTGATTAATAAACTGCAAGTTTCATTTAAGAAATTGTGACTTTGTTTTATTGAATCAAATCTTCAAATTACTTTTCCATGTTCAAGACATGCCCATTCTTCCATAAGTTTGCATCGCCAGCTGTAGCTTTTCACAGCGTAATCGGCTTGTTTTAATTTACCTATTTAATGTATATAATTATTTTAATTATATATCGTATATGAAGTAGTTATGGGCAATAGATGACCAGAAGTTTGGAATGTTGAAACGATCTTTTAAATTATTTTGGAGACTTCAAGTTTATTTCAAAACTGGACTTTAGTTGGTTATTTTTGATTTGAAATAGCCTGGAACTTTTATATTTATTTACAGAAGCACTGATTTATTTACTGAACTTTTGTGTTTTCTGACGATCTGTTATGCTGAGTTACAAAATTTTCGTTGACTTTTTCACCGTTTTTATGAACATTTATGCTAATTTACAGATTTTTGTTGATTTTTTTTTATTGCCGTTTTTACGAACAGTATTTTGCATATTTACTAGATTTCATTTACAATAGACATTCATTTTGCTGATTTTTAAGAAGAAAAATATTTTATTTTGGTTATTATAATTGAAGTTTTTACAGTTTGATATATTTTGATTGATCTTGACATTGAATGAAGAAAGGGATGAAAATGTCGGGGGGGGGGGGGGGTAACAGTAATTTTGCCTGATTTTTTTTTTTTTTTTTTTTGCTAATTGAAATCTCTCATAATGGCTACTAATGTGATAGATAAATTGAATCCAAGGAACTACTCAACATGGAGTTCCGATATGAAGTATCTTCTAATGGAAAAGGGGCTCTGGGAGATTGTTAGCTTAAAACAAAAGGTACCAGAAGCAAGTGATACTGTTACTGCCGATGTCATAAATTCTTTTGTGACCCGTGCTAACAAGGCTTTATCTTTAATATATTTAAATATAGAAGCAGAATTCAAGAGAATTATAGATGATTGCCTTGATCCTGTGGATGCATGGGAGAGGTTAAGGAAAATTTTTCCCCCTGACACCCGCTCTCATCATATTACCCTCTTTAACGAGCTAATGGAATGAAGAATTAGACATAGCAAATCGATAAATTTATTTGCAACCCGACTGAAGAAGATATACCTAGAGATAAAGCTGATTGACAAAATGTTTTCTGAGAGTTATTTATGCTACCAGTTCTTGCCTTTCTTGCCCTCACGTTATGATGTAATTGTACAGCAACTACTGAGTAGACCTGATGACACTTTCAAGTTTGATCTAGTCGTTGATGAATTAATTTCAGAAGAAACACGTCAACGTTTACAAGATAAGGATGGTGCTAAACATGTAAACATTTTGAATTTACATCAGCGTTCAAATTTTTCTAAAGAGAAGCCTCGTTTTCAAAAGCCTAAAGGAAAGAAATGCTGGAAATGTGGTAAATTGGGCCACCTTCAAATAAATTGTTTTTCAAGAAGGCCAAGCAGTCCTTATCATCGTAGAGGTGCTTCTTCAGCTCTGTTCTCCAGACATAATTATTCATCAGACAGATCCAGTGGTTCCTTTCATTATCGGTCTCCAGATAGATACTGCGGCGGCTCTTCATGTTCCAATCAGCTAGCTGATGATTCCGATTCCTGTTCCTATGAATCTTCACCTCCTGCTCCGAGAGATTCCAGAAATCGTAGAAAGACTCCTCGTCATGCCAGACGTTCATCTTCTAGTTTTTCTGATCAGAGAAATGGTGGTTCTCGCCGTGATTTGTCAAATTCATCACGTAAGTCCAATTTATTTGTTTCTCATTCGAGTTTAAGTAATGCAATTAAGGATGGTGACTGGATTTTCGACAGTGGCACTAGCCATCATTTCTGTAGTAATAAGAGTTTATTTTGAAGTTTTAAATGATGGAATGTCTGTTGCTGTTAAAAATGTTTTGTTTCCCATCAAGGGAAAAGGGGATGTCAAATTACGTTTTGGTCAAAGAGTTTTTACTTTGTGTAATGCTATGTACTCTGATCCGTTATGTAGGAATCTAATCTCGGGGCCTCAATTAGACCTCAATGGTTTAAGTTTCTCTGGTTATAACAGTGAAGTGAAATTCCGTTAGGGGGGATGAGTACCTTTTCAGTGCCTACCTCAAAAACCGTATCTATCAGTTATATCCGAAAATTCCTGTTTCTTGTTCTAAATCAGTTAATTTTGAATCTCTTTCAGCTAAGAAAGAAGGTAGAATGTTACATTGGCATCGAAGGTATGGTCATATTAGTCAGTCTCTTATAGCACATACTAGTCGTAAACAGGGTGTACGAGGGTTACCGGGCTTGAAAGAAACGGATTTGTTTTGTGAATCTTCTAAATTGGGTAAACTGAAAAGTGTTTCTCATAAGTATAGTAAAAGTATCCGCTCTAACCATCCTCTCGAGCTGTTATATGTGGATCTGTGGGGTCCTTGTTGTGTCGAAGGTAGGAATGGAGAGAGATACTTTTTATCTATTATTGATGATTTTTCCCGTCGTGTGTCTTCTCCTCTTAAATTGAAATCTGACACCTTTGATGTAGTCAAGAGACATATTATAAGAGCAGAGACATATTTGAACCGAAAGGTCAAAAAGTTTAGAACAGACAACGGTGGGGAATTTGATAATATTTCCTTTAAGAATTTCTTCAGTGACAAGGGCATCTGTCAGGAGTTTACAAATGTGTATTCTCTGTAACAAAATGGAGTTGCGGAGAGATTTATGTTGACAGCAGCCAATGGCATGAGAACACTTCTTATTGACAGTAACCTTGACCCTAGTTTTTGGCCCGAGGCCCTCAAATATTTTGTCTACTCTTGGAATAGAGTGTGTCCTAAGTTGTTGGGGAAGACACCTTTTGAGCTTTATGGAGGAAAGAAACCTTCAGTTCATTTTTAAAGCCTTTTGGTATAGTTTCATATGTTCGTATTCCTAAACAAAGGACTTGGAAATTAGAGGCTAGAGCAAAGAAGGGTTTTCTGGTTGGGTATGCTTTTAAAACAAGAGGATACAGGATCTGGATTCCGGAATCTGACGAAATAGTTGAAACCTCCAATGTTTCTTTTTACAAATCCTGTTGTGGTCTAGGGCGCAGTGGAGCAGCACTGGGCTCCGAGGATTATGCCCTCTTCTCTCCTAATGCTGAGGATAATCAAGATAAAGTTGTTGAAATTGTACCCGAGGATATCCCAGGTCCTTCCAACGATTCTCTAGATTTCCTGCATGGGAGAGGGGAGGACACAGACTTGGGGTCCAGGAGCGTTACTCAACCCACTATTCCCCCTTTAAAGGATGCTAGTTGGGTTAGGAAGCTTACCACTCGCAAGACAGGTGATCGGACCGACATCTATTATTATGAGTTGGGAAAGACCGATCGCTTGAGATCATTGAATGATGTTAAGAAATATTGTGATGAAAACTACATTACTTTTCAGCCTGACCTTTTTGAATTTAAGGCATATAACCGTTATTCTGACATCATACCTGTTCCTGATAATTCTTCTGCATCTGACGACGAGGACACTGACCCCATTGATTCAAATTTAGTTTACCCAAGAACATGACTAGTACATCAAAGTGACACCCCCAGAACTTTCAAACAAGCGTGTAAATCGGAACAGAGTTCAGTCTGGTGGAAAGCAGTGGAGCTTGAAATATGGGTTATGCGAGAACGAGGGGTTTGGCATTCAGTGGAATTGCTGGTACATGTCATGCCAGTAGGTTGCCGGTGGGTTTATATGATGAAACAGGATGAATTTGGATGGATTGCCAGGCAAGGGGCTCGACTTGTTGCCCAAGGGTTCAAACAGATTAAGGGCGAGTCCTATGATGAGACTTTTAGCCCAGTCGTGAATTTTGGTGTTATCCGATTCTTTTTCTCCCTTCACATTTCATGTAGCGGGTGGTCACACACTCAGTGTGACGTGACCTGCGCCTACTTGTATGCACCACTGAGTGGAGATGTGTACATGCTACAATCTCCTGATTCCATAGAGCCTGGAAAGGGGCACCTTTATTGCAAATTGGACCAGGCTCTGTACGGTTTGCACCAGAGTGAAGAGAGTGGTTTTTCAAAATCCACAAAGTGTTAATTGAAATAGGTTTTAGAAAATTGGAATCATGTTATTGTGTTTATATTTTTAAATCTGGAATTGTACTTTTATTATATGTGGACGACATCGTGATTTTTGGAAGAACACAGAAATTGGTTAATTACATTTTTACCTGTATTAAATCAAAGTTTGATATTAAAGAGCTTGGTAGAACTAGAAAATTATTGGGTGTAGAGTTTGAGGATACTCCATCCGGGATTGTCATATATCAGTTGAATTACATTGATGAAGTAGGTAATAGATTTAGCAAGTTCAAAATTCCTTTTTCTACTTTGCCTATTAGCAAAGGGGTCATCTTTTCCAGAGCCAATTGTCCTGTTTCTAGTCACGATGTTGAACAAATGTCTCATTTTCCGTATTGCAGTGTTCTGGGATGTCTTTCATTTATAGCCAATCGTATTCGTCCAGATCTCAGCTACACCATGAATGTACTAAGCCAGTTTCAGTCTAATCCAGGTATTGTTCATTGGGATGGTCTCTTGAGGCTGCTTGGATATGTTAGGTCTACAAAGCATTATAAGCTTAGACTCTTGTGGAGCTCTAATAATTTAGTAGTTTATTCTGATGCCGACTTCGCGACTAACCGCAATGACCGAACCTTGATTGGCGGCCAAATAGTCATGCTTGACGAAGCTCCTGTTGACTGGTGCACTTTTAAAGAAAAGTGCGTCAGCTTATCGACTATGGAGTCGGAATTCGTTGCAATGACTGAGGCCATCAAGAAACTGGTCTGGTTTGACCGGATAGGCCGCGAGTGTGTGCAGGAGGGAATTATTTCTGTACTTGGGGGGAAAGCTGTAATGAAGGCTGACAACCAGGCAGCAATTGATTTTATCAAGTCTCCAGTGGAGAATTATAAATCAAAGCATATTGATGTCAAGTTGTTCTTTATTAGAGATCTTTATTATAGAAACGAATTCCAGGAATGAGGTTTTGAGCTTCATTAAGCTACTGTTTAGTGTTGAATAGTCCTCTCTCATATATAAATTTTTCATATTGTACCTCATTCATATATAAATTTTTCATATTGTATTTTCTTGAATGTTATGCCAGTAAATTCTTTTAAGACACATTGTACTTTCACTTTTCTGATTACATATTGTATCAAGTATTTTTTAGAGAAGAGTGTAGTCTTTTGTCATTTAAATTGTTAATTTACCTAATGCATTCTTGTACCAATTTTTCATTACCAGCAATCTTGATCGTTTCCTAAATTTTTGTTTAGTTTAAAACTTAAATTGTTTCTATTTAAACTTAAAGTTAACAAATTTTATCTAAAGAAATTTTGTTATTAGTGGTTTATTAGTATCTGAACTGATATTGATTTATATTGTTGAACTTTAATGTAAATTATTTGCTTATTTTTAACTTATTCTCTCTATTGCTATTCATTTAGATCGCCACCCATTTTTTGTGAATGTTTGATTTCTGATGCATCAGAAGACTGAAAGGTGTATGCATGAGCCCTTTATTCATCCTTGTGATGAATACGTTAGATAGTTTCATGACAGAGCCATTGTGCTCTCTCGATTCTACATGCCTGGAAGCACTATTTTTCATGTTGTCCTTGAATGTTTACTTTTCAGCTTTGGACTTTAAAAGTTTTAAGTTACTCATTTTTGAAATTGTAATAAAAATATTTTTCTTGTACTATATTATGTTACAACGTTGATTTTTGGAGATGATCAAGATGTCATCATATGCTGGTTGTAACTTTTCCAAATTGGAAAATGTTACTTTATTTGGTACGTATTTATTCATGTATTTTTGTAAATTGTATTTTATTATCCGTATTTAATGGGAATCCTGCATTGGTAACTGATTCTTTTGTTAGGCTTGTTGTTAACCCTTTGGTCTAGGATATACCGGTCACTGCCTTTAGACTTGGGGATCTCTTGTGATAGCCAATATCTTTTAAGATTTACGTTTCCTTTTGGTGGATTCTCAATACAATGCTGTTTAACTTTAAAATCATTTTTCAAAAATCTTTCTAGTTGCTTATTAAAAGCATTAAATGTTTAGTAGTTTAAATTTTTCTCACCTTTGAAGTATTTGGACTTCATTGTTTAAAGTTTTTGAAGTGTTAACTTCTTTTTGAATCATTGAATTGATTCATTTTCGGCTCAGTATTGAATCATGAAAATTTTTCTAGTTTTTGTCCTGGAAAGTTTGAAAGAGGGGAAGAAAAGTAAACAAATTGTTGCCTCATAGTTTAATTTTTAGCTTTATCTATTAATTTGTGGTTAATTAATTTGGTTAATTAAATTTTTGTGGACATGTTTTTGATATTAGTCCTTTAAACCTTTTTCTGTCCTTATCCTTTAAGACACTCATCCGGGAGCAGATCAGACTGTCCTGATTGAGTAGTTTGACTCTTTTTGTTAGATGAGGCAATGAGAGGGGGGGGGGGGAGGGCATTTGATGGAAACCACCCAGCATTGTGGTTCTCATCGCCTCCTTTATCTATTTATATTGTCATTTCATTCCACTTACATCATTTTTATTTCTGAGTTCATATTTCATAAAGTCTTTTATTTACTTTTTATTTATTTTATTATAATATCAGTACTAGACATAAATTAAACTTACCTTTCTATATTGTTTTCATTTAATATCCAGTTGATTTGAGTCCCTCTTTAATCTCTTAGCATTCGTATTGACCTTCGCCATTTTCCATTTTATTACTTCCATTTCTTGTCATCCTACACTGGCAAAATCCAACTCCCGACTAAGTTTAATTTTCCGTAACGATATTGTCTCCGCCAGATGGCGGCATTGCATATTGCATCTTTAATCGATTTCTTCATCAAATTTCTGCTTGTATCGATTTGATGCCGTTTCCTGATTGGTCCGTTTGGTGGGCATTGCTCCCAAACTATGTTTTCAATCCGAGCCATTTTAGTTAAATACGCGATGCAAACGCTATCAGTTTGCACTTTTTTAGTCTTCCGAATGGGAGTTAATTATCATGTTCTGGATAGGGATACCTGTTATTATGTTTACGTTTTCATAGATTTTAGATGCTTTTAAATAGTTTTTCAAATGCAAATTAAGTATATGTACTTGTTCTTCAGAGGAAATGCTATGCTTCCTGTTCACCAGGTTTAAGTCAAAACGATGTTCTTCAAATATGTTCATAATTATGAAATGCTCTGTTGTCAAGATCATCTTTGTGTTGATTAATAAACTGCAAGCTTCATGTACGAAATTGTGACTTTGTTTTATTGAATCAAATCTTCAAATTACTTTTCCATGTTCAAGACATGCCCATTCTTCCATAAGTTTGCATCGCCAGCTGTAGCTTTTCACAGCGTAATCTGCTTGTTTTAATTTACCCATTTAACGTATATAATTATTTAAATTATATATCGTATATGAAGTGCCAGGAGTGGATTCCACATGCACTCCCCCTCTGCTGTAACCTTTCAGAAAATTTGTTGTGAATTTCAGAATTTTTTTTTACTCAGAATCACCCCTGGATCGATCAAAACAATTAGCCAAATTTGTCAAAGATCGGGGAAAGAATCTTGAATTTCGTCAAATGATCGTGAAAAATGTTGAAAATTTCATCTAAAAAGTCATGGAAAAAAATCACTAATTTCACTAATATGATCGTGAAAATTTGTCTATTGGTCACAGGAAAAAAAAAAGCGAATTTAGTCAAATGATCGCGGAATTACAGAATTTCATTAATTAAAAAAAATCACTAATTTCAGCAATCTGTAGCAGCAAAAAAAATTGTGAAATTCATCAAACAATCAAGCAAAATAAAACTATTTTCATCAAATAATCATTAGAAAAATCACAAATTTCTTCAATTTTTTGCAGAAAAAAATTATAAAGTTACACCAAATATTAGGCATGGAAATTCAGTAGATCACTAATCTCTTCAATTGGTCACAAAATTACTTACTTTAAAATATGGCTCTTATATCATTTAAATAAAGCAAATGATTTGATAAGGCTACAATAATAAATCTCCACCTTAAAGAATTGGTGTGCTCATGCTGAAAGGTTGGCAAATCTGAATAGCCTCTAATAAAAAAAAAAAAAAAAGATTGTGTAAGTCTTTTCAATATTGAATGGATAATGATGCGTATGTGTACATAAATGGGTGCTTATTTTCCCCTAAAAATGTGCTTATAAAGTACTTACAGGTGCTTATTTTTAGAACTAAAATGTAGCTACTCACCCTGAGTAGTTTCACGCTCAGAAACCATTCTTGAAAACAAAACTTGAAAGCTAACATTCCGAAAACAAAACTCGAAAGCTGCAAAGTCTGAGCTCTTCCCAGAGAGCAGGTAATGTTAGCTTCTCTTTTTCCTGCCATGGGAGATGTGGAAAAATGACGGCCTTCTGCTTCAGATTGCGCATATGGAGAAAAACTCTGTAGCAGTGAAATTGACTGACTAAAAAAGAATTTTCTGAAATTCACAGCAAATTTTCTGAAAGTTACAATAGAGGGGGGATGGGGGAAATCCACTCCCAGCACTAACTATTCATTTTCGAGTGGTCCTTTGACAAAATTTGCATTTTATCGCAATCTTTTAACGAAATTTTCGTTTTTTCGCGAACCCTTGACAAAATTTGAGTTTTTCGCGATCTTTTGACGAAATTACCAGTTTTTATATTATTACATGGAAATTATTCCAGAGGGAAACATTCGCCTTGCATACAATTTTTCAAATGAAAATCAAATTTCAAAGTACAAAGTAATTGCTTAAAAGGCACAAGAGCCAACATAGTGAAAAAGATTCCAAGCCGGGACTCGAACCCAGGCCATCAGTATAGCGCACTGACGTTCTACCGACTAAACAACTTGGAACGATACCCAGCATGGAAAATTTCTCACTATTATGTGTTGGCAAGGCTACAAACGCAGCACAACAACATGGAATATTCACCGTGAGCCACCGAACTGGGGCAAACACGGAACATAATTAAATCCAGCATCGATAGAAACTATATTATTACATGGAAATTATTCCAGAGGGAAACATTCGCCTTGCATACAATTTTTCAAATGAAAATCAAAATTCAAAGTACAAAGTAATTGCTTAAAAGGCGCAAGAGCCAACATAATGAAAAAGATTCCAAGCCGGGACTCGAACCCGGGCCATCAGTATAGCGCACTGACGTTCTACCGTCTAAACAACTTTGAATGATACCCAGCATGGAAAATTTCTCACTATTATATGTTGGCAAGGCTATAAACGCAGCACAACAACGTGGTATATTCAAGGCTGTGTTTGTAGCCTTGCCAACATATAATAGTGAGAAATTTTCCGTGCTGGGTATCATTCCAAGTTGTTTAGTCGGTAGAACGTCAGTGTGCTATACTGATGGCCCGGGTTCGAGTCCCGGTTTGGAATCTTTTTCACTATGTTGGCTCTTGCGCCTTTTAAGCAATTACTTTGTACTTTGAAATTTGATTTTCATTTGAAAAATTACCAGTTTTTATTATATTTGCGGGGTTTTTTGTGATCTTTTGACGAAATTTGCAGGGGTTTTCGCTCTTTTGACGAAACTTGTGGGGTTTTTCATTCTTTTCAACACTCACACACACAACATTTCACAACATTCACGGGGTTTTTTGCTCTTTTGACAAAATTTGTGGAGTTTTTTGCTCTTTTGACAAAATTTGTAGTTTTTTTCGCGATCTTTTGACAAAATTTGTGGGTTTTTCGCCATTTTTTGTCGAAATTTGCATTTTTGTTGCGATCTTTTGACGAAGTTTGCAGTTTTTCGCGATCTTTTGACAAAATTTGTGGTTTTTCACAATCTTTTGATGCAATTTGTGGGTTTTTTTGCTGTTTTGATGAAATTTGTGCTTTTCCCGCAATCTTTTGACGAAATTTGCGTGGTTTTTCATGATATTTTGATGAAATATTTGTTTTTCCCGCAATCTTTTGACCAAATTCGCGATTTTTCTGCAAACGGTTGACAAAATTTATTTTTTTTGGCAACTATTTGTCGAAATCTGTGATATTTTTTATGTTTTTTCAGATTGATGACCAAATTTAATTTTCAGGAATTAATTCCTTAAATTTTCGGAAAAATCGGAACAAAATCGCCCCTAATTGGTCAGCTGAGAAGAAGAGGAGGAATATAGACTGGAAATATGGTCATACGCAATCTCGCGCTAAAAATGGAAATTCATTTACGTTCCAAAACATGATTACAAAACAAGAGTTCCAAAAAAATCATTCACCAGCTTTTTTGCCATAATTATTTTTTTGTCGCCAATTTCACGATGTATTTGCATTTGGCGAGTAGGCGAATGGTCAGCGCAGTCCTTGCTTAATTATTTATTTAGTTGAAACTTAAGGGGACTCTTCACTCACCTGAAAACACCGCTCTGTAATGTTAAACCTATGGCCAGGTTGTTTTCGAATTTCTCTTTTAAATTTGAATATTTTAAACGATTTTTTTTTAATAGGATAGCTGAGCTCGATCTCTAATATGACCATTTTGTATTTTTTTAAATTTTGGTTGCAGATTGTTTTTAATAAGGGTACTTTCACTTTCAAAACCAGTTCTGAAAGTGAAAGTAACTTTATTTAAAAAATTTGACACAGAAATCAAAAAAGTAAAAAAAAAAGGGCCATATTAGAGATCAACCTCAGCTATCTTATGCAAAAAAAATCATTTAAAAATATTCAAATTTAAACGAGAAATTCGAAAACAACCTGCACAAAGGTTTAACATTACGGAGTAGGTGTTTTCAAGTGAGTGAAGATTCCCCTTAATATTGAAAAAATATATATATATTAAAAACTGCTACTCCAATTTCTGTACAAGAACATTGACCTTGATTTTTACACATTTTACAAAGATCTGTCTCATTCTTAAAATTTTAATTATTTTATTTCAACTGTGACACATCAGTTTTTAAAAGTGATTATAAAGATTTTCCTTTACTACTATATCAAACACTTGTATCTGAGCAAGCCAAACTAAGCCCATATTTGTGGGGTAATTCCTGGCCAGTGCTTAATAATGTAATTTTACAATATTTATACTTGGTATTTTACCTATTATAACTGTGCACCCTAAAAACCATTGTCTTACAACTTTTTTATAACCATAAGTGTAAAGTAGCATCCTTAACTGTAACTGTAAAGGAGGAAAATAGTAAATGCTCTGAGGATAAGACACACCATATGACTGAACAATTAAGTAGAAATATTATCTCACTGCAAAATGCCAAAATCGTGGTTAAAAATATACATAATGCAATAGTGGTACATAATTATTATGCTGTGTATTATAATAAAGATCTGTATTGAAGTTTGTGTAAAATTTCTTGAAAAAGAAGCCAGAAACTTCAGTTGGCCTAAGCGAGATAGAATAAAAAACATAACCATTCAATTATATATTTTATGGACCATTAAATTTACAAGGTTCCATTCAATTAATCCATTCACAGTGGATGAAGAAGGAAAAAAATACTGCTTATAAATATTGTAAAAATGCATAAAACATTTTCTGTTAATTAATATTTTGTAAAATTAATGTTTTTGTAATCTTTTGCACAGCAAGTAAATTTGTATTTATACCCAAAACAATGGCAATACGCTATTATTCCACAATTATGAGACGAACAAAACTTTTACAAGATTGATTCTACTTATTTTAATACTCATACTTAAATAAATTAACCTTTCTACTTTATTTACATCAAAAAGTATGCTGACCGATAATTACCTCAGAAGTGGCCAAGAATTACCCCATTTCTGAGGTAATTCCTGATCACTTAAAAATTATAATTATTTCAATTATAAGTGCATTTTATTATATAGCCATCAGTGGGTGCTTATTCCGCAAAAAAATTGGGATGTAATAGTTTTTATAATAATTTGATCTTGTTGATTTTTGACCTGGAATTACTCCTGGTGACTCTAATATAATAGCGAATTAAAATAACATTATAAACAAGAACTTAGTGGAGACTTGTACTGATTTTCATTGATGTGGGATGGTCTATTTTAACAAATATAATTTTATTTTTATATTAATGTAATATAAGGATGATATATGGATAAGGCCTTAGTTAATGAAAAAAAGGAGTTTAATGAGTCTAGGTTATAGTTTACATATTAAATAGAAATTATATTTACAAGTACGGGAGGGTAGGGGTTTTCTCTGCAGCATACGCGGCCGCAGAATCATCGGAGTTCGGCCTCTGCTCTCGTCTAGAGCGAGATATGCCTACCATCGGCCGCGTCAGAATGCAATCTGCTCCCGGTTGTTACTTGTTTCCAGGCGAAGAGAATGCAAACTGCATATCAGCAAATTCAAACATCTGCTATTCTGCGGTAACAAGTTCTCATGGAAAAGAGCTGACAATATCTGTTGCTATGAGTAGGGTTTTATGGGAATCTAAAACCACAACTCACACTCGGCCATCTTGTCCGCTTGTCGACCTCGACAGCGCGTTAAATAAGCAACAAGATATGTCAAAAAACAAAAACAAACTATCTAAAAATAATTAAAATCCAAAGGAAAAAAATTGTCATTAAATAATTAAGAAAATTGAGCTAAATAATAAAAAAAAAATTAAGTCTAAATTTTATGTAAATGAATGCTGAGCTGCCGTGGGATATCTCCAAAAAAAAAACAAAAGAATAAAAAAAAAATCTCAGGATAACATCAATCATGAGACCGTCTTTCTCATGAGCCATCATCAGGGATGAAAAATATAATCTGAAAGGCCGTCTGCCCATTATATTATCATCACGAAAACATACTGAAATCTGCCTCATCTTAGGTAGAATTTCGTAAAAAAAACAACATCTTTATCCCAACGTCATTCGAGAATAAAAAAAAGAGAGGTTTGCCTCGTCTAAGCAAAAAAAAAAAGGATTTCCCACCAAAAGGTTTTTTTTTTTCGACAGCCAGCTCTTACTTCTGTAAAAAAAATATGCGAGGTGGGGGGGGGGGGGGGGGGTAAAACACATACATATATATAGCAATTCAATAAAAAGTTTACACATAAAATACAGTTTTAAAAATATAAATGCAGTTTTAAAAGTATAAATACAACAATATTCTTTTTCTTCTTGTCCAAAGTGAGTGTTCAAAAAAAAAAATTAAAGTCCTGTGTAGATAGTCATTTTAAATAAAGTTGTTGTTTACGCAACATAAAAAAAAAAGCACGTGTTGCGAAACAGGCAAATGAAAAAAATAATGCACCATTTGCAGTCCGAGAGAAAGATAACTTGACATGCGCAAAAAAAAAAATCACCGCATGGGTTCAATAAAAAAGTTTTGAGCAGATATATATCGCTCAGATTTAAAAAAAATGTTGAACAGGACTTCGGAAAAAAAGGCACATAAATTCTGTTAATATGAGCTGAAAAAATAAAGAATCTGTTGCATATTCCACAAACTAAGGATAATTTTAATATAAACACTGTTGATAAAAATGCTTGGTACGCGATAACTTCTTAAAAAAAAAACACTTTAAGTTTATCGCACTGTAGAATGGCATGACACACAGAAATACGAAGAAGAAAAAAACGTTCTGTGTTGCAGATTTTCATCAATGATTGGACTCTTGAAATGGTGAGTTACACTGGTAAACACCTCATTCTAATGTTTCGTCCAGAAAAAAAAATGATCGTGGATGCTTGCTGCGATCGTAAAAAACCGAAGATATTGAAATAAAGTTACTAAGAAAGTCACAGATAGTAGCAGTCTAATAGTCTGTATGATATAAATGTTCTCAGGAATAAGCAGATATAGGTGTAAAACACAGAATATATAAAAACACAGTTAAAAAAAATAGTAGTAATAATAAAAAACACATTTATGATAAATTCGTTGGTTGCACTTGTGACCTATATACGTGAAGCATATTTCGTTTTGGATATTTAAGTCTATGTTTTCTCTTTCTCGTTGTTGACTTCACAAAATGTCGGCGTATAAAAAATAAAAAAGGAATGATAAGGACACGCAGAATTTCGGTCCAATTAGTAACGTCACTCGAATCTCGAGATGGTTGGGACGTATGGTACGCTGAATGCTGATAAATGAGTCCGTTGGCAGACGTAAACAGTAATAAATAGATGGTCAATAAGAAGAGCACAGTCATGCACAGCTTGTAGGATAAGAAATTTAAATCGTAGGAAAAACAGTCTGGCGATAATGTTGCGAGATGTTTCAGATGTGCTGAATCAATCACTGGGTCAATTTCGATGTCAGTAGGAATATTTTCCTTCGAAAAGTCTGTATTTACTCTCTGCGGTTTTAGATCTTGGGGGAAAGAATTTGAAACAAATGTTTCGGTAGTGCATCTTGCGTCGGGAAATGCAGGTACATAGGATTTATCTTGAGATTTCGTTGCAGATACATTATCAGACACAGTAATGCAGCTTATAAAAATACTTGTGGGTGGAGATTTAGTTAAAGTAGCGCCGTTTTTGTCGCATGTGAGAGTACCCTGAAATATGACATCTGTTCCTATGATAAGTGGCATGGGCATCTGAGAAGAATTAACTACGTAAACAGAAGTAGAGAAAGTATTATCGTCTATTTGTATATTGGTAAAAAACGATCCTATAGGTTGAATAACACGGTTACCGATACCCGACAATTGTACAGGAGCTCCGGTGAGGGGGAGAGACCCAATTTGTTTATAAATGTCTTCTCTCAGTATCGTCAGTGAGCTTCCAGTGTCCAAGATTGAAGTTATTTGTAAATTAAAAATTTTTACAGGTTTCTGCATGCGCGGATGAGAATGACACATTTCGACTACGTTAATTTGTTCGTCTCTGCGCGGCGACGTCTTGCGTGAAGGGGAGGTGCCTTGAGTCGAACGCTTACGCTCCGGCGTTTGTTCCGTACATTGATTGGAAACATGACCAAAACGTGCACATTTCATACACTTTTTTCCTTTATTTAAATGCACACAATGGGTAGATAGGTGTTCTGGGGCTAAACAATTCCAGCAAGTTAATTTTGCAGTTTTTTCCGTCTGGTTAATCTTAGGAGTGTTGGGTGTTGTCGGTGACTTTGATTTGTAAACTTTAGAACTCTGTTCACAAATTCGTTCGAAAATTTGGAGCTTGTTTTTAAATTCGGCAAGCGTGGCGCACCCGAATAATATAGCTTTATTATGTGGTGTATCGTTAATCCCATTAATTATATAGTGAATTAATGATATATCATCGATGTTTCCTCTCTGTGCTATTTCTTTCATTTTCAGAAAATATTCCAATAGTTTTTCGTTTGGGCGACATCCTCTAGCGGCTAGTAATTGATGTATCTGGGCGGACGAAGCTGATTGTCCAAATTCGCGAAACAATGCTTCTTTGAGCGATGTATATGAAGAAATGTTATTTTCACTACGTACATACAATAATGCTAAACTTTTTAATGCCCGCTCAGCAAACACAAATTTCTGTATGTCGGACAGTTGAAATGAATGGGCCAGAGATTCAAATCTCTGAAACCATGTTTGAACGTTTTCAGTTTTATCACCACTAAATGGTGTAATTAAATGATCAATGTCATGGAAAGAAATTGTCTGTTTGGGCGCGGAGTGTGTACAGTGTACACGCGCCTGGTCTGGCTGTACTGCCAAAGGGGAAGATAAACCAGTGCTTCCACTACTATTGTGGCTATCATCAAATTCGGTATCCGATTCGGAAATTGCCGTAAACGTGTCTTTAAAAGCCGAAATATCAACTAGTGCACTTAAAATACGTTGCCCTATATCTTGTTTTGATCCATGGATGTCAATGGATAAGATATTAGCAATAGTAATCAATTGTATCTGATCGTAATCGTCCAAGATTACTTTGAGTTTATTTTCATACTCATCGCTTTTGTCAGTAACAGAAAAACCTTTAAATTTCCTTAAATTCGCTCTATTCTGGCGATTTTTATCGCAACCAAATATAAATTCATGCAATAATTTGATTTTATCTGTTTTAGCCGATTTCAACTGGCTTTTAATAAAGTCAATTTCTTGTAATTCCATATTAAAAGGCAAGAAAGGAAAGAGAAAAAAAATGAACTTACTTCAAAAGGAGTTATCCAATTGAAAAATAAATTCCTCGCCACGATATATTGAAGTAATCCAATTAATGATCCGTAGAAAAAAAATATGCAGTCGAAGATTCATTCCTTGTACAGCAATAACTATCTTGCACAAATAAAAATAAACGGGAGATTGAGCTTCACACAGATGGCTCACATCAGATGTAGATGAATCACATCAGCTGAAATACGAATGTTGATAACGGGACTGAGAAGGAAGTTCTCCAATTCTGATCGGTAATAAAGCCTAGGGGATTTTACTTTTTAAATTCGTTTTGGATTCAAATCGGCCTAGAGCACCCATGTAATATAAGGATGATATAAGGATAAGGCCTTAGTTAATGAAAAAAAGGAGTTTAATGAGTCTAGGTTATAGTTTACATATTAAATAGAAATTATATTTACAAGTACGGGAGGGTAGGGGTTTTCTCTGCAGCATACGCGCCCGCAGAATCATCGGAGTTCGGCCTCTGCTCTCGTCTAGAGCGAGATATGCCTACCATCGGCCGCGTCAGAATGCAATCTGCTCCCGGTTGTTACTTGTTTCCAGGCGAAGAGAATGCAAACTGCATATCAGCAAATTCAAACATCTGCTATTCTGCGGTAACAAGTTCTCATGGAAAAGAGCTGACAATATCTGTTGCTATGAGTAGGGTTTTATGGGAATCTAAAACCACAACTCACATTAATATTCCCTATTCAAACTTGTAAACAAATTATTTAATACTGAAATGAAAAAAATATTTTTAGTTTTAAAGATAAAAAGTTAATTATTTTTCACAATCAATGTTATTTTTATATTTATCTAATTAATTACAATATTAAAAATACCATTCATTTCCATTATTACTTTTTAACTTACTACAGTTAAATGTTACTTGATTGAAAAGCTAAAAATCATACAAATCTGCATGTAAATCATACAAAAAAATCATGCTTTTCATGCTGACCAAACCTTTCAAACTTCATTTTTTAATAAGGTGAAAAAAATTATTTAAGTAAACAATTTGAAAAATGCACAATACATTCAAAATTGTAGTCACAAAAAAAAGCAAAGAATATATGCTATAGGTAGAGGGTATACGCTAGAGTCATGCTCGTTCATGGCTAGGGTAAACGCTATAGCTTTATTTGAGAAACTGAGGGTATACGGAGATTCTTAAAAAATCCCAAAGGTATACAGTGTATACCTCCGCATACCCTCCACTACAACCCTGAATACATTTGAAAATTCAATTTCAGTAATTACCATCTATAGTTGAAAAACTTTCAAAATACTTTTGTGCAGTCCTCTATATGATTCAGAAGTCTCGATTCATACTTTTGTATATATACTCAGGGATGTAAGACCTGTACCAAAATCATTTTCCTGCACCAAGCTGCTACAAAAGAGCTATTTTTTTTCAATTTTGCACCAAAACGTACTTGGTGCCAAAATGAAATTTAGCATGATTTCGTCGATCTAAGAAACAACAACAAAAAAATTTCCAGGCCACTAATTTTGTCAAAAAAGCAAAAAATCGCGGTCAAAATATTTCTAAAAACATGCAGTGTTTGTCAATTTGTCACGAAAAAAACGTGAATGCAATTAATTCAAATTCAAAGGATAAAAAGTAATTTCAAACAATCGCCAATTTCATCAAAAAACAAACAAAATGCGATTAAAAAAAAATCCAAATTTTGCCAAAAGATCGTGAATAAAACCCAAATTTTGCCTTAAGATTGCAAAAAACACGCAAATTTTGTCAAATAATTGTGAAAAACAAGCGAATTTTGTCAAAAGATCGTGAAAAGCACGATAATTTCGTCAATAGATTGCCAAAAATACATGAATTTCGTCAAAAGATCGTGAGAAAAACGGGAATTTTGCCAAAGGATTGCTAATTTCATCAAAAAATGAACAAAAGATTGTGAAAAAAAACGATAATTTTGTTAAAACTTGGCAAAAAAAATGCAAATTTCATCAAAAGATCGAAAAAACCTACAAATTTCGTCAAAGGATCAGGGAATAAACATGAATTTTGACAAAAGTTAGCTAACTTCACCGAAAAATGAACAAAACGCAGTCAAAAGATTGTTAAACTCTAATTTCATTAAATAATCGCGAAAAAATCCACAAATTTCATGAAAATGTTGCGAAAAACACTCTAATTTCATCATGAGATCACAAAAAATGTGAATTTTGTCAAAGGATCGCTAATTTTTTTCAAAAAATGAACAAAACGGGGTCAAAAGATTATGAAATAAATGGTTAAGTGTGAGTATTATTCGCGCACAGGGGGTTCTGTACAATAATATATGAATTAGTAAGTGTATTATTAAAAAAATACCATTGCTAAAAGAATACCAAGACTTTGTAAAAACTATACAATGTAGGGTTGGGTATAGCTGTATAGTATACAGGAGTGCAAAGGAAAGTCCCTTTAACCTGAAAATACTTGCGAATGGACAGAGCTACAGCTATACAATTGAGGTAAGTTTACAGTAAAGCGACTACGCCCGACCTAATGTAAACGACAGCAACACCCCTAGTGGCCAAATTTGGAACAGAGCAATTGCAAAACGAAAAGAGGTAGAGCAAAAAATTCCTATTAGAAAGTTTTAGAGCATCAATTAATTAGTACAAAACAACATTTAGATCACACGGATAAGATGATTCGTCGCCTGCATACCCAAAAATGTCCGAAATCGATGAGCAATGATTCTACTTTGCCTATTCACATTCTGAAAATGTAGCAGTGCACAATTACAGATTGTGACGTTGTACTGTGCTGTAATGTCTGTAAAGATTCAATTTCCATTGCATTTAAAATTTTAGAATAACCCTTTCAAGGCCAGAAGAATTCTGTTCGTAAACTGATGAAATAATTGACTGACACCAGAATATTCAAACGAATTTCTCAGAAAACAAAATCCCGCTAATTTGCATTTTCATTACAAAAGCAAAATTTTATTAAAATATTCTTGGTGCCATTTATCAGTTTTGGAATTAAAATTAGGTGGCTAGACCGTCTAGCCACTGCCCTTGAAAGGGTTAAATCTATGTTGTCGTATTGAAGAGGCTTGCAATAGGCGTTCCATGCTGAGAAATGTGCATGCAGAATTACTCTCACGAATACAAACGTGTATTGTGAGCAATGGCGAACTTTTCGAACATACTGAATATTAACTTTTTATCACGGGGATACAGTTTGTCTTTTTTTTTTGTATGATATTATAAAAATGTATTGAGATAAGTACGCATTTATAGCATAAATTGTGCGTATTTCTTCATACTTTTGACTATTCCATTCAAACGTTTAGTGCATCGATTTCAGACATTTTTGGGTAAACAGGCAAAGATTTATCTTATCCATGTAAACCAAATGTCGTGTTCTATTAATTAATTGATGCTCTAAAACTTTCTAACTGCAAATTTTGCTCTATCTCTTTTCGCTTTCGATTTGCAGTGGCTATCTTCCAAATTTCGCCACTAGGGGGCGCTGCTGTCGTTTTCATTAAATCGGGCTTAGTCGCTTTACTATACCATTAACTCACTTGCATAGCTGTAGCACTCTCCGTTCACAAGTATTTTCAGGTTAAAAGGACTTTCCTTTGCACCCTGTATACTAGAAAAGTATAAATGGATATACCATGAAAGTTCAAAGATATATGAAACCTAAATAATAGCAAATATAGCTATTCTGTATATTTGTTATTCCATATAGGTTTTTAGTTAACCTTTAAAGACATAGTAGGTGTATTGAGAGAGCCACTCAATGGAAACTAGTCACAAATCCCATAGTATTTATGTGATTAATTCTCATTAAATTAGTCTGTTTTTAACAATTTGACGTTTATTGCTTTTGTACTGCTACTGGGCATTCCATTACATAAATATATCCTTAAAATTTGTTATCTAGGCTTTAAAAGCCGATGGAGCATAGAGCATGCTGTCCCTGTCATTATGTATATCCAAACCGTCCGTGTCTTTAAGGGTTAATATCTTGGCTAATTACCGACGATTTTTTCTGAAATTAATGATCAACAATGCTTTTATACTTCTGCTACGATAGGTGCCTCCAGCTCTGCTCAACGCTTTTGCTGAAGTCCGTAAATCGAAATTTCATTGTAATAGAAAAATGCGATTTTCTCAAAGATTGTGACCTAGGGTAATCGCTATAATTTTCCTGCAAGGTTTAAATTAATGTCTACTATCTCTAATTTTTTCATAATTTTAGTTTCAATAGATTCGGAGTTAGATAGGGGGGAACATATTTTTGCACTACATTTTCCACCATAACTTTGAAAATATAATACCTAAAATTAAATGAAATATATTTTTAATTTCAGCGTTACGAAAGCTTTCACACAATACCCCACACGATATACAAAGAAAAGATTTTTGTTTTCAAGTAACTTAATTAGCCACTCTACATTTTTCCTAAATATATTTATGAATATTTATTAATCTGTATATACGTGGGTAAATAGTCTTTATTACTTCCCCGAATTTGAACTTTCCATGTGGCATAGTTTACGAGTAAAATAGCTGTGACAGACAGACACAGGAGTGATCTTATAATGGTTCCGTTTTTACTTTTTAAGTACGGAACCCTAAAAAACGCAAATTTCTGTAAAAGATCGCAAAAAAACTGCAAATTTCATCAAAAGATTTTGAAAAACACGCTAATTTTGTCAAAAGATAGCGAAAACACACTGAATTCAACAAAGGATCACAAAAAATACGCGAATTTTGTCAAAAGATCGCGAAAAAAATGCGAATTTTGTCAAAAAATTGCGAAAAATATGCAACTTTCATCAAAAGATCACAAAAAATACACAAATTTCATCAAAAGATCGCGAGAAATACACAAATTTAATCAAAAGATCGTGGGAAACGCACGTGAATTTCGTCAAAAGATTGCGAAAAACATGCGAATTTGGTCAAAGGATAGCGAAAAAACGTGAATTTTGTGAAAAGATCAGTTACTTCAATAAACGAACAAAACAGAGTCAAAAGATTGTGAAAAAATGCAAATTTCGTTATAAGATCGCGAAAAAAACCACTAATTTCATCAAAAAGTCGCAAAAAAAACGAAAATTTTGTCTAAACATTTCGAAAAACACGCTAATTTCGTCAAGAGATAGCGAAAAACACTGATTTTAACAACTGATCGTGAAAAATACGCAAATTTTGTCAAAAGATTGTGAAAAATACGCGAATTTCGTCAAAAGATTGCAAAAAATACGGGAATTTCATCAAAAGATTGCGAAAAATATGCGAATTTAGTTAAAAGGTCACGAAAAATACTCAAATTTCTTATTTATATTAGCATTAGAATTTCAGTCTGCTCCAAAAGCAGCTTTTATTGCTACAAAAATGGATTTTACTGTTACAAAATCTCGCTTTTTGCTGCTATAAAAATAGATTTTACTACTACAAATATCAATTTTTGCTGCTCCAAAGCGACTTTAGTGCACTTTCATCCCTGGTGGTATTTTCGAAAATATCTGATGTTTTCAAAATAGTTAACTCACTGCTGACAATAAATATTTTCAAGCATAATATAAATTAGAAACTAAAACATTTCATGAAACACTTAACATGAAAATTTACTTAAACAATATTCTGAAAATGCATTGCTTTTCTTTTCTTTCTTTTTTTTTTTTCTACTTAGAACAAAATTGAAGATTACCTAACTGAAAACAGATATAATTTGATTTATGCAGTTATTAATATGCATATATATTATAGTATTCAGTGTCAAATATCAAGAAATCAGAAATTTATAAAACAAAATTTTAAATACAAAATAGTTTTTAAATTAAAGAATTTTTATGTAAATGTAAGCTTCTCTTTTTTTTTTATATTTTCTAACATGTATTACCTATAGTTTATACTCAACTGCACCAGTATTGGAAAATATTATTTCTAATGAAGCTGTATATAATTGATTATCTAAATTAGACAGTATATCTTTCAATGGCTGTTTTGAATTAATTATCTCGCCTAATTATTAGTTCTACATTTAAAAATAAAAGCTTCAAACATAAAACTTGGGGAACTTGGCCAGTAGGTAAGGGCAATACATCTGTGAAATTTTTCACCCAATCAGAGTGTAAAAAAATTGCTCCACTGTCAATTTATAGTGATGTATTAAATTTAAGGCGTGTTTTTCAATACTCAGTTGACGCAGTATCATTAGGGTGTCTTTTTCCCCCTTCCATGAATGCAAAACATATCCTCCAGACAAATTCTCATCTCATCCCATCCCTTTCTCGTCGAAGAACAGAAGACAAGGTGTCCGATTAAGGGTGTATTCGAAAAAATATTTTTCCACCCTCCACAGCTCGAAATTTTCTGAGACATTTTCAGACTCATTTTTAAAAGTAAAAGCATAACACTTGCTGTGGTGATTTTTCAAGAGATGCATAAGAGGCAGTGTGATTTCACTTTTTGCTCAATTAATTATAATTTTAGTTTTAGACAATTATTTTCTCAGTATGACCATTTTTTTCATTCCCAGGTCTCCCGCTTCGCAAAATTCGGTTCAAAACACCAAATTTGATAGCATTTTTAAAAATATTTTCTGCATTTATCAAAAAATCGAGAAGCATGGCACATTAAGCAGTTTCTAAATAAGAGAATTACCCAGTTTGATGTGTTTGAGAGCAAAAATTGATTTAAAAATGAATCAGGAAATAAGCAGTTTGGATCGGAATATACCCTTAAACTTCGCCCCATGAAAGAAAACCATTTTTCTGGCTTACTACAGAATTTTCTTTTCAAAAGTAAGAAAAGTTATTAGAAGGAATCCTTGTTTCCTTAGAAGTATGAAATATTTACTTTCCTATAAAATATTTGCATATATTTTTTCCTTATTTTAACAGAAATAATGTATATCATATATATATATATATATTAACATTAGGGATGCAGCAAATAGTGATTTTTGCCGAATACTGAATATCTGGCCTACTGAACTGAATACCAAATATTCGGCCAGCCGAATATTTACTGTTAGTTCGGAAACCGATTATTCGGCCAGCCGCATAGTAACTGTTCGGCCGAATACTTTTATATTTCAATGTTTAAAGTCATTTTGGAAAGCTATTTTCTAAGAATATAGGTATCAGATCGGCTGATTTATTTTTAATTTACTCCCTTTAACCCCTAACTCCCCCTCTCCCACCCCCCTAAAAGCAGGAACATTTTCTGATAATTTTTTTTATACTTGCAAATCTTCACATATAGTATTACATAAGGGTAAATTTAATTTGGCACCCATGCTTCTCAACAGGGGTGGAGAGAGGATGGGTCTACATTTCATATCAAGTTTGTGACAATATTTAAATGCCCTTGAAAAAATTTCTGTCGATAGTAAAAAAATTAATAATAATAAAAAAGCGTTAAGAACTCAATTCATAGAGAACAAAATTTGCTATAGTGGACTTCGTAACATTGTAACCAAATTCCTTTTATGGATGTAAAAATATCGCAGCAGAACACTAAAACCCCCCAAAATAATTTTTTGAAATTCAAAAATTGCTCTGTGAATTCAGAATAAACTTTATTGAGAAGAGGGCAATGTTTATTACATTGGGCTGAAAGATTAAAACCGGAGTTATTTTTACTAATGTGGAAAAATTACCGCAAAGCAGAGAAAAAGAAAATCCTGCTAAAAATTCAAAAATCACAGACGCATAGCTACCAACTCTTCCGATTTTTTCAGAATTCTTCCGAAAAATCGGCATGTTTTCCGATTTTACGCGCGTAATGCATTTTCTTCCGCTTTTCGTCAGTTTCTTCAGATTTTAGGCCTTTTCTTACGCTTTTTACGCGAGTTTGGTCAAAGGAACACGGAGAAACCCCGAAATTTCGCCGAATGTTCGCGGGAAAGACGCAAATGTCGTCGGAAGATCGCGTAAAAAACGAGAATCCCCCCCCCCCCCCCCCCCAAAAAAGAGCGCGTAAAAACAAGAATTCCGTGAAAGGATCGCGAAAAAACGCGAATTTCGTCAAAAGATCGGGTAAAAAAAGTGCCGTAAGATCGCGTAAAAACACTATTTCCGTAAAAAAAACGCGTAAGAACGTGAATTCCGTTAAAGAATCGCCGAAAAAACGCGTGTTTCGTCAGAAGATCGCGGAAAAAAACCCAAATTTCACCGAACGATCGCCGGAAAAAATCCAAATTTCGCCGAACGATCGCGGGAAAGACGCGAATTTCGTGAAAAGATTGCGTAAACAACGCGTAGGGGTGATTCTGGTTCAAATTTTCCGAAAATGCAAGGCATGCATTTCTGAAAATTGAAAAAAAATCTCACCAATTCTTAAATTCGGATATAAAAAATATCGCGAATTTCGACAAATGTTCGCCGAAAAACATAAATTTTGTCTATCGTTTGCAGATAAATCGCCAATTTCGTCAAAGAATCGCGTAAAGAACGCAAATTTCATCAAAAGATCGCGAAAAAACGGCACATTTCGTCAAAAGATCGTGAAAAAACGGCACATTTCGTCAAAAGATCGTGAAAAAACGGCACATTTCGTCAAAAGATCGCGAAAAATACCCGCAAATTTTGTCAAAATATTGCGAAAAAACCACAAATTTCGTCAAAAGATCGCGAAAACCCCACAAATTTTACCAAAAGATCGCGAATTTCGTCAAAGGGCCGCGGAAAAAACGTATAGCTAGTGTCGGTAGTGGATCCCCCCCCCCCCCCCCTCTGCTATAACTTTTCAGAAAATTTGTTGTGAATTTCAGAATTTTTTTTTACTCATCACCCTCAAAAAAAAAAAAAAAAAAAAAAAAAAGATGTTAGGAGGCAGAAGTTTTAAGTGTCTTTTAATGTGAAAGGTAAGAAATCTATGAATGTTCAAAAGAAAAAAAAAAAAAAAAGATAGTAATTTTTAATATATTCAAGTTATTTTTTTTTATCATAATATATATATTTTGTAATTGCAAATTAGTGAATATTTTATTTGAGTTTCTCTTTCAAATTTGTTTATTTATAAGGATTCAGTTGTTTTTTTTTTGTCCTTACTGAAAGTGTTATAAAACTTAAAAAATCTTCTGATTTTTCACGAAAATCTTCTGATTTTTTGTCCAAAATCTTCTGAGTTTTACCGAAATTTAGTTGGCAAGTATGCAGACGATAAAATTTATTTTGGTGAATTGAAATATTGTAACGAGAAGAGTTTAAAAAAAGATTCGCCTCGAAATGCGAAAAATCGTTAAAATTGGCATTAAAAATCTCTATCTGAGGAATAAATTTATTATATTAGGGTAAAAGCTGAAACCGCATTCCTTTATGTCACAAAATTGTTGCAAAATGCAAAAATACTCAAAAAATTGCATAAAAATATTGCGAAAATTTAAAATATTTATATAGAAATTCCAAATAAATTTTATTGAAATGAGGAAGGTAATGAAATCATTTACTATATTGAACTAAAATATTAAAACTGGATTCCTTTTATTAATGAGGAAAAATCGCCATAAAGCATTATAAAAAGAGAAAAAGTTTAAAATTGTCAAATCTCTAGGGTAGTTCTAGCGATTTTGTTCACCACCAAAAATATAATTTCATCAATATTAGGATTACAACACAATATATTTGCATATAATAAAAATTAAGATATAGGCAATAAATTTGCAAAATTTAGCCCCAAGCAAATATATTTTTAAATTTAAATCATTTGGCAATATTATTGTTTGGCGGTGACAGCATTAGTTACTTTTTGAATAAAGAAATTCAGCTTCTCTTGATTTTAGTATTTTCTTCTTTTACAACTACAGTACAGGACCCATTATCCAGAATTCCAAAATCCAGAAGGACCCGAAATCTGGAAAAAAAATTGAAAATTTTCTAAATTCGAAAATTTTTAGAAATTACAAAATTTTAGTAAAAAAATTTAATTTCTAAAAATTTTCGAACTTCCCAGTTTTCTAATTTTTTTTTTCAGTCCGTTGTGTTTTTTCAGTGTGTAACCACTAAAATATGTTACTTCAGCGGCGGGGGAACACGGACCCCCCCCCCCCCCCCCCCCCCCCGAAATTAGGAAAAAAATAATTTTTCTCTCAAATTTTAGTATAAAATTAATTTACATTACGATTCGTTAAAAAAAAACGTCAATTGTTCGTGGTAAAAATCACTAATTTTGCCAAAGGATTTCGGAAAAAACGCTAATTTCATCAAAAGATCGTGAAAAAAATGCTAATTTCGTCGAAGGATCGTGAAAAAAAAAACTCCAATTTTGTCAAGGAATTCCAGAAAAAAAACGCTAATTTTGTCAAATAATCGCGAAAAAACGCCACTTTCGTCAAAAAATCATGAACAAAAATGCGCATTTTTTTCAAAAAATCGTGAAAAATGCAAATTTCATCAAAGGATCGCGAAAAAACGCAAATTTTGTCAAAGGATCATGAAAAATAAATGCTAATTTCGTCAAAGAATTGCAGAAAAAAACGTTAATTTCGTCAAAGAATCGCGAAAAAATGTGAATTTATTTCAAAGAATTGCGAAAAAATGTGAATTTATTTCAAAGAATTGCGAAAAAAATGCGAATTTCGTCAAAGGATCGAAAAAAACACAAAATTCTTCAAAGGATTGCAAAAAAGCGCAAATGTTTTCAAACAATCGCGGAAAAAAACGCGAATTTCGTCAAATGATCGCGAAAAAAACGTTCATTTTGTCAAATGATCGCGAAAAAAAACGTTCATTTTGTCAAAGGATCTGAAAAATAAACGCTAATTTCGTCAAAGGATCGCGGAAAAAACGCGAAATTCGGGAGGACCCGAAATCCGGAAAATTCCAAAATCTGGAAATCCTTCAGTCTCGAGGATTCCGGATAATAAGTCCTGTACTGTAGTAGCAGTACTCGTTGAGTTCATTTTAATTAACTTTTGTGACAATCAAATTTTTGGTTTGGCTTTTAATTTTCTTGCACAAAACAAATGTAATGCAAATGCAAATTAAAATAGTTTTATTAAACGAACTCGTAAATGAAAAGAACGTTTTAAAAATCATCTGTTTTTTTTTCCATTTGAATTTCATTTCATAATTTTATCTAGAAAATATGGATTGTAATACATTTGCTTGGACTATAGATGAAACTATCAGTAGAAACAGTTGATTTTTCGGTAAAATTGTGTAAACATAAAGATTCAAAAAAGAAACCTGCTGAGATAACGCTACGGTGTTGTCCAGTATTAAAAACAGATGTGCAAGTTGAACCATACTCTCCCCCTTTACAAACAGACCTGTGGAGTGCATCGGTTTCTTTTATCAATCAATGTGAAATAGGCAGAACCTATCTGGGGTGGACATTCTAGACAATTTGCTTAAATTTTCATTAAAAGTCCCAATCGGTTTCACTAATTTTATATTCCCTAATTGGTATAAAATTGTAAAACAAAATTATCTGAAAAGTTCAAAGTTTAAGCTAGGGGGCGTTGTTTTTTAATTTTCAGAATCTTTCATAGATAACATTTTACAAAGCTTTGAATGAAAAAACACCTCTGTTTTTCACGTTTCAAAATTGTAAGTCATATCATAATCAAACAGCAACAAAAATTGATAATTTAATCAACGGGTACTCTTCATTATGATCTCAAATATCATATGCAAAAAGAAAATTTCAAAAATATGCAAATGCGAATGAGAAATCAGCGAAACGGTATCTCATAGGTTTAGCATTGGCTCGCGAGTGTCTTTGCTTGCAGAGACAGGAGCCTTAATAAGAGATGAAAATTTCATTTACGCTTGTTTTAATTGAAAATATCAAAATTATCTTGCTCAGTGATATTTTGAAAATAAAGATCAAATATAGAAAACATCAGGCATCTTGATGTTTTGAAAATAAATATGAAGTTTATGAAAATACCAAAAATCTCGATATTTTAAAAATAAATATATATCAAAATACATCGAGATATATATCCATTGATATATATCAACAAACCCTGATCAGTTAAAAAAAAAAAAATATTGTATAGGTAATATATGCTAATAATAAATGTTTCCTGAATCTTTCCTAACACATTTTTTATAATTAAAATCTCATAATGCAATTTAAAATGAACAGTGCGATTGTATAACAATATGAGATGAAGAGTTGTATGGATTATGATATACATAATATTTTATATTTAATAATTTTTTTTTTGTAAATTTTTTTTTTTATAAATTAAACATAAGCTTTTGAATATAAACAGAAACAAACCTTATTATACCAACTGGTTGAAATTAAAATATTCCTGCTTATTTTATACTCAGAATTTTTTAATGATAAATAAAGCCTGACATATGTATATAATCACAATATTTTCATAAGTACTTATTATGCAAAATATCAATGACTAATACAATTTTATTATCTTAGCAAATAGCAGTTTACAGATTCAAAAAATAGAGTTCTGTAAAAGTCATAACTCCCCACCCTCGTATTTAATTACATTTAATAAGAAATTTGATAATTGCTTTTCATAAAAACAAAAAAAATCAATATTTTTGACCCAGATAGATAAAAAAAAAAAAAAAAAAAAATGTAAACTTTATTGTAAAAATATAAATGTCTGGAGACACTTATAATTCTATTATCCCACCCACACATAAACAACAATACTAAACTAAATAAGTTTCAATATGATATACTCTCAAATTATGTAGCAATTTCAGTCGGCTTTTTTGCATTGTGTGTTTTCTTTAATCTGTGTAGGTGCAGATTTACAAAAAAATTTAAATATATCCTTTAGCTAAAAAAAAAAAAAAAAATCAAATATACACTTTTAAAGCTGCAAATTATAAACTTTAATAACTATTGTTTAATAAATATTTCTATTATATCAATTCAATCAAATAACAGAAAAAAAAGAAAACATGAAAGAAACTCATACAATACATGTTTTATGATGAGCAATACTATTTATATAATAGTATAAGACAAAGAGATGTATTAGTGTTTATTCTAAGTTTGTTTACATTTTTTTCTAATCCATTTTAAACAAATTATAAAACAACTTTTTTTTTTTTTTTTCAATCAATTGCTCCTGAGTTGCTTCTTTTACATCATATATATTTCATTATTTCACGCTATGAATTGTATTGATTCAAACTTAATTAGTTAAAAAACTCATATTTATTAATGCAAGCATTTTATATTTGATGAAGATCAATTGTTAATCATTTAAAAGTAGATCTCCATAAAATACCAATTTTTATACTTTACAGTATTTGCAAGCTTATTTTTATAATCGAAATGTATGCATTATAATTTCTTTAGTATTGTTAAGAAAACTTATTAAACAATATATTGAATCCCCCCCCCCCCTTCTTCCAACAGAGTCTTTGGAGTGCAAAGGGTTAAATTTTGCAGTCTGTTGAATCACCCCCTCCCTTCCAGCGAGAATCTTTGGAGTGCAAAGGGTTAAATTTTGCAGTCTGTTCAATCCCCCCCCCCCTCCCTTCCAGCAGAGTCTTTGGAGAGAAAATGGTTAAATTTTGCAGTGTTGTACTATGACATAATGTTATAAATCAATAAATACTCGATTAAACCTAAAACTCCACATATCTACAGATTAAAATAATTCAGCTAATATAAGTTTCAAAATTCTCTTCTTTGAATCATAAAAAAGATATTGATATTCAACTTTTTGCATATAGACACAAATTTTACATCCTCTAGTAGTACATACAGATATATAATTTCATTATTTGTAATAACTATCTTTATTGCGGTTATTAGGTTATTTACAAATAACAAATATTAATTACTATGGAACTTTTTTTTATCTGTTTTGAATTTGAAAAGTTCAAGAAAGTTTCAAGAAAGTCATAACACCCCCCCCCCTCCCCCCCTGAATTCAATATTTTTGATCTAGATTTTAAAAAAATGTAAACTTTATTGTAAAAATATAAATGTCTGGAGACATTTATAATTCTATTATCCCCCACACACATAAACAACAATACTAAACTAAATAAGTTTCAATACGATGTATACTCTCAAATTATGTAGTGATTTCAGTCAGCTTTTCTGCATTATGTGTTTTCTGTAATCTGTATAGGTGCAGATTTACAAAAAATAAACAAATAAAAATTTAAATATATCCTTTAGCTTAAAAAAAAAAAAAAAATCAAATATATGCTTTTAAAGCAGTACTTTAATAACTATTGTTGAATAAATATTTCTATTATATCAATTCAATCAAATAACAACAAAAAAAGAAAAAAAAAAAACCTCATACAATGCATGTTTATGACGAGCAATACTATTTACATAACAGTATGAGATGAAGAGATGTATTAGTGTTTATTCTAAGTTTGTTTACAATTGTTTTCATCCATTTTAAGCAGAAATTATAATACAACTTTTTTTTTTCTATCATATGCCCCTGAGCTGCTTGTTTTTCATCATATATATTTCACTATTTCAATCTATGAATTGTATTGATTCAAACTTAATTGTTTAAAAAACTCATATTTATGAATGCAAGCATTTTATATTTTATGAAGGTCACTTGATAATCATGATTAAAAGTAGATCGCCATAAAATACTAATTTTTATACATTACATTATCTGTGAGCTTATTTTTATAATCAATATTGATAGATTAATTTTTTTAGTATTGTTAAAAAAAACTTATTAAGCAATATATTGAATCCCCCCTTCCCTCTTCCAGCAGAGTCTTAGTGCAAAGGGTTAAATTTTGCAATCTGTTGAATCCTCCCCCCTCTTCCAACAGAGTCTTTGGGCTGAAAAGGGTTTAATTTTGCAGCCTGTTGTACTATGATATAATGTTGCAGTCTAAGAGACAGAAGAAGAAGGGTACATTCTTGCGATAAGTAAAGCGTGGCGATTTTACTAAAACTTTTTTTTTCGTGCATAAGTGAAAATAGCATTTTAGGTTTTGCTTATAAATGAATAAGTTTTAGCATTGTTTTACTATTTCACTGGCCGGGCCTGCGCATAAGTGAAAAACACATATAACAGAGGTTGCGTATAAGTGAGAGATCACTGTATATAAATTAATAGACTAAATGTTGAGTGCTTCAGAAATTTCAAGCTTATATTGGTCACCATCTGGCAATACACTAGACTCTCTCAAATCAGCCCAGCTTGAGACCAGAGGTTGTGCAGATATCTGGTCATTGCTTTGTTTACATTTTAAAAAAGTAATTTGAATGTAATAATGCAACTTAAATTATAATAAATTCTTATAATATATTAAAATAATATAAATTAAGATAATTTTAAAAATGATTAAATTATTAAGAGTAAAAGTCAAGTAAATAATTAATAATGCATAATTAAATATTTGCATAATTTTTTCTTGAAGTTTTTTTCTGGAAACTTGCCTCATAAAGATATACTACTAATTCACAACATCAAAATCATAAAATAAGGAAGTTTTATTTCAGGTTTAGCCAGACTTAATAAAAAAAAAAAAGGTTTGATTAATACATAATATATATTTGGTAAAAAGATTATGTACCTAGCAATACATTAAAATTTTTGAGATATAAGTTTATACTTCCTAAAAGAAAAAGCATGAATTCAGTTATATTAACAAGAATTACATATTAAAATGCATACAGAATGATATAAAAATAAAAAAAGTCTAATTTTTTTTCTACATCTGAACTGAAAGTTTCATTGTTTACATCTGCGATGATGTGCGAATATTAGGCGTTTGCAGATTTTAGGGTTCGGATTTGAGAGAGTCTACTGTATTGCTGAGTGATGTTTTGGCCTTCACTGATGTGTCTAATGCTTGAGCTATACTGGGTCAATATTGCTTTTCATTTCTGTAATATTTTCATCTCTTCTAAAATGTTGCATCTTTTTGTTACATAGAAAGCTGAATGAAAATCCTATGCATGCTTTACCCATGAACTTAAACTTTTATTTCTAGATCATGGATACAGATGAAGGAAATATTGATTCGCTGCCTGATGAGATGCTCATCCATATTTTCACTTATCTGTCCCAGAATAAACTGGGACAAATTGCACGGTATGTAAAGTTCATTTATCACTTTAATATTCAAATATTAGATAAAGAATGGGTGTTCAAACTTTAAATGAGGTATTTTTGAATATTAATCAGGGGTTCATCCAGGCAAAATTTGGGACATATTTAGGGCCCCTTCACAAAAATATATTTAAGTAAACAGGCCCCTTCTCAAAAATGAATTTAATTAAATGGGCCCCTTTACAAAATTCCTTTTTATAAAACAGGCCCCTTCACAAAATTCCTTTTTATAAAAACTCATTATTTTTATTTTGTTAGGTTTGAAAATGTGTGATTTGAAAATAAATCACACATCATCAGAAATGAAAACTTTAGCAAAAGTGTTTTAAAAAGTTTTTGTTAATAAATGCCATGTTTGAATTTGAGTAACTGGATTTCAACTTTCATTACAAAATGTTATTTTTCACAAAAATATAATAAAATTCACAAAAATAACTTTTACTTTTCACAAAATGGGCCCTAAGGAAAAGAACCTGCATCGACCCCTGTAAATTCTAAAAAGTATCAACAATGTTATAACCTTTATCACCTTTATAGAAAATTTCAATCTTTTGTTACTGGCCATTTTTATTTTTACAGCAAATGTCTAGAAATATTTTTTTTTCACACTTGACAACATAGTTGAAAAAAAGTTTGATTTCAGATAGTCTTAAATAAATTCAAATGTCATGTAATTGATGTATTATGACTTTGAGATTTACTATGGTATGTTAACTATTGAAAGGGTGTGTGTAGTATTTATAATTCATTGGCAGGAAAACTGAAAGAACCCTGTTACATTATGATATATGTAGAAAAATTATTTGTTTTTTGCTGATGTTACACTATTTCAAACATAATAAAGTTGATATGTATTTCTGAGGTTACTAAAAAAAAAAAAAAAATGCTTTCTGTAGAATATGCAATGCAAGAAATTTATCATTAATTTTGATAGTATCATGCAACAGATTTTTTTTTTTTTTACATAATGACCCACAAGAGAAAATTGTTTGTAGCATATTTATTTTGGTTAACAATAATGATTGCTTGAAGTGAGTTTTCAGTTATGGCATGCATTTTTAAATTTAATATTTATTTATATTCACTGTATATGAGCATGAATTATTTAAGTGTTTTTTAATTGAGTTATGCATTTATTTACCAACCGAATTATATTCAGTATACTAAAAGTCTTATAGAATTCTTATCTAAAAGAATATATACATATCCTCAAGGAACTGGGTATATTGTCATTTATAAATTGTAGTTTTTTAAATTACATTTTTGTTGTGCCATGTGTTTTTTTCTTAATTAAATTTTTATATTAATGTGAGGCATGTTTAAAACTGTATAGATAATATATACAGGGTTGTACAAAATTATTCAAGTATTTTTCTGTCTATTGACAGAAATTGCTGAAGATGAATTTTCAGTTATTATACATCTTATAAACTAAGCTAAATTATAGCACACTATGTAGTGTATATATATAGCATGGGTGAAAGTCCTCCATCCTATAGCAGAAATCAGTCTTTTTTAGATGAAGACTGAAAAAAAGACTGAGAGAAAATATTCATCTCTGACTGGAATCTGTAATGACAAAACACAAATATATCTTCCGTAGTCATAAATAATTTAGCTCTGAAAAGGTTGCTTGAGCAGATGACCAACGTTATAGTTTGATTACTTTATGTTTTCAACTACTGCCTGCAGCTCCTCGCTACATGTATGCAAATTACTGAGTTCACGGAGTTTGCAAGCATAGTATTATTCCTTTGACCCTGCATCAAATATATATATATATATATATATATATATATATATATATATATATATATATATATATATATATATATATATATATATATATATACACAGCAGGATTGCTACACCACCTGGAGAACCTGGAAAAGTCAGGGAATTGGAAAATTGGCCAAATAAGTCGGGGAAAAGTCATGAAATTTCAATATTTTTTCCAAAATCTGGAAAAGTCAGGGAGTTTGATAAACTTTCATTGTGATCTCCAAGAAAGTTCGATCGTTGCACTGTCGGAAATAAAAATCTTGCATGGTTTGGCAAATTCTATATTTAAAAGAAAGAAAAAATCATCTAAATTACCCTTTTCTATACACCTTAGCAAATAGTTAAAATTTTGAATACTCATTACAGATTTTAAAACTTTTTCCAGCAGTTATTTTCAAGTAATGATAAGCAATTATCACAAATCTCCATCTCCCCACTAAAATGTCTGCTTCCTCCCCCTTTCAACATTCTTTTGAAAATAAAGTTTATCTGAACATTAGTGATTTTGCAATACAGTAGACTAAATGAATGATGACTCAGTGCACAAATATTGTGTAGCAAGTTTGTACAGTTTGTAGAAAACTTTATTTGAAAGCTTGTAATTGTCATAAATTATTAACGAGAGCAATTCCAATTGTAAACCTCAAACTAAAGTTGTTATTATTTTAGTAGGAGAATTGGGATAAAGAGCTTTTGATTTTTACCAACTCTATTCAGGAAATTTTACTGTTTTTTGAGTGATATAACATTTGTTTTAACTTCGGCATGTCCACTATGCACTACATTGCTAGACTAGAATTTTCTTGAAATATACCTGGAAAAGTCAGGGAATTTCATTCTCCCATACCAGTAGCAACCCTGATATCGGGTCATTCCATGGTAACTTATGTTACATTTAGAACAATTTACACCAGTAATTTTAGTAATATAACTCCAAAAAATATTCAAATGTAAAATTGGCATGATTTGTTAATTAAACCTATCCAAAGCTGAATTTGGATGAAAATTATCTAAAAAATGAGAATGAAAATTATATATTTTTTTTATAACTTACATTCTTTTTTTCTGTAATATCTGTTACCAGCATTCTAAATATAACTGCCAGAGTTCAAGAAATAACTCTAAAATTAGGTAATTTTCATCTAAATTCAGCTTTGAATAGGTTTAATTAACAAACCATGCCAAATTTACATTTTGAAATTTTTTGTTTTATATTACTAAAATTACAGAAGTAAACTGTTCTAAATTTAATGTAAGTTACCATGGAATGGCCACATATATATATATATATATACAGTTGGCTCTCTGTTTATCAACTTTCAAGAAACCTTGAAAAATCGTCCTTAAATAGAGATCATCCTTAAACAGAATTTGTGGAAAAATAATATTTAAAAAACATTTCCCTTCACACTTTACAGGCTTAGGACTATCAATACATTTCTCAATATATTGGTGTGTTTAGAACTGTTTTATATATTTATTTAAATTTATTTTATGTTTTCTTTCTTTCTTTTTATTGATATGAATATAATACTACATATTTTTATTGCACAAATACAAATTGCATTAACTATACTGCATATAAGAACAACATACATTGCTACTTACAGTACAATAAAAATATTTATAATACATTTAATTAAGCAAATTAAGTTTTTGTAAAATCAAAAAGTGTAGATTGTTTCAATGGTGATCTAATTTTTAGTACCCTTGCTTCAAGCTTCTCAAGAAGGTTGAATGAGTCATCTTCCATATTCGACAAAACAATGGACTGGCAAAAAATATCCAGGGTAGAATTTGCATCTGGGTAAGAAGGAGGTGGTGTCTCGCTTACTGTATCATCAGCTTCATCACCATCTTCTGCATCTGAAGTTGCATGTTCATTTGCAGTGTCTTCATAAATTTGATCTAAATTTATGAAATCGGTTGTTAAAACGTCTTCTTCAAAATTGATAGAATTTTTTAGGGGCGGAGGGAGAAAACGAATCATCACATTCCAACAATTACACCCTTCTCCTTTATCTATACTCATCTGAATTGTAATAAACCTTGTTTTTCTATCAGAAAAAGTTCCCTCGTCTAACATGTTTAAAGGGATTGGGACAAAAAAAACTACGTGAAAATCGTCATTAAGTAGAAACAATTTCATCTTTAAATAGAGGTTTTTTTACTTAAAGGAGCCGGGACCACAAAGTATTGCCCTTAAATAGAGATTGTCGTTAAGTAGAGCGACGTTAAACAGAGAGACGACTGTATATTAGGGTGGAACTAAAAAACGAAGTTTCGAATTTTATATTCTAATAGTGATTATTTTTTTCCTTTTTAACTCCATAAAAAGAAAATATTTTTCTTTTAATTTTAAAATGATATTCTCCGGTTCCTCAAAGTGCCTGATTTTCCATAAAAAACGAAAAAAAGCCAATAATTGCATGAAAAGTTTTTTAAGCTTATTGTTAAATTTATATTTTGAAAAATTAAATTAAGTGTTAATGTCCTGTAATAAAGAGAATAATTTAGTTTGAGTGCCTTAGAAAAGTTAGCCCCACTTTATTTGACTTTTGTAGAAGCCAGCGTCGTGGGCGTCGGCTTTCATTGTCTCTGATTTATTTGTTTTGCGACACATAACAAGTTAGTCCAATTTAACAGGTGTTAACAGTTTCTTTAATTATTTTTCGATAAACATTCGGTGTCAAAAGTGACAAAGTCTGTTAATGTACCTAAATCTAGATAATTGTTGAAGTGTCCTGTATTTCATGAACCAAAACAATTAACATTAGACTGTCATCTTTGACGAACATATGAAGAAGTTATGAAACATTATTTTTGGGTTCAATTTAACTTAAAATCTGACAGCTGGAATCTGGTACACACTATTTCTAAAATATCTAAAGCTGTTGATGATACCATTAAAAGTGTATTGCTGAGACCTTCAATTCCAATGGTTTCTGATATACAAATCATAAAAAATGATTAGAGACTAGTGCGAGAAATGTCAAAATTTGAAGAAAAATATTAAGATTAGAAAGAATAATCCCACATCCAATATAAAATTGCAAAATGTTAAGTAATCCTGTAAAAAACATTTCTTTGTGTAAAAGCACTAAATATTATCGTGTATCAGAACAAGAACGTCACTTTCTCAAAGACCAAAGAGAGATGGGGTGATGACAATAGGATCAATAGATATAAAAACTACAAAAAATGTGTAGCAAGACTGGAAATGGAAATATCAAGGAAAAAAGTTATTTTAAAACAAAAAAATGATGTTTTGATTGAATGATCGTCAAGTGTAAAAAACAGTTCGGAAGGAAATAGTTCAATCGGTTGTTTTTCTAAACCTGAATTTGATAATCAACATGGTGAGAGAACCGGAGTATTAGACAGAACTGCAAATTTGATTGAAAATGGCACCTTAGAAGATATGGGTATTTCTGATGATAATAAAGAAAAGGTAACTGAAAGAAGGACTTGAAGATGACAAAGAGAAAAGAAAAGGAAGAATTTGAAAGAACAGAAAGACGAAATGAGTTAATTTTAGAAGGTTAGTATTTTGATGGCAGAAAGGATAACGCTATGATAACTGAAGCAGAGGGAAAAAAGTATAAAGAATCATTAAAGACGAGCATCTGGTATCAGTTCAAAAACCAGGATAAAAGTATATTGGTCATATTTCATTGACATCTTCTTCTTATATTAATATAGCCACTGCAATTTTGGTGTATTTTCAAAATAATAATACAGACATTTCAAGTTTGAGAGTTATTAGGTGAAACAGAAACGCCTTTAATGCAGGATGCAAATCTGGAGTTGTTAAAACATCAGAAGCAATACCCTAAAAACTTTATAATGGATAATTTGATTATTACATGCAAATGAACTTTTTTCTTAGATACTTATTTCAACATCTTGCTGGAAAAACTACGGGTACAAAAGGATTTTCTGGACCAGTAGGAAAGTGACTTGAAAAAATGCAAACATATTGAAATTATAGACTGTAAAAACATTGACGGTCTGATCGGATGAAGAACTTAAAAAAAAGTACAAACAGGGGATACACCTGAATTTTAGATTTTCCTTGTCATACTCAAACAGTGGAAACGTGTGTCAAAATTGTCCCGCAAGCTGCGTCAACCGTCTTTAAATATTAAGCAAAAGATGGCTTTATCTTGGGAAAGTTGAATTTCCACAATGTAATGAAAAAGTTTGCCTAAAAAGACAGCAGGTTGAATATCCAATTTAATTTATTCATAACAAAGGGAGGTAAGGAGGGTGGAAGTCGATATTTAACCACCTTCTCGTGGTGACTTCTGGATAGTATTTGCTAAATAAAAGAAGATATGAGCTAACAGCTATGTTGTTTACTTTAAGTTACTTTATACTGAAATTTCAAAACTTTGACCTCCTTGAGGAACTGGAAAACAATTTAAAAAAACCTTTTCAGCCAAAAGTTTAGACATCCAAAAAGGCAAAAAGTTTTCACTATTACACATTAAAATAAAAAAGTTTTTTTTTTACCCTATACTTAAGTTCCACCCTACTGTATATGTATATATATATAGAGAGAGAGAGATGCTAGAGGATTGCCAACAGAAGAGAAACTTCTTTTCTCTTCTGGTTTCTGAGCTGCATGATGTGCGAAATAGAAGTGCAGTAGTCAGAAGTGCAAGGCATGGGCAGTTTCTTTAGGCAGAGGCGATATTGTAGATGTAGGGGAACCTGGGGCAGAATGGGGTACCATGTTGAAAGTATGTTTTAAAAATATAAAAGAGTTAATTAAGAGAGCTGCAAAATTTTCTATGAATGCATTATAATGTAATAACTACAAAAATGTAATAATATTGTAAGAAAACAAAAGAACAATATAGTATTTTTTTTCAGAAACAGAACATCGTCATTTGCCCCTGGTATGGGGCAGAATGGAGTGGTAGGGACAAGTAATTATTAAAACATATAAAACTAGTAGAAATGCAAAAAAAAAAAAAAAAAAAAGTTTGCTCTATAATTATTTAGTTTTAAGTGACTATAAAGTTTTAGCTACAGTTTTCATTGATTGTATCCTTTTCTTAAGCCTATTTACAAAATTCACATGCTAGAACAGTCTCATCATCTTCGCTATCTATTGCCACACAGGAATTGTTTTCCCATTTTTTACACATGGAACAAGTGATACAACCTTCAACCGACTTTGAGTAAAATTCGCTGCAATATAAACATTCACAGTCAGAACATGGTAGTTGATACATTTCGGACCCCCATTCTGTCCGACCCATTCCGTCCCAGGGACACAATATAGGTTTTTGAGGTAAGGTCACTCGAGAAAGATACGTAAGCAAACGTTTAACTATACGAAACAAAAAACAATTAAACATACTTCAAGCATGAACTAACTATATTTGAAATGTAAAGAAGTATGTATGCCTTACTTTGGTTACAAAATCATCAGAAATTACAATACAGGAGTGAAAAGTCACACAACGAAAAATTTATGCACCAATGCTCTTGAAAATTAAACTAACATGGATGCCAAAGTTGAACAGCAACAAGTTTTCTTACTTCTGCTTATTGTCACTCGCTGGCAGCACCTCCTTGACATTGAAAATCATCAAACTTCATCCCACCCTGGTACCCGTTGTGCCCCGGGCTCCCCTATATGTAATGTACTGATTAGCATTTGTCCTTCTGTTTATCTCTGTGCTATATTATGTATTTTCTTGATGTACACTTTAGCAACTTCAAAATATTTTAAAGCATTCGAACTTGTTAAAGTTTAAAATAAAAAGGAATCAATTTTATCAAAGAATCAGATGATCTGTAAGCACTAGATTCTAGACTAAAAAAAAATGGAGGTTTCCATGGTTAAATATATGTGATATACAGGGTGTTTCAGCACAGCGGATACAAAGTTTCAGGAGATATAGAGTACACCTAGGCGATGGAAAATCGCATAGCAGTACATGGTCAGAAACGCTTTTCTGGTGCTGTAGTGATGACACACTCACTGTACACATGAAATCATATGTATTAAACACTTACCATGCATTTAAAAGTATAAGCACTCACCATTGCCTTCGATTTTTGTCGAATTTATAATCCAGAGATCCATATAAATAAGGAGAATTACTGCATGGAACAATTTATCCTGAAACCAGTTATCCAGAATGATATTTCCAATTGACTTATTTCAGAAAAATAAGGCATACTGTTCCAGTTTGATATGTATATTACTTTAAACATTACAACTTGCATGATATAACTTGATTCTAACAACTAAAATTTGAAAAGAAAGCATATTTAGTTATATATTGGGCATTTTGATGTTTATGCATAGGAAAAAGGGGAGTTTTTGTTTCCAGGGTATTTCTATAAATTGCCTTCTTTTAAACTTTGATTAATGTCTGATCTTGTTTGGACTTGAATAGTCTAATAATTAATTTGAGGTCAAAACACTCTCATAGCCATAAATATTCTATAAATCTGATCAAATAGATGTTAGTTTAATGCCTGACCAGTTATCCATCTGACCCCAACCATTCTGGATAAAGGTTTCTGTACTGTATTCGCATACTTTAATATACCACATTATTGAATTTTTCTCTAATGGTTCATGAACAAATCGTCCTTTTATCTTCTATACCAGTGTGATAGATCTGCACACTAATTACACTTCCTGGCAGGGCTTAATTTCTAACAAAAAAGTACCGGAGCTCTACTATTCTGCAGAACCGGTACAACAACCATACCGCCCCCCCCCCACCCTGTCATTCAATCTGCATGTTTTTATTTCGTACATTATTTGCAAAATTTAAAGCATTTTTTTCTTTAGCAAAATATAAATTTTAAATATATTTATCAGCATATACTTAGCTCTCAACTATTCTACTTTTTAGTTATCACTCCTTCTGAATAGTAATCTTTACCTGATTTTAAAGTTAATTAATTGAAGAATTCTGCGATTAAATATGGTAAGGATTATTGATTAGGAAATAGTGTTAACACAAAAAAAAGATTGTTCGCAGCTATGCATTTTTAAGAAAAAATGAATGAAATTTACAGAAATTAACATTTATATGCTGAAGAATGGAACAATGTTTTACAATTTCCTATAAAAGGTGCATATCTTAAACTATGATCGATTCTTCCGCATAACAATCTTTAGTGGTGAGTCTCTGAAAATCAGATTGAATTAAAACTTTGACACCGTTATCAGAAAGAACCGATGCTTTTATAGAAAAAGGAGGAATACTGCTCGATTGCTTTCTATCAGAATAACAATAACATGGCAATTATATCTACTTACAAATGAAAGTGATTTTGTAAATGTGCAGAGCAAAGCCTTAGCATGGGTACCGTTCATGATTTAAAAAAAAAAAATAGAAAAATCACTAACGTGATTTTTATACTCGTACGCAATAGAAGACAAAAAACATCAAAGAAACAAAACTTCAAGCTGATGCTCGTTGGCTAAAGCAGAAAATATTCTTTTCAGGTTAGATATCTAAATAAAATTAAAAACTAAAACCCAACCAATAAAAATTATCCTACTGTCACAAAAGAAAATCGAACTGAAAGCAAATTCATTGTTCAGTCTCTTTAGTGGCGTCGTATTAACAACACGTTGTCGCCGACATAATTTGAAATAGAAAAACACGATTTCAGTTTCCCCTTCATTTTGATCAAGATAGCATTAAAATGATATGAAATAGAATATAATAAGTAATTTTAAAGGAGGAAAAGTTTTTTTTCTATACATGAATAAAAATTTTAATTGTGATACATTTTGAGCTAGAGTCGGTCCAAGCCCAAAATCTATTATAAAAATTTTGAGTCCGTTTTATCTCCATCTTCTATGGTAAAAAACAATGCAAAAGCTTGGAGATGGGAAGGAAAGAAAAGAGTAATTTAGACTTCGTTTTTTCGGAAGCGCAATTGCACTGGGCTCCGGAGCCCTGTATTTATGAGCTCCGGTGAATTCCGACCAATATTTGAATATTTACTAAAAACAGAGAAGTACCGGAGCCGGGCTCCGGCGCAAATTAAGCCCTGCTTCCTGGTCCATTTCACCATGTCTGGACATTTCTCAGCTCGGGGAGAAGTCTCATAAGCAGGCAAGGAGAGCCCACACTGTCTCCCATTCGTCCTTACCGCATCATTGCTTGTACTAAGCCCATTCACAAGGCAATTCCTCCTTTGGTACAACTGGCATTCCATGAAAGTTTGCAAAATAGCATTTGAAATCCCTGGACGCAGATAGCCAACATGCAAATTCTTAGGTTCTATTCCATACATCTGAATGAGGGCCTCTCTGATATCAAGGCATGTGCTTCTTTATCCTGTCTGCATACAGCCCACTCCTTTTTCCATAACCCATGGCTATCAGGGTTTAGCTTCCATATGCTCATTACACAGCATTCTGTTTTGTATGTTACAGCCAAAGACTATAGTCCATAGACTGGAGGAGTACCACTTGGATATCAAGGCCCTCACACCTTATACAGTCTGCACATGGCTCGCTCTTTCACCATAACCTGCCGCTCTCAGTAGGCATCCTTGGTGCCCTTTTTACATGGAAAAATCTGGGGCCCATGGAGAAGTCAACCGATCATTTTCAACTCTGCCTTTTTACTGAACCTTTTTTCTCAAGTGAGAGGCACTATGACAATTTTTACATCATAAACCTTATGCCCTTAAACGCATGCCTCCTTACTACTCAGCAATCCACTAAAAATGCACTGAACAACAAACACAAAATTTCCTTAAAATATTACCACTTCCAGACAAACAAAACATCTAATTTCTGACACACTTTCTTATTGGCATAAATCCCTGTATCATGGTAGGGGAACCTGAGGCACAATGGGGGACCGGGATGGAATGAAGTTTGAAATTTTTCAGTGTCAAGGAGGTGTTGCCAGCGAGTGACAATAGGCAGGAGTTAGAAAACCTATTGCCATTCAACTTTGGCAGCCATGTTAGTCTAATTTTCATGAGCATTGGTGCGTAAATTTTTTGTTGTATGATTTTTTGCTCCTGTATTGTAATTTCTGATGATTTTGTAACAAAGGTAAGGCATACATACTTGTTTACATTACAACTATAGTTAGTTCATGCTTGAAGTACGTTTAATTGTTTTTAGTTTCATGTAGTCAAACGTTTGTTTACGTATCTTTCTCAAGTGACCTTACCTCAAAATCCTAAATTGTGTCCCTGGGGCGAATGGGTGGGGCAGAATGGGAAATGTTTGTAACTATAATGTTCTGACTGTGAATCTTTATGCTGTGGTGAATTTTACTCAAAGTCAGTTGAAGGTTGGTTCGCTTGTTCCATGTGCAAAAAAATGGGCACACAATTCTTGTGTGGTAATAGATAGCGAAGATGATGAAACTGTTTTAGCGTGTGAAGTTTGATTGTATCCTTTTCTTAAGCCTATTGACAATGAAAACTAGTTAAATCTTTATAGTCTCTTGAAAACTAAATAAATATAAAACAAACTATTTTTTTTTGCATTTCCACTAGTTTTATATGTTTTTATAATTAATATAATGTCCTTACTACCCCAATGGGGCAAATGACATAATGTTCTGGTTCTGAAAAAACTATATTGTTCTGTTACAATATTATTATATTTTTGTAATTATTACATTATAATGTGTTTATAGAAAATTTTGCAGCTCTCTTAATTCTTTTATATTTTTAAAACATATTTTCAACTTGGTACCTTGTTCTGGACCAGGTTCCCCTAGAATCCATTACACACCCACTTAATTTTCCATTCCATACCTAAAAACCCACATGGTACCAAGACACAGCTGCACTTGAATTTTCTCTAGATCATAATCAACACAATTCCCACACATAGAGTCAAAGTCCTGCTGCTGACATTTTGTTGCTTATTTATATTGAGAGAGAAAAGTGAATGGCACAAAATTTGACTTCCTATGATACAAAAAGTGCAATGAATCTGAACCTTTAAATAAAGAGTTTGTTCCAAAATTTATTGCATTGGCCTGCCATTCCTGCCATTACTTGTTTATACTATGTACAACCATCTGATAAAGGATGTACCATCTGCAAACTGCACAAAAATCTAAAGGCTGTTTATGCCAAGTTAAAATGCATAAATAAGACATAAAACTTGTAGTTTCCTCAGAAAAATAAAAAAATTGTGTAGTGTCCTCCTGAAATGCTAAGCTAGCAGCCCAATTTTGCTATACAAAGAAAAGCTAGTAAAATGCCCAAGTTGTAATATTTTACTTACATTAAAAGTAACAAATTTGAAAGGTGTAGATTGCAAACCTCACACTCTCCACTTAACTTAATCAGTTTTTTGCATTTTTCACAAAACTATTATTAATAAACATGATATATTGGCACAATTTTTTTTGTGATATATTTGTTGCCATAGCAACTACTTGCACCTGTATTAATTCTGGTAAAGCTAGAATTTAAATTTAAATATAGAAAATATGAGTTTAGCAGCAAACTTTTATCGGTAATGTTAGTTATAAGCCCTTTTTCTTCTTCCTTGTAAGTCTAGTTGAGGGTTTTAATAGCTCATCCACTGTATGTACACCTTTAATACTTAAATATTACAACAATTAATATTAAAACGCTCAAATGAATGTTCAACTTTAAAAAGACTTCGAGGTTAGTGGAGCAAGTTCCCATGATCCTTGGTAAGTCTCCCTGATTGGTTGAAACTGGAGAGTGTGAATTTAGCTGCAAAACAGTTGTTGGATAATGTAAATTACACATCAAAATGAGATTTTCAACATATTTTTTTTCAGCCTTAATATATTAATCATAGTCCAAATCACTATTACAGTTCACTTCAACTTAAAAAGATGAACATGGTGATATGAATAACTCAATATATTAAAACAGTGGATAATGTGACTTTTGCATCTATTTCATTCATTTAGGCTTTAAAAAGTTTGTCAGAATTAATTAATATGAAAATTAAATTATTTTTACTTATATCTAACTTTCTTTATACTTATAAAAAAAAAAAAATAAGGGGGAGGGTGCTATTGAAAATCTAAGAATAAAGAAAATTAAAATTACCTAACTTATTTAATGATTTCACTTTAATATAAAACAAGTGGGTAAGTGGGATCACAGATCACACAGAGGGTTTCGTTTAATATTTCTTTCAAAACACTTTATCCTTTTGCGAAATCTGTTACTTCCACATTTTGCAACCAGGGGGCGCAGTCTATTCTACACAAACCTCCATTTTACAACTTATCCGTAGATATATTAGTCGAGGGGATCGGGTCTATAGCACCCGATATAGGTAGGCGCCCCCTGGTGGTAAAAAGTAGAACTGAAATATGTAATGCTATGTGCATAATATGAAAGAGTGGTCAAAGTGGTGTCGGCAAAAGTTAGAAAAGTACCCACCGGTTGCAATGGGGGGAGGTTGGAAAAACTGCTTAAAATACACAAGTTAGATAGAGCACGGTGGGTCAATAATATAAGACTTTTTGAAAATTTTATGATTTTTTTGTGCGATCGCAAGTGTTCTGCTATACGTATGCAAAATTACAAGTCTTCAACTTAATAGGGGATCAGTTAGAAAAAAGAAAGCTTAAAATACATAAGTTAGAGTGCAGAGGGTTAAATATAAGACTTTTTCAAAATTTTATGATTTGTCGTTTGATTTGAGGTGTTCAGCTATAAGTATGCAAAATTTCAAGTCTTAAACTTAATTAGGGACTCAGTTAGAACAAAAAGATTAAAATATACAAGTTAGAGCCCAGAGGGTTAAATATAAGACTTTTTCAAAATTTTAGGATTTGTCGTTTCATGTGATGTGTTCAGCTATAAGTATGCAAAATTTTAAGCATTCAGCTTAATTAGTGGTTTAGTTAGAACAAAAAGAATAAAATACACAAGTTGGAGCCCAGAGGGTTAAATATAAGACTTTTTCAAAATTTTAGGATTTTTCGTTTGATGTGATATGTTCAGCTATAAGTATGTAAAATTTCAAGTCTTAAATTTAATTAGGGGGCTCAGTTAGAACAAAAGATTAAAATACACAAGTTAGAACCCAGAGGGTTAAATATAAGACTTTTTCAAAATTTTATGATTTGTCGTTTGATATGATGTGTTCAGCTATAAGTATGCGAAATTTTAAATCTTCAACTTAATTAGGGGCTTAGTTAGAACAAAAAGTTTAAAATACACAAATTAGAGCCCAGAGGGTTAAATATAAGACTTTTTCAAAATTTTATGATTTGTCGTTTGATGTGACGTATTCAGCTATAAGTATGCAAAATTTTAAGTCTTCGATTTAATGAGGGGCTTAGTTAGAACAAAAAGATTAAAATACACAAATTGGAGCCCAGAGGGTTAAATATAAGACTTTTTCAAAATTTTAGGATTTGTCCTTTGATGTGAGGTGGTCAGCTATAAGTATGCAAAATTTCAAGTCTCCAACAGATACAGTTTCTGAGAACGGGCTCTGCGACGGACAGACAGACAGAGGAGCGAGACGAATAGGGTTTCGTCAGATCAACGAAACCCTAAAAAAAAGAAGGGGGGGGGGGGGAGTGAAACCAGTCTTGTGAAAATATTAATCAATTTTATATATTTGAACAGATTTAATTTACTTAGAAGATAGGAAAGAGGTGGATGAGTCAATAAGGCCTTAACAATGTATTGCACTAAAATTTTGAAATTTATTAAAATATAGTAAAATAGAAAAATCTATAATATAAATACAGTAAAAAAAATATGTAATAGCTGAAGAAACATTTTGCTACATATAATTGCCTTTTTATTCTGATAATTTCAGAGTTTTAAGCACGTAGTTCGTTTATATATGGGACATTCTCGCAATCTTTTGACTTTCGGGAATAAAAATCTGGTGAAATTAAACTTGCTAAAATAACATTTTAATCTGATAGACTAAAATGATTCTAGCCTTACTGATTCAAAATAAAGAAAAAATGGTCAGCAGCAAAAATGTTTTTATTTAACTGAGGTTTAAGTTAAACTTGGGTGTTTAATTTCCCTTACCATTTTACCCCTATAACTTTTTATTTTTTTCTAAATTTTTACTTATGAATTTGCATAGTACCCACAGGACATTCAAATAAGAAATAATAACAATCTATTATTATTAATACAAAATTTTGGTATAATATTGTCTTAAAGGGGTGTTAAAGAAGCAATGGTAAGGAAAAATAAGGGGACGGAAGGGGGAAAAAGTTACGGTAAGGATAGGATGGTAAGGAAAATTACCACTATTTTTAGGCAAATCATGTTAAGACTAAGTGATAGCCACAAAGTTCATTGATTTTTAGAAGCAGTTATTTATATTGGATTAAATAATAATAAAAAAAAAATTAATTTACCTCGAAAAGTGCAGGAATAAACCTTAGGGACGGTAAGACTACCCATAAAGCCACAATGCTTGAAATTGATATTTAAATGCTGATTTAAATTCTGCAGAAAATTATCTGTCAAAGAATTTTAGACATTCTTTCTCTAGCATGAGAAAAAAACTTGAAAAAAATTCTGTGACTGCATTTGAAGTGATTTTCTGTATAAGTTTACAAGAGGGACGGTAAGGAATCTAAAACCCAGGGACAGAGTTCAAAAAATAATATCAACCATGAAAATGTGTGCAGGTTAACTTTTTACTACATATTTATATAAAGCAATTGTACGAATTTGTTCAAATTCGTATGATAACTTTACCAATCAGTTTGATTGTGTTAAAAAAATAATAGTTCATAAAGCAATTGACCCAGTTTCGGAAAAAAATGACATAAAATTACTTTTATTGAAACAATTTTATACAGACAGCTCCAAACTTAAAAATTAGCATTAGGGACACGGGACGATATAGGAGTTGTCCTGGTATTTGGACCCCCAACATCGTCCAAAACTTATTTATCTCGTTAATATTGTTATGCAATCATGCAATGGGATGTTCTCCAGTATATGAAATAAAAGAAACACAAGAATATGTAAAAAAATAAAAATTATTATTCAGGGACATAAAAGTCAAAATATTGTAAGAATGCCCCATATGTGTTAAATTTGTGCTTTATTTATGTTATTTTCTGATGAAGTTTTAATTTCTTTATGGATTATCAGCTGGAAACAAATGCTAAATTGCCTATAGGGTTATATTGTTTTAAGTGCAAATGGTTTAATCTTCTGTAATCGTCTACATGCTGTAGTAATGATAGATAAAAAAAATCATGATTAAAAATTATTTTTTAAAACAAAAAATTAGTAAATTGTGATAGTTTTCAAATAAATTGTTTGTGAAAGAACACATTTTTTTTCTATTCCACTGTGTAAAAATTGAATTTTTTTTGTATTTAAATGTTTAAAAAGCACAGTAAAAGTGAAATTTAATCATCAGGTTTATGCCAGCTTAAACAGCCAACCTGCTTAATGCCAGCTTTGCATCAGATGTTGCCAACATAAAAATGATAGCAGCATTACCCATGGACACATTTGTCATTCATAATATAATATAGATAGGCTATAGGGTCATTCCATGTCAGTTCAGGCAGGCATGTAACCCACCATCACAGATTTTGATGAAACTGTGTGTGTTTGTTCCTTTTATTAAGATATGATTCCCAGTATTTTTTTTTTACTCCTTGGTCAAATAGTTTCTGAGAAAAAAATTGTCAAAATTTTGAAAAACTGCCATCAGTTGGCATTCTTGACTGCTCGATTTTCAAATGTAGCATGACATAAATATGATCATATTTCAATATCTATTCCACAAATCATCTTCAAATAATTTATGCATAATATATAGGGTATGTATTTTATGAAAAAAAGTACTGTTACGCTTATATAAGATTTTAAGTGTGTCTAAAAAAATGTTTAATCTTTGAAGTCGTGATTTTTTTATGAAAAATAATGCATTAACTAAAATAGCATTATTAACAAAAGGCGGTATTTTTATTAAATTTATTTTTTGTGGGGGATATATTTAAAGGTGTCCTTTACCTGATTCTGAAATAAAAGTAGTGGGATTTTGGGTGTTTTTAGTAGTATTTCATATTTAAAAATATTTTGAGGCGTATTTCAAATCAAATCAAGCAGAGTCATTCCATGTCAGTTCGCCTAAGACATTTAATTCACTGTCACAAATTTCAATGAAACTGGGTATGTTTATAGCTCATTTTAAGACAGGATCAAGGAAATTAAAGGTGATTACAAGTAAAATATTTTTTAAGATAAAAAAAATATCTAAATTTTGAAATTTTTTTAAAAATATTTTTAATGACAGATCTATATTCAAAGACTGCATAAAAAAAAGTCGTTTCAATATAAAATCACTAAATAAGTTTCAAATAATGTATATGTGACAAATAATGTAGGCAGATTATTATTTATTGTTGTTTGTCATGTTTAAATGCTAAGAGTGTGTTTAATCTTGTGAATTCTTAAAATCAAGAATTTTGTGAAAAATAATGTGTTAATCAAAAATTTATTATTAACCAAAGGCAGACTGTTATTACTTTTTTTAATTGTACGTAAAAATATCTTTTCAATAGTTATAAAAATAGTGAAAATATGAGCAATTTTAACAAAATTTTCATAAAATGTGAATGTTTAATGATAAATATTGAAGCTTTTCATGCTAAGATGTACTAAAATGACTACGATATCGTGTATTTCTACTGTTGCTTAAATATAATACATATAATAATAAAATAACAAATATTATTTATAGCAATAAAAATTAAATTAAATAGTATCAGTTCCTTTACCAACACTACATTGCTCAACTGCCGACTTAAAATCAACAGCCCACTCTTATTGAAAAATACTTTCAACTGTTCAAATAATAAATAAACTCCATTTAAAAACTTTAATATCAACTTATTATCTTAAGACGATAAAAATAACTAAACAACATGATGAATTTACAAATCAGCTTTTAATTGAAAAGTCATGAAATGGTCCCTTTAAATATTGTTGTTCATCGAGTCAATCAAAACAAATTATATAAAAAAAATAGTGAGCCTAATATGCTGACTGCAGTGACACTTCTAACAAAACTAATTAATTCATTACCATCTGAAATCAAACCCGAAAGATCAAAAAGAAAAAAAATCATCTGTAGTGTGAATGTGACATACTCAGTGGTTGTTGAGGTAGGAATGTCTTTGTGACATTTTCACCTGTACTTCAATAAAATATAAACATGTAAGCTTTTTTCATTCATCCAAATTAAGGGTGTATTCGAAAAAATATTTTTCCACCCTCAACAGCTCGAAACTTTCTGAGACATTTTCAGACTCATTTTTAAAAGTAAAAACATGAAACTTGCTGGGATGATTTCTGAAGGCATGTTTAACATGCCGTGTGATTTCATTTTCAGCTCAATTAATTAGAATTTGATTTTTAAACAATTATTTTCTCAGTATGACCATTTTTTTCATTCCCAGATCGCCCGCTTCGGAAAATTCGGTTCAAAATGCCAACTTTGACAGCGTTTTTTACAGTATTTTCTGCATTTATCAAAAAATTAAGAAGCACCACACATTATATAGTTTCTAAATAAGAGAATTTCCAAGTTTGATGCGTTTGAGAGCAAAAATGAATTTTAAAATGAATCAGAAAAATAGCAGTTTGGATCGGAATACATCCTTAAGTAAAACAATTATAAAATTTTTTTGTCATTACACCAGATGTTAAATTTTTCGTTACATACTATTAGATAAGTTCTTTACTTTTAGACATTATTGACATAATATCATAAAATTTACTATATGTATTTTCTATAAGTGTATAAACAATATATATAGGCTTTATTAAACATAAATGAATAATTTTTAAATAATTTGTTTGAGAACAGGGATATATATATACACACATATATATGTTGAAAATCCATCTTTCAGCAATATTGTGATGAAATAAATCAAATTACCGTAATTTCCGGTGTATAGCCCGCGGATCAAACAATTGTGTTTCGACCCAGAAATTTTTTAAAATAAAATGTAACTTTTTAGATCACAGTAAATATTGGTCTTCAAATACTGAATAAAATTTCTGGGTCCAAACTGAATTGTTTGATCTGCGAGCTATACATCCGAAATTACGGTACATATCATTAGAAACTGAATAAAGTTACAAAAGTGCAACTCATTAAGTTTTAAATATTTTTTTAGATATAGTTATTTGAAAGATATAAATATAATGGATTATGCATTTTTTGCATATATTTAAAGCACAATACGTCAAAATTTTCTTCAAAAGAGTAAAATTTGGTATTTTTTTTTCAATATTAGCAGCTCAATGCTAAATTTTCAATATTAACAGCCAAATATGATTTTAAAGATTAGGACTGTCATTTTGAAAATTTCTATTGGGCGGTGAGGAGCTAGTGATTTTTCTCTTTTTTGGGAAAGGGATAATTGCTCTTCGCCCTAGAAGTTTTACTAAAAAACAATATTGTTTATTTTTTTTCCTTAAGAAACGAACATAAAAGATAATTTGAAAAATAAAATAAATGTATTAATAAAAATAATTCCAGGGATGATACATTGGATAGGTTTTACATTTGAAAATATTGATAATTTTAAATATGATTTAAATACTACTAAAACCAACCAAAATCCCACTATTTTTATTTCAGATCCAGTTATAATGTAGTATTATGTACAATTTAAAATTAAAAAAATAGTCATAGAAACTCTGCCTCTGATTGATAAAGATTTTTTAATAATTTCATTATTTTTTGTAAAATATTTTTGATTTCAAAGATTATACAATTTTTTAGACACATTTAAATATTTTTTAACATTACAGCAATACTTTTTTCATAATTTACATACTTTATTTACCTTGCTTAAATTATTTGAAGAAGATTTCTTTATTAGTTATTGAAATATGATTTTATATATAAAATGAGGCCTTTGAAAATTGAACAATCATTAATGGCAACAATTTTCCCAAAATTTTGATAATTTTTTCTCATATGTTTACTATTTTTATTTTATAACCATTTAAAAGATATTTTTACATACAATTAAAAAAAAAAGCAATAACACCCTGCCTTCGATTAATAATAAATTTTTGATTAACACATTATTTTTGACAAAATTCATGATTTTAAAAATTCATAAGATAAAAGTCATTCTTAGTGTTTAAACATGATAAAAAACAAGAAATAATAATCAGCCTACATTATTTGTCACATATACATTATTTGAAACCTATTTAGTGATTTTATATTGAAATGACTTTTTTTTTTTAATGCAGTCTTTGAATATCGAACTGTCATTAAAAAAATTTAAAACAATTTTTCAAAATTTTGATGTTTTTTATCTTAAAAAATATTTTACTTAGGATCAAGAAAATTAAAGGTGATTACATCTTAAAATAAGCTATAAACAAACCCAATTTCATTGAAATTTGTGACAGTGATTGAATGGCTTAGGGGAACTGACATGGAATGACTCTGCTTGATTTGATATGAAATGCACCTCAAAATATTTTTAAATAGGAAATACTACCAAAAACACCCAAAATCCCACTATTTTTATTTCAGAATCAGGTAAAGGACACCTTTAAGTATATCTCCCATAAAAAATAAATTTAATAAAAATACCGCCTTTTGCTGATAATGCTTTTTTTGTTAATGCATTATTTTTCATAAAAAATTCACGACTTCAAAGTTTAAATATTTTTTTAGACACACTTAAAATGTTATAAGCATAACAATATATGTTTTTCATAAGCTGCGTATCCTAAATATTGTGCATAAATTATTTGAAGATGATTTGTAGAGTAGATATTGAAATATGATTATATATATGACATGCTACATTTGAAAACCGAGCTATCAAGAATGCCAACTGACGGCAGTTTTTCAAAATTTTGACAATTTTTTTCTCAGAAACTATTTCACCAAGGAGCAAAAAAAATTACTGGTGATCATATCTTAATAGAAAGAACAAACACACGCAGTTTCATTAAAATCTGTGATGGTGGGTTACATATTGTTATTTTACTGCCTGATTTGACGTGGAATGCCCCTATATTGAACAGATACTCTAAATACACTGGTGAAAACAATTAAAGGGACAAACGGTTTTTTAAAAAAACAAAACAAAATAAGATATCCTTATACGCAAATAAGGTATCAGATAATAGTTAAGCTCGTCGTGGACATACCTGCCATGCAGTGGTATGTGTGGTCATAAGGCAGTGGTGCTGTGATCGCGTTTGTGCAGAGGTGTCTCATTTCACAGCCGAAGCTTGTAGCGGAAGAACGTTTTGAAGCATCATAGCATAACCCAATCCTTGTTTTTTGAATTTCTTTGTTTACCCAATGTATGTATGTATATTGTATGTCTACTCGAGATCGTCTAGATGATGCCACAAGATGGCAGATTGTTAGAAGACTCGAGGCCGGCCAATCACAGGCTACCTGTTGTAAGCACCTCGTTGTTCCGTGAAATGTGGTGTCTACTCTGTGGAAACAGTTCACAGAGACCAAAACAATGATCCCCCGACCTGGTCAAGGCCTAAAAAGGGCAACAACGCCGGCTGAAGACAATTATTTGAGACTTTTAACCAAAAGGAATAGGTCCGCGACAGCGACAGTCTCGTCCCCTGTATAATGCTACAGGAACATCCATTTCATGGAAAACAGCCACCCAGAGACTTAATGCAGGTGGCCTGTATGCCAGGTGCCCTGTAGTCTGCATCCCTTTGACTCTGAACCACAAAAAGTCCCGTCTAACATGGTGCTGAGAACACCTGTTTTGGACAGAGGATAGTTTGGGGCGGGTTCTGTACAGTGATGTGTCGCGATTCAGTCTGGACAGCGACTCGAGATATGTTCTCATCTGGAAAGAACCCGAGAGTTGATATCAGCCCTCTAACATTGTCGAAAGTGATCACTATGCTGGAGGCGATCTGATGGTCTGGCAGGCATCAAGGCAGACGGGCGTACCGACCATAATGTGTTTGATAGAGGTACTCTGACAGGTCAGCAGTACAGGGATGAGATTCTTGCACCCTCTTTGAGACTTTTCCGCGGAGCATACGGGCCAAATTTGGTTTTTATGGACGATAACGCCTATCCACATAGGGATCAGTTGGTGGACGAATACCTCAAATCGTAGGATGTTCAACGAATGGAGTGACCTGCGATATCCCCTGACAATAGGCATAGCGTGACCAGAAATTTTGGGGGTGCACCAAGGCCATCAGAAGTGCGCCCTTAACGAATTTTCAATTTTGCGCACCTCTCCCCCCCAAAAAAATCTTTCTCTTTGTAATAGGTATAATAAAATTGATAAAGTGCAGAAACATAAATAAATTATATAATATTTATAATATGAATAAATATTTCATGTTTATTTTGGAACTTTAAAATGTTTAATTTTAATTTAGAAATTCAGAACAACTAAAATAACACAAGAGAAAATTGCACTTATTTGTTAGAGAGTTCATGATGTTTTGCGACAGGAAAAAAAAATGATCAAGAAAGAAAGAAGAAATTCCCTGGAAAATGATCGGCGGACAAAAAACTGAATAAATAAACAAATAAAACCGTGGTTCGCAGCATAAATTTTGCACCCGGGGCGACTGCTCCTTTAGCCCCCTCTTTGCACGGCCCTGGGGGGGAACACTAGAGGTCTGCACGGGCCAAAGTTTCCAGGCCGGCGTGAAAATTAAAAGTTCCACCCGAGCCCGGCCCGTTTATATTTTCACAGTTCATGGCCAGGCCCGATTCGTAAAAAAATCAGTGAAAACAAGCTCGGCCCATAAAAAATCAATTAAATCAGGCCTGGTCCGGCCCGACTCAATTTCTCAAAAATTCCGATTTTTCTTAACATGCAATTGCAGGGCTGCCACTTGCTACTAAAATGCTATACCTAGCGACTATTTTCAGCATACGGCGGCTATGGCGACTATTTTAGGCCGAAAACTGTTAAAAAGCGACTATTTCAAGAAAGCAGTAGGCGACTTTTTTCGGTTTCAGCGACTATTTATACTGAAAATATTCGGTCTTTTTCTTCAAAGCGCCTGTAAAGTCATCTTCCCAAACGCACTTTTTCAATGGTTGTTTGAGGAGATTCGCGATTTTTTCCACGTCAAATTCCAAAATTCGGGATCTCCCCCCCACTAAACCATTGACGAAAATAACTATTTATTTCTGAGATCTTTTTATACTATCATTGAAGGAGATTTTGTGATTTTTTTCCGCGATCCTTTGCCAAATTTTGCAGATTTTTCTACTACAGATTGACCAAATTGATTTTTTCCCTCCACCACTTGTCCAAATTCATGATGTATATTTTCTGCGACCGATTGATGGTAGTTACTATTTGTTTCAGAGATCTTTTGACGAAATTACGGATTCTTTTCCAGATCGTTTGTCAAAATTCGGGATTTTCTTTTCATGACCAATTTATAAAATTCGTGATTTTTTGTGCTATCATTTGGTTAAATTCCCATTTTTTTTTCATTAAAAAAAATTTTTTTTTTTTTTACCAAATTTCTGTTTTTTTTTGCTCGCAACCATTTGACGAAATTTGCGATTTTTTTCTTGTGATCGTTACACGAAATTCGTAATTTTTTGTCCATTCTTTAGACGAAATTTTGAGATGATTTTTCCGCGACCAAATGACGAAAATCGCCAGTTGTTTCCGCGACTTTAGGTAAAATTCAAGATATTTTTACAGTTGTTTGAGGAGATTTGCGATTTTTCTCCGCGACGAATTGCAAAATTCGTGATTTTTCCCTAATCGATTGACGAAAATAGATATTTCTTTTCGCCATCTTTTGCTTTGTTTCAGATATCATTTGACGAAATTCGCGATTCTTTCCCATGATAGTTTATCAAAATTCGTGATTTTCTTTTCAAAATCAACTTACGAAATTCTTGATTTTTTGTGCAATCATTTGTTTAAATTCTCGATTATTTACGCGATTATTTGTTCAAATTCGTGTCTTTTCAGGGATGATTCTGTTCTGAATTTTCCGAAAATTTAAGGCATCCGGTTCCGAAAATTTTAAAAATTCGGGAAAATAAAATATCGCGAATTTCGGCAAATGGTTGTCGAAAAAATCAATTTCGACAATCGTTCACAGAAAAAAATCACCAATTTCTTTAAAAGATTGCAGAAAAAATGAATTTTGCCAAAGAATCACGAATTTCTTCAAGGGATCGCGAAAAAACGCGAATTTCTTCGAGGGATCGCAAAAAACGCAAACTTCGTCTAGGGATCATGTGAAAAACAAAAATGTCACAAAGGGATCGCAAATTTTATCAAAGGATCACGGGAAATGCGAATTTCGTCAAAGGATTGCGGGGAAAAAAACGCATAATTGGCGCCAGGAGACGATTTCCACCCCTTTCCCTCCCTCTGCTGTAACTTTTTAGAAAATTTGCTGTGAATTTCAGATTTTTTTTATAAATCCAGAATTACACCTGCCGTCTTTTTGTCCGCGACCATTTGGCGAATTTTGCAATTTTTTTCTCTTCATCGTTTGATGAAATTCGTAATATTTTGTATATTCTCTTGACGAAATTTGTCAGTGACCGAAGGACGAAAATCACCATTTGTTTCCACAACCTTTGATAAAATTCAAGATATTTTTCCACGGGCCTTTAAGGAGATTCGCGATTTTTTTCCCCGACGAATTACCAAAATTCGCATTTTTTTCTGCCAATTGTTTCGTGGAATTCACGATTTTCTTTACACGATCCTTTGCCAAATTTCACGAATTTTTGTACGACCGGTTGATGAAAATGATATTCGGTATTTGTTTCAGGGATTTTTGACGAAATTCGCGATTCTTTTAAACGATCTTTTCTTTTGTCGACTGACTGAGGAAGTTCTTGATTTTTTTCTCGATTTTTTGCGCGACTATTTGACCAAATTCGCGGGTGTAATTTTTTTTTCTGTTTGCGACAGTTTGACAAAATTTTCGACTTTCTTTCCGTAATCTTTAGGCGAAATTTACAAGTTATTTTTTCGCGACTGATGGAAAACTTCTTTTTTTCTAAGGCCAATAGTTCATATAGGCGATTTTTTTTTTTTGTTACCGAATGGCAAAATTCGCGACTGTTTGATGAATTGATTTTGTGGATTTCTTGAAGAAAAAAAATCGCGGCTTTCACGAAATAAAAAAAAAATCGCATACGAATCATATGCCTGTTCAAGAAATAAATTTGGAAGATTCCATCCAAACAAATATTATTAGTATGCGGGATTTTCCTTTTTTGTGTGGGATTTGCGCTATCCCACACGTTATTTTTAACCTTGCCCCTCAAATAAAACTTTTCTTCCTTTTCTCCAAGAAACTCTTGAAATGAAAGGCCTGATGGAAAATAGTTCCAGGGATGATCTGCAAGAAGTTTTTACTGCAATGTTTCCAGGTGCTGTACATAATTTTTATTGTGGAAGAACCAAGTTACTTCGTAACTGAAACATTAGGGCCTTATTTTCTGGATAACTTGCTTTCTCATTTGAAGAAATCACCCTATTCTTTATTCACTGATTTGAGCAGAAGCATAAACTGTGAAATAAAATGTGGACATTCATAAAGTCCTTTCATTGTTATGGATAGAATTTTTTTTCCTTTTTTTAAAGTGGGTATGCGAGTATTTTGGCTACTATTATCGAACAAATGCTACTATTTTTTTTCGTTGGAGGTTACTAAAGCTACAATTTTCAGTGTCATTCGGCAGTGGCAGCCCTACAATTGAGATGCTTTTCTGAAGTAGAATAAAGGTTTTTTTTTCTAAAAATCTCCGATTTTTTTTAATAAAATAACATCGAAGTTGGACTTTTGATTTCCAAATTCAAAGGCTGACAATTACAAGACGGATCCATTTAGTAATCCGCTTTAAATCAAGCTGCTTCGAATTAGGAAAAATGTTAAGAAAAGGAAGAACGCTACTCGATTCTTAAGCACCTGAATGCTAACATCAGTAATTTTCAGGCAAATAGGAATAGAAATGAGTTTAGGAATGTGTCAAAAATAATCACATTTTTGAGTGGAGATTTTTGCTTTTTCGGAAAACGTTATTAATTTAATAAAACAAACAATTCTGTATGTTCTTACCTTCTATTCCATTTTCGTCCTTTTGAAGCCAGACTTGAATGAATTTAGAATCATGGTGTGCTTCATGACATCGCTTGTTATTGTGTTTTCTATAAAAATTTCCTGTTTTTTTATCACGCTTGTTTTTACGTGGCTCATTCATTCCTGATCAGTTTAAAAAATAGTAATAACAACATTTAACTACGAGTACATTCTCACAAATGACCAGATCATACCAAGCCAAGTGTGTGTAGGAGTGTGGAGAGGGGTTAGGTAAAGACGCTCCTATTATCTCACTTTGCAACAAGAGGGAAACACAAGTTCAGAGGTCAACGAAGTTCTTTGTGTGACCACCTTGTGTTACTCACTGAAATTAAACTACTTGGGTGACTGGACACCAGCTTTGCAGTTGGGGGAAATTTTCCTTCTACTGATCAAATTACAACTACTGGCCAAATATCAATGATTGACCAGCATCGTATTAATGGTTGAGAACTAAAGCGTTTTTGTTTTGGGGATGAGAGAGTGGGTGAAATGCTACATACTAAAAAGTTTTAAATTTGATTGCATCTTAAAAAAAAAAATGCAATTGAAAAGCACTGCCATTTATCGTTTTTGTAAAAGTCTCAATAAATCACAATCCTAAAATATGTGAATATAAATTTCAGATTAATTTATCTGAAAATCCCATGTTTAATACACAATCACATATCCTTTTAAAACAGTGACAAATGAAGGTTTTTAATAATTTGCACAATAAGTACAACCTTAATATCAATTGTACGTTCTGGGCTGAAACTAGCCTTTTTTGCGCCAGGGGAAAACATGGATTGTGGCAACCACCCCCTCCCTTCATTTCCTCACGCACAATAAATATTATTGACCTCAGGTACCCTATGCAAAATAAATAAATAAAATTTATAAAAAATAAAAATCATTAAATAATTAAAATTAGAGCAAGAAATATGTAAACGACGTTCCCATAGGATTAACATTAGCTTGAGCGTTAAGAGCCTACACAAGTCATGCGAAGAAACTGGAACGCTAATGCTAAACGTATGGGAGCGATCTTTTTAAATTTTCTCGCTTGCATATTAATAGTTTTAAATATTTTTTTTTCTTAGCTTAGGAAAGCTGAGGTTAAACTCTAACCGGGTTAGTGTTTACTTTTTAGATTTTGGTTGCAGATTATTTTTATAAAGTTTCCTTCACTTCCAGTACCGGTTTCAAAACCTAAAAGTATGGCAACGCTAAAGATCAATCTAAACTACCCTAAGAAAAAAAAAAAAATTTAAAATATTAAAATCCAAACGAGAAATTTCAAAAGAACGCTCCCTTAGTTTAACATTAGCTTGCGAGTTTCTTTGCATTTCATATATATATATACACATTTTTGTATGAATCGACAAACGATTCATTTGGTGCCCCCTTCACCTTTGTTCTGGCGCCTGGGGCACATGCCCCCTCTGCACCCCCCCCTCCCTAGTTTCGGCCCGGGCTATATTCTCTAAAAAATATTAAAAAGGGGGTTACTGCTCTATCTTGCATATATTTCAACCCTTAGATTTTACTTGTTGACAGTTGCTCGACCTTGCGCCCTTTGAGACCGGATCTGCATGCAAAAAAAAGTAATTTTAGTAAAAGGCATGGGCGACATTTTTCAGTTGTCACCTACCTAGAAATGGCAAAAGGACGAGAAATGTAATTTGGGAAGGTAAAAGCAGGGGCGGCTGATGGCACCCTGGGTGAGGTTTATTTTTTTTTTAATCACGGGCAGTCGCCCAAGCTCGCCTCCTCTCTCTAAGACTGGATTTGGTTGGTTGCAAAAAACAATTGCCCCAAAAGTAATGCAAAAAATAATGCACCAAAAGTAATGCAGAAAATAATTGCACCAAAAGGAACAGAGCTGCATTTTACAATTTCCGCCTAGGGTGGCAAAGCGCCTAGAAATGGCAAAAAGGAGGGAAAAAATCTATTTTGGGGAATAAAGGCATGGGCGACTTTATTAGCCATGATGGCACCCTGTGAGAGATTTTTTTTACTGTATCACTGCAAATGCTATACTCTTTTTTTTCTTTTAAAAGGCTTTACTAAAACATTTTACTTTGTGCACTCCTTCCAGGGCCAAAACTAGCTATATTTTCACCCGGGGAAAACATCGATTTTGGCGCCCCCCCCCCCCCATTCCTCTGCAAAGTAAATTTACAAAGAGAAATTTGCGAAAGTTTCTAGTAGCGGACTTATTTTAAAATTTAAAATGTGTAACAATAAAATACATAATATTGAAATATATAACCAGCTTTATCAAATATTTATTCATTAAAACCTGGGGAAAAATCGAAAGGAAGCGGAAATAATTCTGCTTTATACAGGTTTCCGTCTTAGGAGGTATAACTGTTGGTATTCTTTCTGTTGGAACCATGTAGTTTTTTCATTTAAGACACGACTCCATTATAGATGGAACTCATTTTTCGAGATTTTACTGTTGTTGTAGCATTACAAATTATTACAATTGGGCTACTTTAATGTCATAGTGATATGAGTCACATTGTTTTAGGAACTAAAAAACCAGGATTTGCTGTAGGTATAAAAATGAATTCCAGTTTTGTAAAATATCTTCCTGTACTATCTATATAAGTTTTTCGGAATTATCACTTATACCACTCTTCTTATTTATAAACTGATATGTGTAGATACTTTCCTGAACTTAATGCTAATTTTCAAATTTATGTCTGACTCAAAACAATAACAACAAAATTATTAAGTTTTTACTTTTTATTTTGTAAATTTTTGACTGCTTGATTTTTATTATAACAGTCGGTCACCTGACCTCGCCTCCTCTAAGGACAGATATGGTGATATGCATGTAAAAAAGTAATTATAAGAAAAAGAATGGGGTTATTTATTTTCTGTTTTGTACACGAATCTTTTTATCTATTTGACATTTTTAATGCACTGTACTAAGCTTTTCTTTTTGACTTTTCGGGTAGAAAATATTTTTTACACAAATTTCACACGCACATATATATATATTGTATAAAACGGGAAAACAAATTTTCATCTGACGTTCCCTGCGCGGGGCGCCCAGAACACATGCCCCCTCTGCCCCCCCCATAGTTTCAAACCCTGACTCCTTCTCCCGTTTATTTTTATTGTAACGGACAATCATTTGACGTCGTGCCCATTGCAAGACGGGAAAAAAGAAAGCTCCAAAAAGAATAGAACAGCCTTCATGGTATCTTTTCAACAGAAAAGTAGTCACATTCAAACAAAATCTTCATTTGGTGCCCTTTTCGCTTTTCGTTCTGACGTCCGGGGTACATGACTCTGCCCCTCCCCCCCAGGAAATCGGTTATCGGCGAGGGACAGTTTTACACAAAAGAGAGGAGTAGAGACTGACCTATTGGCCTTGGAAAATGTTAGTGATTCTCCTATTTGCAGTCTTCTATTATAGATGAATCTTTTTATACATTTATAAATTTTAATGCATTTGGTTCAGTTTTCCTTTTGGATTTTCCGGCTGCGAGACAATTTTATGCAAATTCGATATATATACATATACATTTTTGTATGTAAAGACAAAAAAAAATCTTCATTTGGCGCCCCCTACGCTTTCTGTTCTGGCACCCGGGATACAGAAGGTTGGGGGGGGGCACGTGCCCCCTCGTGCCCCCCCCTGACGCTACGCCTATGCCCCTGACCTTAATCCCATCGAACACATATGGGACACCCTTGGACGATCAATTGCAGCTCGAAGACCAGCTCCAACGACCATCGATTAGCTCAAGGGTGCCTTGGTGCAAGAGTGGGTGCAGTTTCCACAGAGATTGATTGATAAGGACCCTGGTAAGCAGTATGAAATGCCAATGCGAGAGTTGTGTAGTTGTTACAGATGATTATACACTCTATTGGACATGGTTTTCTCTGACTGACTAGGTGTCGGTCAGCTGCTGTGCTGGGCACGTGACCAGTTACTTTATTTATGGTGCAGGCTGTGCTCAATTTTGTTTTCCCATACATTGGTCTTATATCGAAGGATATTTTGGCCAAGTTTGGTTTTATTTTCTTTGTTAGTTTTTTTTAATTGCAAAAAAACCATTTGTCCCTTTAATTGTTTTCACCAGGGTAGTTCATTAACACCCGATTATTAAAATAGAAGTGCTTAATATAATTCAGGAATAAAGAAAACATATAACTTACTTTAAAAAAAAACTCCCCTCAAGAATTAACATTATGATAAACTATTAAAAGAATATGTTTCGTACATAAAAAGGTCTTAAGTGCATAGCAAAATTCTAAAGTAATCAAAAGCCAGCATGTGCATTCTTTCAAAGAAAATTTGTTTCTAATTTAACTCCATGGTAAATTAAAAATTTATATTTTATAAATTAAACTGTACATACTTAAATGACATCACTTTAGCATGTAAAGAAATACCACATTTTTCTGTGTATCATGTGCACTTTGATTTTTATATCTCTGAATGCCAAACTATATTTTAAATTCCATTTACTAGACCATAAGATATAGATGAATTATGAAATCTCATTTCATTATTTTTCTCATTTCTTTGACATATTTTTAAAAAATTCTTCCATAAGATTATCATTAGCGAGTAATGTTTTTGCATGAATGAATTAACCTCTTATTGAAATTAATATATAATTTATAAATATTGTGTATTGCTGTGATTTCCAGGATAGTTATCTTACTTCTTGAATTACAGTACAAAGTAAATATACGATTAGGCATCTTCATATGTATACTTTCTTTTTTTTATTACAGAGTGTGCAAAAGGTGGAATGCAGTCACAAAGAGCCCAGTTCTGTGGAAGGAAGTAATAATAAAACTGCATGAATCCCATATCTCCCAAACTACAGTTGCTCTGTCCGTTGCCGCAATATTGCCAAAACTAGTCACCTCTCTCAAATTAACATTTTTGCTAACTCATAATTGGAAACGGGATTGGACTGAACTGGATTATCAAGAACTGGTCCTTGCACTAAAAGACAAATGTCCTAATTTGCACATGCTAACCATTGAAAATGGCAAACTCGACCCCAGTTTTCCCTCCATAATTAAATTGTGTACAGAATTTTTTCCTTATTTAAATTATTTAAAATTTTCCAACAGTCGATTTTCTGAAAGTTCTTTGAAGCAATTTAGTAATACTTCTGAAATTGAAGCTCTGTATTTGCCATATTGTAAATTAGAACAATTCAACAATCCCCCATTTTCAAGGATGCCACGTTTAAAAAAATTAAGTTTGAAGCGAGCTGAATGGGATGGAACATTTTATAATGATCCATCTTTTTTTGAACAGTTGAGTGTTTTAGATCTTGGATATGTGAGCATTAGACGTATGATATTGCAAGATATAAAGCAGCATGGAGTTAATTTAAAAGAGTTATACCTATGTGTAACACGTGTAAATGATAGTTTTTTCAGGAATTCATCTTTTCCTCACCTGGAGACAATCTGCCTACGAGAATGCCGTTATGTGACTGTCGAGGGATTTGCTATGCTCTTTCAATCAGCTCAATGTTTAAAAAACGTTTATGTTTTGCCCAAAATGGCTGAATTATGTAAAAAACATCCCTTTCTTGTTGAAAATAACCGCTCACAAATAATAAATTGCGTTGTCAGTTGTAAAAGTCATGTATTTTAGTAATATATCTTGAAAAAATGTTTGCAATATAACTGTATTTTATGTAAATTTCTCTTTTGTGACTGTTTATGTTAAATTTTTGTATTTTTAACATTTTATTTCATTCAACACCAACATTTTTTTCATGTAAAATCATTTTAATTTTAACATGAATAAAATTTTCAGTGTTATTCATAAATGTTAATCCTATGGGAGAAATTTTATCTTGTTTGCATTAGTGCAAGAGTTTTTAAGAAATTTTAGGATTGTAAGAACAAGAAATTCCTTAATATTGCTTGGTGAATTGTGAACGGCTTAATTTTTTTTAAACCCATTAATTTTGACACTGTCATTTGGGCTTTCTTTTTCCTTAATGAAAACTTTTCTTTTTTACAGAAACTCTTTCTTTTTTTTAAAGTAAACAATTAAAGACCAATATACTCAGTTTTAATTGTTTCTTATGATTATTATTTATTCTTAAAACTCTTAATTATTTATAAATATAGATAGTGGTTATAATTTTTTTAAATCTTGTAAAAGTGTGCAATTCCTGATCTTAGAAACTATTGTTGTAGTGAATTGTAAATGGATATAAGTTTTCCTAAAAGCAAATTTTAGCCATAATTCAGGGATGGAAAATCTGCTCCAAACTGCTCTAATTTTGATTTCCTTCTACATTCTGCTACAAAAAAGGCAACTTTTTGAAATTCTGCTCCAAAAATGGAAATTTTGTATTTTAACAAATTAGAATTAAAAAAAAACTTCATATGAACCTTGTCTAGGCTTGACAACATACTGCTATTATGATGCATTTAGCTGAGATATGCAGCATCATAAAAATTTAAAATTTATATCTAACTGAATAATAGATTATGCTACAGATTCATTGTCTTAAGTTTCAGTTTTTATAATATAGTACACTCCCTCAAATCTGCAAACGTCTAAAATACGTACATCATCGTGGATGTTAACTATGAATGTTTCAGTTCAGATGTAGGGACAAAATTACAGACTTTTTAATTTTTACATCATCATTCAGTAGGTATTTTAACCCTCTCATCACCCTGAGCCTCATATGAGGTTCCTACTTCGAATTACAATAGTTGAAAGAAAAAAATTATTTTTGTTAATTCCAGCACCTAATAGTGATAGCATATGTCGATACATTTACTATTGTGACTTTACTTATGTTTCAGCATTTAATAATAATAATATTTATAAAAGTTTTATTTATTATTAGTAAGCCATTGGCATTTCTTTTAATTCAAACGTTTGTTTCACTTTTTAAAGTTAAATTAGGGACTCCTTTTTCGAATTAGTAATTTGTGATGAAAGATAAAAAATACTACTAAATTTTTTATGTTTGTTTAATCTGGTTGTAATACGGCATTTTCCAAATGCCTTCAAAAATTCTTCCTTAGACTATTTTTATATGAAAAACATGCAAAATAACTACATTCGTTAGGTTTTTGAAAAGAACACAATCGTTAAATTTCAGTAAACTGTAACTTCTGCAATTTCAATAGCTACTTTTAATTTTGTTAGCATAAAAGTAATTTTTCCCAAAATTGGAAAAAAAATTCAGTGCCGAGAGGGTTAATATCTAATTCAAGTTACTATAACTGAACTCGTATTATTTCATGAAGGAAGTATAAATTTATTTCTGAAAAAATTCAAGATATTACTGATATCACTGGTAATTACAATCTTTTTACCAAATATATTTATGTATTAATCGAGCCTTTTTGGTTATTAAATCTGGCTAAATCTAAAATAAAATTTTCTTATTGTATGATTTTTATGTGAATTAGTAGGGTACATTTATGAGGCAAGTTTGATTGAATAATTTAAGATAAATGTATCTCATCTTTATCATGAATATTTAATTATATATTATTAATTATTAATTTGATCTTTACTTTTAATAATTTAATCATTTTAAAAATTATCTTAATTTTTATTATTTTAGTTTCATACTTTATTTAATTATTTTAATATTTTACTATATTGTAAGCATTCATTATAGTTTTCATTGCATTATTACATTGAAATTACTGTTCAAAAATGTAAACAAAGCAATGACCAGAAATCCACAAAATTCTAAAATCTGCACAACCTCTGGTCCCAAGCTGTGCAGATTTGAGGGAGTCTACTGTATTACACATCTTAATCCAAAGAGGATGATTACTCCAAACATGGTTAATGCACCATCTATGAAAAATAAGCATTATTGAAAAGATATTCAGCATTGAAGATTGTCCTCAAGCAATATTTTTACCTACTCAACAATGCAGAACTTTCTGACACATCCACAAACTTTCTTTAGATGCTGTGAAGCTATTTTTGTTGCCGTGTAGATATAGTGTAGATAAGTTCAGCTACCAATAAAATAATTCGTGACCCAGGTTCTTAAGGAAAATAAATGTTTATTCGAGGGAGGAAGCGAAGATGCATGTATTACAGGAGCCATTGCAAGAGGGCAAGTGAGACAGTGCCAGATACCTTACATATTTCTTCTCACTTACATTCTCGCCAAATAAATTGCCAAAAAAGGTTACAGCTCATTTTTCTGATAGAGAGATCTTCATATAAAGATTGGCGTGTTATCGCCTTTATCCTTGAATTCATTTCAAAATCCCATAAGAATTTTATACTGGCATTCACAGACAAAACAATGGGGATTATAACAATAACTTTGGTAGTTGGATTGTAGATCTATATGCCAAATAAGGATATGATTAAGGTTTTTGTTAAGCTTGCATTTCTCTCGGCGAAGATGGCCTGTGATCAATAATCATATATGGTCATGAAAAAGTTTCGATCGCATGCATCGAAACTAAGTTCACATCTGGTTTTAAAATGGTTGTTTTGGAAGGGGTTTTATAACTATTGCAAACTTTAAAGATAGGGATTGTATTAAAATAAAAAAGGGGTTATGTTAAAGGTTTATTAAGATATCTTTTAATGATTTAAATGGAGCTAGAAGTTAGAATAAAATGAACTAGGGAAAATTTTAAGAATTAAAAAGGAGGAAAGGGATTTTGATGGGAGAATTTTAAGATTTACAAGTAGGAAAAGGGGAGATTATATTAATATATGATTTTGATATCATATATTTCCCCCTTTTGTTTGGAAATACATGATATCAAAATCATATATTAATATAATCTCCCCTTTTCCTACTTTTAAATCTTAAAATTCTCCCATCAAAATCCCTTTCCTCCTTTTTAATTCTTAAAATTTTCTCTAGCTTATTTTATTCTAACTTCCAGCTCCATTTAAATCATTAAAAGATATCTTAATAAACCTTTAACATAACCCCTTTTTATTTTAATACAATCCCTATCTTTAAAATTCGCAATAGTTATAAAACCCCTTCCAAAATAACCGTTATAAAACCAGATGCGAACTTAGTTTCGATGCATGCGATCGAAACTTTTTCATGACTATATATGGTTATTGATCACAGGCCATTTTCGCCGAGAGAAATGCAAGCTTAACAAAAACCTTAATCATATCCTTATTTGGCATATAGATCTACAATCCAACTACCAAAGTTATTGTTATAAGCTCCATTGTTTTGTCTGTGAATGCCAGTATAAAATTCTTATGGGATTTTGAAATGAATTCAAGGATAAAGGCGATAACACGCCAATCTTTATATGAAGATCTCCCTATCAGAAAAACGAGCTGTAACCTTTTTTGGCAATTTATTTGGCGAGAATGTAAGTGAGAAGAAATATGTAAAGTATCTGGCACTGTCTCACTTGCCCTCTTGCAATCGCCCCTGTAATACATGCATCTTCGCTTCTTCACCTCGAATAAACATTTATTTTCCTTAAGAACCTGGGTCACGCATTATTTTATCAGTAGCTGAACTTATCTACATTATATCCTGAATGAACTAGGGAAAATTTTAAGAATTAAAAAGGAGGAAAGGGATTTTGATGGGAGAATTTTAAGATTTACAAGTAGGAAAAGGGGAGATTATATTAATATATGATTTTGATATCATAGATGCAAAAGCATGAAATTGGTAAAGCATGACTACTGAAATAATTTGGAATTGAATAACATTTTTTGATATATGTCACATCTTGAGTTATAAGTGATTTTTGAAGCATAAAGCCCTTTCTAGGACTAGCATCCTAAAATTAAGTTAAAAATGTCCACTTTGAAACAAAGGGATATTTAAAAATATCCTTTTGTTTGTATTGAAAAATATAAAACATTTTTTGATTTCAGTGCTAAAACAAAACTACAAAAGTGTTAAATTATGATACAGAACTGCAATTTATCTGGCTACTATTTTTTTTAGATTTTCCACCCCTGTACTATGAGACACCGAATTGGAAGATTTGTTGATTACTATAAATATAAAGTCAGCTTTAGCCAATTAACCAAAAGGTTGGTTGCTATCGTTCTTTAGCTATGGGTTAAATTTAATGAAGAGTGTAAAAAACAAATTGCATAAAATTAACAATAATACTGCATGCAACTGTTCACAATGTATTTACCCATGGATTTAATGTTTTTGACCCTGATTTTTGAATGCCTATTATTGACTTGAAAAACTTTTTAAAAGGAAATCCACTGTGCAATCAAGTGATAACTCATGATTACAGGTATCGCTTGGATTATTTAAATGTACTGTCAAATTTTTGTTGTCATTTGCCAATACAATATACAATAACTACTGTAAATAAACCTATTTAACGTGTTACATTCTTTTTAATTTAAATCCATGCAGCCTTTTTTCTAAAGTTATGAAATTTATAAATAAGTCACATTATTATTTAAATTCTAAAAGGTTGTAAAATATTTCTTGTTAGAATATGATGTATTTATTATGCATTATTGGAATGCAGAAAGTTAGTTTGTTATAATTATACACTTTACAAATTTTGAAATTCTCAAATAAGTATATAATGTTTTCCCTGTCTTAACACTTATTACATTTTATACTGTTGAAATTGTAAATATGCACGATTTTAAAGAAATGTTCATAAAAATTGGCAGTTATTGGCTCCAAAAATGGCCGTTGCTGCTCCAGAACTGTAATTTGACCTAGTCCAAGCCTGCTACAAAAAAATATTTTAGTAATATATCATGAAAAAATGTTTACTATATAACTGTATTTTAAATAAATTTCTCTTTTGTGACTGTTTATGTTAATTTTTTGTATTTTAAAAATTTTATCTCATTCAAAGTCAATGTTTTTTTCATGTAAAATCATATTCATTTTACCATGCATGAAAATTTCAGATGTTATTCACAAAAGTTAATCTTATGGAAAAAATTTTATCTTGCATTTCAATATTTTTAAATCATATTTTTTCATTGGATAGCTGAGGTTGATCTCTACAAAGGTCAATTCGAAAGTAAAAATACCGTAATGAAAATACTTCTAAATAAAATAAAAAAAGTAAAAAAAAAAAAAAAAAAAAACATGTGTAATCAACCTCAGCAATCCAATGCCAAAAAAAAAAAAAAAAAAAATGTTCAAAAATATTCAAATGCAAACAAGACTTAGAAAAAAATTTCTACAGGATTAACATTAGTGAGCAGGTGTGTTTTGTGTGAATGAGGTAGCCTCTTAAGTGCAAGGACTCTTAGGAACTTTTGGGATTGTGAACACGCAATCCATGAATATTTGATAGATTGTGAGCAGCTATAAATTAACAGCTATCCATTAATTTTGGCACTCATTTTGGGCTTTCTTTTTTCCTTAAAGAAAACTTTCTTCAAGTAAAAAATTACAGAGTAATATATTCAGTTTATAATGTTTCTTATAATTATTATTTATTTTTAAAACTCTTAATTATTTAGAAATGTAGGTAGTGGTTATACCTATGTTTTTTAAATCCTGTAAAATTGTGCAATTCCTGATCTTACAAACTATTGTAGTGAATTGTAAATGGATACAACAATTTCCTTAAAAATAAATTTTAGCCATAATTAACTCTTAATTAGTCCTCCATAATTAATCTATAAACTAACTAACTTTGACATTGTTTCTTGGGGGGTGGGAGAGGGTTTTTTTTTAACTTTTTCTCTTTTTTTTACTTTTTTAAAAATGAACAATTACAGACTTTTATGCCCAGTTCTTATTGTTTTGATCACTCTTGAAACTCTTAATTATTCAAAAGTATATATTGATTATAATTTATTTAAATGTTAAATTAGAAATAAAGTAAAATGAAAATTTGTTCTTGTATTACTTTTATGTTTAAAAATTTTAACAACTTGGAGTAATATTTTAAATATCCTGATGTAAAACAAATTTCACTTAATCTTAATTTGTAATAGTATAATTTTATCTGTAGGTACATTCAATTCATATACATTTTAGCTAAAATAGGCACTTACTGTTAGCATTGTTACCTGTACTTTTTATTCATTTTTAACTTCTTTCAATGTAAGAAACTTTGGCGAAATAACTTTTGTTGAAAAGTGTTTATGTGAAAAAAATTCATTTGTAATTTTAAACATGAAATATAGCATATGTATATATATATATTGCTCATTTTGTTAATCAAATTTGCAATGTTTCTTTAAACCATGATTTTTATCAAATACTTTTACCATTTGTGTATATATATGTATATATTTATGTATACTTTTACCATTTGTGTGTACCATTTGTATATTCTTCTATTATGTAGTATTATAACCCCTATTATATTGCACTATTTTCTCTTCTATTATGTATTGTAATCCTGTTAAAATGTTATAATAAATAAATATAAAAAAATAATGTGGGAGATGTTGAGCCAACCTCCTCGTGGTATCTCCTGGGTAATGCTAATAGGCTCAAAAATATGCAAATAAATACTGAGTTCTTATAAAGCTTACTGTTTGATTTTATTTTTATGATTTATAAATCTTAATTTATCAGTTTTCTTTTCTGAATTGAAAGCAAAACAGAAATAAACTAAATCAGTGATAGAATGGGCAAAGTCATGGAGAAATGTGAATGCTAAAATTAAAAATTCCATTTCAAAGTCAATATACAGGTATGGAACCATTTATCCAGAAACCAGAAAACTAGTTGTCCAGAATGATAGTTCTAATTGGCTATTTTAGGAAAATGAGCCATGCAGTCACAATTTGATATGTATATTGCTTTAACCATTTTGACATGCATTATGTAACTTGATTTCAACTACTAAGATTTGAAATGGAAGCATATCTAGTTTTATATATTGGGCATTTTTATTTTTATGCATAGGAAAAGGTGAGTTTTTGTTTTCAAAGTATTTCTATAAATTGCCTTCTTTTAAACCTTGATTACTGTCTGATCTTGTTTGAACCTGATTCTTTCTGAATAGTATAATAATTAATTTGAGATCAAAACACTGTCATAGCCACATATATTCTACAAATCTTATCAGATAGATGTTGCTTTAATGCCCAACCAGTTATCCGGAATACATCTGACCCCAACCATCCTAGATAAATGGTTCTGTACTCTGTGTTGTAGTTGGAAAAAAATATTTGTGGGAACTCACCTTTTCATAGAGCTCTTTATGGCCATTTAAGGCCAAAAAGAGCAGCCTAAAAAAAATTATGGCCATTTTTTTTCCCCATTCTGACCAGAAATCCAGAGTTATGACTTTTTACGACTGCTCTTTCATCTTCACCTAACACTTCATTTATAATGGCTGTTTCATAATAATAGAAACCATCAGCCCATCAGAAGAATATAACTCGGTTAAAGCGGTTTATGAATAAGTGGAATGGATCTTTGGACTGACAACTTTGAGAATGGACAACTGTCATAAATTACCGTTTCGCTTTATATATATAAAAAAAAAATGTGCTCATTTGCGATTTTTTTTTCTTTACGGTAACAAACCAAATATTTCTGGGAATGGTGTTCCCACGCATTCCCACCCAACTACAGCACTGTCTGTACTGTAATAATATAAAATAAATCTAAATAGAATACTTAATGCAAATATACTCTAATAAAACTGAACAGTTTTTTAATGTGCAAAAGATTTCTGCATAATATACAGAGTAATGCATTGAGTTTGCATTTTTTTTCTCCTGTGCCAACTTTTCAATGTAGTATGAGCTTTACTGCACTATATTAAATTTTCCCTGGTGATCCCTACATGATCATAACAGCTCGAAAGGAAAATCTTGTATGAGGCATAGATTATGAAACACTTTTCAATGCATTCAGAATACTGTAACAAAACTTCACTGGGGTAAAAGATTTAATAAGGTGAAATTTGATATCCAATTAAACAATTCGGAAAATTCATAGCACATTTAACACTACGACGGCTGCATTTTCAATATACCTAGAATGGCCGTTAATGGTCATTTTGACCGCTCTTTCAAATAAACTAAAAAAATGTAATTTTAGCTAAAATAATATTAAAACTCCTTTCCAGAAAACAAGTTTAATGAGAAGCTACAAAAAAGACTTACATTTTAAAAATATTTTTCAAGAAAATAAAATATTTTACTTTCTTTTACTCTTCCTAGGCAATCTTAATGATATAGAATCCTGAAATTAGATAATGTAAGTGTCACATTGTTTTATAATTATCAATATAATATATGCTTAAAATTTTTTTTTCAAAGTCAGCCATTTTATTAATAGATTATAAAAAAATATTATACTGAAAAATGTAACATACTTCAGTTTATTTCACAAGCAAAGCAGATGGATACTATCCTTTCTTCTAACAGGCATGGCCCGCAAACGTGCTTCTGGAATCTTGAACACTGTTTGGAAGTTTTGTTTCCTTTACAGTTCATGAGTATTTGACACTGCTTTCATTTTCTGATTTGAATTTCCGGAAGTAAGAAAAAGGCACCAAGCACTGCTTGCATTACCAAAGCTAATTTTTCTTTTAGGGTAAGATGAGGGGCCAGTGTTTTCACGCAAAACATTATGCATTGACTGTCTTCTGGAAGTATTTTGCGATATGTTCTTCCACACGGTTTCGTCTGTGGCTATTACTTCTGCAGAATTATTTTCATCACTATTAGTTTGTTGATTTTTTCTTCTTCCACGATTATTTCCTTGAATAACTTCATCTATTTCATTATCAGAACTAGAGGATGAAATATTATACGGATTTTGTATTTCATGTATTTTGAAATCAAAACTCTAATCAGACTCAATATCATCGCACTCGATATCACTTTCGATATCGTTTTCATCCTCATTTTCAGAAGCAGAATTTTCGGATGATAAATCTTGCATTGACTGCACAATTGCTTCCACAGTCAGAAAGTTCTTCCCAACAGTTCTACGAGACATTATTAGAATAATAAAAATTATTATTATTTAACTGAAAATATCTGTTCATATCATTTTCAAACAGAAGTAACAATTCAAGTATTGCTTCATTAATAAAGCAATCACTTATTCAAACATTTTTCCAGGCATCTCTGCCGTCGGAGCTTGTGCAGAAGCAACAGAGACTTTCGAAGGTGTCTTTCAGAGGTGTCTTTCGAAGAAACCGGAATAAACCAGCTGTTTAGCACCCTTCTCCCCCCACATCTATACATTATTTGTATAAAAACCTCTGTTACAAGATAAAAATAATGATTTTACCTGACAAGTGTTGAATTCAGGGGATGAAAATAATGATTGCTCCGGGGGCACATTTCTCCTCGGAGATGTGAGATATTCCCATGGAAGATTTGAGATTTTGTGCTTTTAATGGTCAAAAAGTGCAATTTACCCTCCCGGAACTCTATAATGTCCCTTTCGGAGCCAGAGAAATCCCTCTCAGATAAAAAAGTTTGAATTCAACACTGTATTAGGCGCCGGTCATTTTGACCGTTTTTGGCTGTTCTAGGTATATATGTTTTTTTTCGAAAACTAACAACAATATTTGAATGAAATTTTTTTTATATATTTCAAATGAATATTTAGGAAAAGTCAAAAATTATTGCAGCAATAGGTGAAAGCAAAACAGAGATATGTGAGATTAAAATGCGTTTATGGTCAAAATGACTGCCTTGGCCGTTCTAGTGATAAAAACCCATTTTCAACAATTACTATTTATTGTCAGAAAAAAATCTGAATTCTTTTGTACAGATTTTCCTACATATGTTCTATATAGATTTGTGTACATCATAGTTCTTCTATTATGCTAAAATTTAATTGTGTTGCGAAACACATAATACAGTTGAAAATTCTCCTTCGGCAGTTTCTGTCAATAAGTGAGAATGTACAGTCGTGGAAAAAAAAGTAAACACCCCCTACTAACTCCTCAACAAATTATCATAGAAGAAAGTTACTGGTACCACACGATTGGTAATAAAGTCTACTTTTGATGCATATAAAAGTTGCTTAGGGGGTCATCTACATATTAAAACAAACCATAATATTTTTTCAATAGCAGTACAAAATTTTGACAGCATAAATGAACTCTACACCCTTCAAATAGCCTAAAAACAAATTTTTATGCAATTCGTACGATAAGTTTCCGAGAAATTAATTATTTTAAAATGAGCGTATTTTAGGGGCTCTATCCAAATTGAAGTTCGGTACTCGATTTTTGACCGAGAGAACCTCTTCTTTATCAAGGCATCTTTTACGAGCCACTCAAGTAGTCATTGAAGTCTGCTAGATTACAGGATGGCATATGAAAATTCAAAATATCTAGTCACTTCTATCATAGATGGACCCTTAAACCATCATTTTGCTGTTTTTTAAGCATAATTTGAAAACAACTTGGAAGAAAAATGTATTTTTTTCTGTTTAACGCAATATTCTGATAAATAGAAGTTCCGTTTTCACAGATTTTACTTTATTAGAAAGTGAATTAAAGTGAAATTAACGTGAATAGGTAGAATGCACCTTTTTTATCCATTTCTCCTTTCTATGCTTTATTTTATCTACTCTCTATATATAAAATCCTAATGAAACGGATATATGTATCGACTAATTAAACAACTGATTATGTTTCAAGCGATTTCTCCTAAAATATGGAATACTTTGCGATGAAATTAACACCAAAAATCAGCATTGATCCGCAGATCTCAAAACTGGTACAGTAGACGCTCGATTTTACGAATTTCTTTTTTATGAATTATTCGTTTTTACGAACTAATGTACTGGTCCCAACCAGCATCCCATTGAACTAATGTTACTCCCATTTACGAACTTTTGATTTTACGAACACTTTTTATGAGTCCCATCGAGTTCGTAAAATCGAGCGTCTACTGTATTAAAATTTTTAAATTCGAATTAGTTTTCGAAATATTAATTTTTTTCTAATTTTATATACATTTTTCAAATGATGGCAACTCAAATTTTAATCAAACAGATATTTTTTTTTTCATGTTTCAGAAAAGGTTGACATGGTAACCCGGCTATTGTTGTTTATATGATAAATGTTTATTTACTTTTATTTCTTTTTATAAATTATATAAATTATTTTGTTCTATAATTATTAATTATTTTTTTTGTGTTTCCTTTAGAAAATAATAGAAAATAATTAAAAAAGACGGTACTACTTAGTTATTCTGTCGACCAATTTTGCCAAATTATATAAATCGCCAAAACACTCGCCAAATTATACAAATTGATACAATTTTTATTTTAAATAATGAAAGAACAAATAAATTAGTATAACATTAATAAAAATACAAATAAAATGTCGAAATAAAAATCACTTGATGACGTAAACACGCATAACTTGCTTAAAGGTCAAGTGAATGTGACATTTACGATCAACCATTTTTGGCATTTAATCTTATCGTTTGGCGATAGATTTTTGGTTGATGGGATAACTAAGTAATACCAAAAATGCATATGTAACTGGTATTTGAAAACGATGTTTTCGCCAAAGTTTCGTTAAAAAAAAAAAAGAAAAAAAAATGCCAACTGGCGAGTTGAAAAAAAGCTATTGGCAAGATTTGCATCCGGTTAGCGTAACAGTACCAAGAATTCTTTGCAACCATGAAAATTTTATGTAGTTTTATTCGAAAAATTTAAAAAAAATCAAAATGGAAAACTTACGGTCCCATATTGGCGCGATTTTTTTTCTGACGCCAATATCATATACGGAACGGGCACTTAACTGGCGCCAAAGTATAGTTATTTTGCTTGATATGGTAAGCCGGATGTTGTTGTTTATGCTGTTGATGCGTTCCCTAAATTGGCGTTGTTAAAAAATCGCGCCAATATGGGACGTATATGACATCTGTGCCAAACTTTCATATGAACGGCGAAGGGATCAGACCGTATTTGTTTATGGCAGTTGATGACATGAACTATTATAATATAGATGAAATGATGGTGATACAATAATATTTGACGACTTATCACCTGTGCCCGGCTAACATTAAAGTACCAAAATGGCAGCTATAGTATTCGCGTTTGTAACCAAATGCTCGCCCTCTCGCGGACAAAGTCTGAGTCAAATATAGCACGGAAACTGTTGTCTTTTCCTGTAGATGTTAATGCAAGAAATGTAAATTTTATTACCTTGTAACTTTATAAAATGCCATTTAAAAAGATTAAAAAAACACATGACTGAAGTTGCTAGGTTGCTTTGTGTAAATAGCGAGAATTGAAAGACCTGAAGTTTTTATAAATTTCGTAATTCAAAGAATTTGTAAACACAATACTACAGACTGCTGTTTAGCAAACGGCAGAATTTATTTATATTTTGAAATTAGGAAAAGAAGTATCGACTTTGGAGAACATCTATTTGAAATATTTATTCTTAATAATATTATTTTCCAAAGTAAGTAATATGTATGATTCCTGTAATTAATGTTAATATTTTGTTGCAAACATTAGTATAAAAATTACATGTCGTATTGCCACTGTTATTAATTTTTGACTGACAACTGTTGATTGTTTTATCGGTATTTACATTTTTCGTTTTAATCTAAAATTAAAAGTTTTATTTATTAAAAATTTTAATAAGTTGAACGATGTTGCAATCTGTTTTTGTTTCTTTTGTTTACACTATATCAATTTACATACTGTGTTGATACGTATTTAGTTTATTTGGTTATTTTCATGCAATACTGTTTACTCCTATTTCTATGGTCTTAAACAAGAATATAAAAACAGTTAATTGCTAGTTTTTCACATTGACGACATATCCACTTATGGAACTTTAACCTAAACTTAAAAAAAAATATTAGTTTTTAGGAATATAAAGGTTAGGAAATTTTATGGTTACATTGAATAATAATCATGCAGTTTAGTCTGAAAGTTACAATCCTACTTTTTCTTTATGGACAACTAAGCCCTTCACTCACAGATGGAATAACTCTATGAAGCATGTATCTACTATGGATACACTGGGAGCAAATTAGTTAAAGGACATCATATCATCTGTAATTGTGATCCTCAACAAATATTTACATTCTAATGTGCGTGCATGACCTATTCTAATCTTGCAATTAAGACTTTATTTTTTATAGCAAAAATGGAATTTTTATTGAATAATAGTACTTGTTTATTTTCCTGTTAATCACAAAAATAGAATTAATAAAAATAACATAGTGCTAAATGTTGTGCATGTGACTTATTGAAAGTAATGAATATGATAAACAATACAACATACTTCATAAGATGTTTCCATAGTTTTAAGTAACCTGCGAATTAATTTTAAAAGCAAGCCAAGTTTATACTCAGTGATGAATTTATGTGTTGGCCTGTGGGGGAACATTTCCCTTGAACATCCCCACAGCTGTGAAATTTCCTTCCAGCTAAACATGTCTGGGTACTTTTGGGTCATTCCATGTCAAATCAACACACCTATTTTACCTCACCATCTCAGATTTTAATGAAATGATGCACATAGTTAGTACTTATATAGACTAAGAAAATTACCAAATTTTTTCAAAATATATCTATCCGTTTTCAAAATATGGCTATGTAAACTTTTCGAAAATTGTTAAAAAATGGCAGTTTGACAAATTTTCAAATCATCATAGGGTCCCTCCTAATTAAGATAGGAAGGTGAAAGAAGTGTCATATTGCAGCATTTTGTATGGATTTTAATATGATATGCAACATGATACAGGTTGTAGATTTTTTATTTTTCAAAATTTAAATTATGAAAAAAACGTTTTTTTTTTTAATTTTCAAAAAATTAGAGAAAGTAAGTTATATTATTGTAAAACATTACAGAAAGTTTCAAAATGGGACAACAATGGGTTCATAGAAAAAATAATTTTTAAAAAATGGGATTTTTTCATCAATTTCAAGTGATAGAGTACAATACAAAATGATGCAATGTAATATGATAAAATATAATACAATTATATACTAAAATAGTTCAAATATAAAGACTTGTGCAAATAAAAAAGTTAAAACAATAGACTCAGCCTTAAAAAGAAATTTGTTTGTATCAGCAAAAGAGTCTTCAGAAAGTGATAATGCTGAAGATTTGGATAAAACAGTTTTGCAAAATCTTATAGAGAATTTGTCAAATGCAACAAGTAGGACAAAAAAACTTATGATATTGACTTGCCTACCGGAAAGTTGGGGTATCAGAAAAATCATGTGTGAGTTTAACGCACCTAACTATATGGTACGCCGATCAAAAAAACTGTTGAAAGAAAAAGGAATATTGGAAAGCCCAAATTCCAAGCCAGGTAAAAATCTCTCTACTGAGATAGTTAACACGGTCACTTTATTTTATGAAAGTGATGAGATAAGCAGATCAATGTTCGGAATTAAAGATTGTATAAGTATCACAAAGTGGAAACAAAGTAAAAGTTTCTAAAAGGCTCATTTTATGCAATCTAAAAGAGGCTCATGTACTATTCAAAGAAAAGTTTCCAGACTTAAAAATTAGTTTTTCTAAGTTTGCAGAGCTCCGTCCAAAGCATTGCATTTTGGCTGGGTCAAAAGGTACACACACAGTTTGTTTGCACGACTCACCAAAATGTCAAGTTAATGATAGAAAACTCTAAAATGGATGTGATTACCAATGGCGAATTGGCAACTTACAAACATTGCATATCAAAAATGTTGTGCAATCCACCGTCAATAGACTGCAACATGTCTGAATGCCCATCTTGCCCTGGTGATTTTGAAATACGGAATATTTAAAAAAAAAATCATTCAAGGATAATTTAATAGAAAAAGTCACATTTAGACAGTGGGTTTCTGTAGATCACTGCAATTTAGAGACTCTGCAGAAATCATCAGCAGAATTTATTGAATATTTTTGTGACAAACTGTCAACCTTGGTTAGACACGATTTCATTGCAATCATCTTTTATGAATCAGGTAAAGGAAAATTTGAAAGAATCAGAATTTGCTGTTGTGCTTGATTTTTCTGAAAATTACAGCATGGTTATTCAAGATGAAGCTCAAAGTTACCATTGGGCTAATGAACAAGCCACAATTCATCCGTTTGTAGTGTACTACAAAAGGGAAAATAAAGTTGAGCATTTAAACTATGTTGTAATTTCAGACTGTTTGGAGCATAATACTGTTGCTATGTACACCTTCCAAAAAAAAAAAAAAAAAAATCATTAAATTTCTCGAAAATAAATTTCAAAAAGCCCCAACAAAGATTTTCTATTTTTCAGATGAATGTGCTGCCTAGTATAAAAATAAAAAAAATTTCTCCAACCTATGTTTTCACAAAGAAGATTTTAATATTGAAGCTGAATGACACTTTTCAGCAACAGCTCATGGCAAAGGGCCTTGTGACGGACTGGGTGGCACAATTAAGAGACAGGCAGCAAGAGCTAGCTTACAGCGACCTTATGAAAACCAAATAGTAACACCTCTTCAATTATATAAATGGGCCAAATCCAATTTTTCTTCAAAAATAAGCTTTGCATTTTCAACACAGGAAGCGCACATTAATTCAGAAATATTTTTAAAAGATAGGTTCAACAAGGCAGTTACCATTAAAGGAACACAACAATATCATGCTTTCATTCCAGATAAATTTAATACATCAGACATATTTGTTAAATCATTTTCTGATTCTTCAAAATCATTTAAAGCAATAGTTTCAAAATCTGAAGATAAACTATCATTATCAGATTGCAATGGTTATATCACCGCTGTATATGACAAGCATTGGTGGCTTGCATATATCCTGGAAAAAAATGAAGAACTTGATGAGCTTAAGGTCATATTTTTACATCCACATGGGCCATCTTCATCATTTTCTTATCCTAGCAAGCCAGATGTGTGATGGGTACCACTCATGGATGTTTTATGTTCTGTTGAGCCTCTAACACCAACTGGGAGAACTTATGTTTTAACACAAAAAAGACATTCTGAAATCCAACAATTCATTATCCAAAGTAATTTAATAACAAGAGTTGTTAAAGGATATGCATTGGTAAGGTCTTGTGTTGTTTGACAATTTTTTACAGGTTTATTTGAACTACTGTAGTGTATCATATTGTATTATATTGTATCATATAATATTATGTATCATCCTTTTGTATTATATTCTATTATACTTGAAATTGATGAAAAATTCCTTTTTAAACGCTATTTTTTCGTATGAACCCATTGTTGTCCCATTTTCAAATTTCAAACACTGTATACTGTTTTACAATAATATAACTCATTTTTTAAAATTATTTGAAACAAAAAAAAAGTTTTTAAGTCTTTATATTTGAACTATTTTAGTATATAATTGTATTATATTTTATCATATTACATTGCATCATTTTGTATTGTACTTTATCACTTGAAATTGATGAAAAAATCCCATTTTTAAAAAATTATTTTTTCTATGAACCCATTGTTGTCCAATTTTGAAACTTTCTGTAATGTTTTACAATAATATAACTTACTTTCTCTAAATTTTTGAAAATTTAAAAAAAAAAAACGTTTTTTTCATAATTTAAATTTTGAAAAATAAAAAATCTACAACCTGTATCATGTTGCATATCATATTAAAGTCCATACAAAATGCTGCAGTATGGCACTTCTTTCACCTTCCTATCTTAATTAGGAGGGACCCTATGATGATTTGAAAATTTGTCAAACTGCCATTTTTTGACAATTTTTGAAAAGTTTACATAGCCATATTTTGAAAACGGATAGATATATTTTGAAAAAATTTGGTATTTTCCTTAGTCTATATAAGTACTAACTATGTGCCACAGTTCGTTAAAATCTGAGATGGTGAGGTAAATTTTTTCAAAAAGTGTGTTGATTTGACATGGAATGACTCTTTTCCATTAAACTAACATCTTGCCAAAATGTTTATGTTAAATTCACCATTTATTTCAATTCTGACCATGCAAAGGATTTTTTTTTGCAATCTGCACCTAATATTGTCATTTGCTATTTATTGAATGTTATTTATTTGTAAACTCACAAAACATTATAATTTGCTGTTTTTCGAATAAAAAATATTTATTAATAAGTTATAACTTGCATTTATTACTGACTGTGAGATGGATTTCGATGAATGTTATCCTGTCTTATCGAGTTCATGTGGCTATGTCTTCATCCAAAAAATTAAATGTGTACTGTATAGCTATAGAAGAAAATTAAATTTTCATGCCTGCAGTTTAAATTTGTTTACTTTATTAAATATCTTTTTTTCTGTTTTAAGTATATACAGTAAACTCTCTGTAAAGCAGACTCTGTGTAAGATGGAAATGTGTCTAACTCGGAAAGATTTTCAAGTCCCTTCGAATCCATAGACATAGAGTACAATTTGTCTAAGGCGGAATATTGTCTACTACAATGGAAAATGTTCTCAGTCCCGATCGATTCTGCTTTAGACAGAGTTTACTGTATTTGTACTGATTTAATAAAACAGTTCCTAAAAGCCTGTTATTTGCAAAGCTTATATTTTTTAAATACTCACTTTCTGACAACACTACAACAAATTTTTTTTTCAATGTTTTAATTTATGTATTTTTTTGTGCCAACTCTTATGCTTGGCAACAATATTCTTGGTACAACAGAATACCTCCAATGTCTGATTACAACACTGGGTTTGCAGATAGATATTTAACAAAGTTTGTTACTACACAGTAAAATTTAACTTAAATAAGGACATAAGTTTGAAGATATAGCTCTTTATTTAGCTAGAAAATGAGCAAATACAAGTAACAGTTACAAATAGTGACCCCTCTAAACTGTACTTTAAGGCTGTAACACCCTCTTAATATCGGCCGAATGCACCATATGTTTTTTTTTCTTCTTCTTCAAAATAGTGAGATACACCTAGATTTTCTATACATCACTTGTACAAAAATTTTGTCCACACTACAGTATTTCTAAATCTGAAAGCTTGCAACATTTTACAACTTCTTTACTTTTCTAGGAATAATAACAGATTTAAATCATTTGAAATTAATATTATGAAATTGAAATTTCATGTTATTGATGTATTGAAGTGAAGTTTTCAGATTTTTCTGTTTAATTATATTTCATCTTCTTTTTTTAAACAGATTACAGAGTATATTTTGGAATTATCTTTGAAAATAAAGACTGGGAAATATATATGGATTGATCAGCCTTTTACAGCCTTATGAAAATTTAGTGTTGAAGCTACTGAAGAAGGCGACAAAAAGAAAAAAAAAAGTCAAGAGAGTTTCCTTGCTGCTCAGTGTCTTTATAATTAATTACCTATGCAGTAAGGAACTTCCCTTAGACAAACTCCTCATTCTGAAGTGTTCATGGTGAAATCAGCATCAGAAATTTATCACTGAAGTTGACACCATACAAATGGCAACTGGCATTAGATTTTTTACATTGGGATCGAAATTCTCCAGGTAAATTATTCTTGTATCACGATTGATCATTTTTATTTTGTTTCTATTTGTCATTTGTTTTAATACATGTAAAAACTTTTATTTATCTAACATATAATTTATTTATTTATAAAAACGTAACTATCTAAAAGATGCATGCAATGTTTAATAAAGTTTTATTCTAAATCGGCTAACCTGCCTGGCATTGCCCAAGCCCGTGATAAATGAACTGCAAGTTTGTAAGATTTTATGCATGCTAAAGTCAGACAGATAATATCTGAGCCCCCGTGTAAAAGTTAAATTTAAAAATTATACGTTTAATATAAAATTATATAAGGGTTAAAACATTAAATGATACAGTAGAATCCCACTAATTCAAACTGATTTTATTTACAAGATGAATGTCGAAGAAAAATGACGTCGTTAGAATTAAACAAAAAATGGCAGTAAAGCGTGTTTTTTTTTTCTTTAAACACCTTAAATAGAATTAACAAAATACTCAATAATGTAAAAGTACAACATATGTGCACGAATATAAAATGAAAACGTGCACTCTCGCAGAACTCATCTTGAAAAAATCTTGAATATCAGTTTGTTTGCCAGTACTATAAAATTATATTCTAAATGCGAAATGTATTTAATTCAGCTGATAAAAATTTATTTTTCCTTTCAACAGTTTAATTTTGCAAATTATCTACAGGAATGTTTTTTTCTCCCACCCCCCTTGTCGACGTGGTGACTGAGCTATTTGCAAACCATTTGTAATGGGTTGCATGTTACATAATTCCTCATTCTGAAGTTCCATTGGAATATTATAAACATCAGGAGTGATTAAACAAGGAATAATATTTTTTCCAAAAGCCGTGCCGGATTATCCAGCATGGATGCCGGATTAGAGGAGTTTACTGTATACTACTGAGTACTTATAACTTACAATTTTTTTTTTAGCATGTATCTTTTTCTTTTCTATTTTTGTCATAATTCCATATAATCCAAATTTTTTGTAATTCAATGAAAACCAATAGGATTTAAAATAATGCCCGAACGTGCCATTTAATTGAAGGATAACACTGATTTTTAAACAGTTTCCAACATAGTTTAAAAGTGTTTATAACTTCAGTTTATCTGCCATCTCACTGTGGTCCAACTTTCATAAATGTACTCAATTGCCATGTAATTGATATATGTTTTTGACATTTAGTATGCATGTTTTCTATTGAAAATGGAATGTGTAGCATTTTTAGTTCATTTACAGGATACTTAAAAGAACCCCGTTACATTAAGTGAAAAATGCAAAGTGAAAAAAATGTTTACAAATTAAAAAAGGTGTATTTTAATTATACACTATTTCAACCATAATGAAATCAGTATGAATTTATGAAGTACATTAAAACATGGTAAAATTTAATTCAGATACAAAATGCATTATGCTACTAAAAACATAATTCCAGAAATTACTATTTATAACCGACAATGTATCCTATTCTTTGTGTTATCCGGTATAGTATGAATTTATTTATATTCTACAAACTACAAAATATAATTTAACCTGAATTGGATAACTCAATTAAAACCTGCCTTTAAGCAATTTACCCCCTTATAAATTCATTTGCGTAGCCCTGTATACAATCTACAGAATTTCCTCACACTATGTAGTATGCGAATTGTTGAACTTAAAAATGCATATTATAATTGAAAATGCACTTCCAGCAATTATCTCTAATGAACAGCACTGCAATAGAAATCTTTTGTGCGTCCCTGTAAATAAATAACAACAGTGTCAAGCCCGTCATGTTCTACAGCAAGCATCTTGCAAAGAAAACTTTGGTAAATTACGTCAGATTTGAAATGATGCATTTCAAATATCTTATTTAAAAGAACTTTCTTATACATTGTTAAAAAATACCGAGAAACAAAGACTTTGTTTACTTAATTCCTTTTACGTTAGCTTACTTTCAGATTTTTAACTAATTTTTTTTAAATCAAAGATGAAAACAGTCATTGTATCTCTTAACAGTGGCTGATTTGGCCTTAAAAACCTGCAATCAAAGGAAAATGAATGAAAACCAGTTTCAAAGACTCCCGTTCCCTTTCCAAGATCGCCACTGTTTTTAAAATTATAACAATCTTTTTAAAGCTGATGAAATTAGCGTGCTTTTAGAATGTAGGTGTCTGCACAGGGGTCAGTGAGCGTAGCTCGTAGAGGGCAGAGCCACTAAAAAATAGTGAAACACATATTTCGGCAATTTTAGAAATTTTCCCGTTAAAGGAGTTAAAAAGAAGGGGGGGGCGGTCGAAAATTCTAGAACATTTTGCCATATTTCACCAGCCATTTTAGGTAGCAGCCTGAAAGTCAAGAAAATAACTGTACCAAAAAATAAACACGTATTTCAGCGAGTTTAGAAATTCACCCCCTCTAGGGGGTTAATTGAGGAGGGCGAAAATTTTAGAACATCTGACCATATCTCAGCAGCAATTTTAGGTAGGAGCGTGAAATTCCAGCATGAAAATAATTATTATCCCTAGAAAATTTGGGCGTGGCATAATTTGTTACTATGATTTGTTTTATTACGTTTTTACTTGACCTGAAGATTAAAAAGAAAGAAAATATTTTTATGTAATATTTGATTGGTAGTTTTAAAAATGATTTCATATAATTTATCCCCCTGTATTAGTTAAATTACCAAACATGTTAGACTTGTGTAAATTAAACTAAAATGAAAATCTACCCCCTAAATGTGGTAAATATTAAAAAATGAAATGCATCTCTTTTATGTTAATTTTAAATCACGTTCAGGATGAGATTCACATCTTAGATTTTGAAATACGTCCAAGAGAAATTCACAAGTGGGAACCCCCCGTCCTGTATTGTTCATTATTTCCTTTCTTCTCATAAAGTTTGCTTCTTCTATCCTTCCAGCATTTAAAATTTTTGAAACTTATTATTTTTTTAATTACATCTGCCCTATTTAATGTTTTTTAGTAATACATTAAATAAATAATCATCTAAATTGCCTTCACCCAGCCACCAAAATATCAGGTTACAAAAACAAAAAACAATAATTTTCACTTTCTTCTATCTTTACAAGAAGAAAGTATTTTATTCATGAAAATTTTCGAATTCCGGTTTTCGAGGGATTTACACGTTTTAGGGGTCAGAGAACCCGAAAAACATGTTTTTACAAAATGTCTGTCTGTGTGTGACACAAATTTTGTGGCCGCTCTATCTCAAGAACTAATAAATGGAATTTAATAAAAAATTATATTCAGTTAATCCCTGATATAAATTGCTGCTGATTAGTTTTTGGTGTAAATCGCTCAACAGGTGGTGCGGCTATGCAGCATTTTTCACGATTTCCCCAAGAGCTCAATCTCCAGAACTAATGCACAGATTTTCACCAAACTTCAGATTCAGTTAGTCCTTGACAGGAATTGACGTTTTATACATTTTGGTGCAAATCGCTCAACAGGTGGTGCTGCTATGCTGCATTTTTTGTGATTTCCGCAATAGCTCTATCTCAAGAACTAATGCTGGGATTTTCAACACACTTCAGATTCAGGTTATACCTTGATAGAAATTACTTCTGTTTATGTTTTGGTGTAAATTGCTTAACAGATGGCGCTGTTATGCTGCATTTTTCAGAATTTCCACTATAGTTCTATCTCGATAACTAATGCGCGAATTTTCCTCGAACTTCAGATTCAGGTATACCTTCATATCAATTAGTGCTGTTTATGTTTTGGTGTAAATCGCTCAACAGGTGGCGCTGCTATGCTACATTTTTCAGAATTTCCACTATAGCTCTATCTCAAGAACTAATGCACGAATTTTCATTAAACTTCAAATTCAGATATACTTTGATTGGTGCTAAGTTGATGTAATTTCTTGTACTATTTAAATGATTTAATTGATCTGATTTATGTAGAAGAAAGTTTTGTGATGGCCACAACATACTAGTTTTAAATACCTTTTTTACTGAGGATGCATACACATGGCATCGCTTCATCACAGGGCAAAAACTAGGAGGGTGCAGAGGGGGCATGTGCCCTTGGCGCCACAACGAAAGGTGAAGGGGGGGGGCATTCAAAATGAAGATTTTGTTTGTCGTTTCATACAAAAATGTATCTATACATATGAAATACAAGGGTCAGCTAGATGGAGAGGCTTACCAAATGGCATAAGCACTAACAAGCTCCACCCATGTATACGAAATACAAAGGAACTCGCAAGCTAATGTTAAAGCTATGGGAGCATTCTTTTCAAATTGGTAGAAGTGAAAGTAACTTAAAAAAAATAATAATCTGCAAGCAAAATCAAAAAAATTATATTAATCCGTTTATAAATTCAATCAGCAAGAAAAAAAAAATCATTTAAAACTATTAACATGTAAGTGAGAAATTTTTAAAAGAACGCTCCCATAGGTTTAACATTAGCGATCCAGTTTCTTTGCCTGACTAGTGTAGGCTCTTAACTTAATATTATGGGGGCGTTGTTTACACATTTCTTGCTAGCTTTTTGATTATTATTAAATGATTTTTATTTTTTAAGGATTCTTTTCTTTTTTTGCATAGGACACCTGTGGTCGATAACTTTTATTGTGCGTGAGGAGGAGGGCAAAATCTATGTTTACCCCAGGCACATAAAAGGCTAGTTTTGGCCCTGCCTCGTCACTTTTTTGACATTCCGAGCAAAGCCATTTATGCATCTTCAGTACTGAAAGTCACAAACATGAGACTTGATAGAATGTAATTAGAGTGCATTAATTTTAACCTCATAGTAAATGTGTTAAACTTGGTGAAATTTAAAATGGGGCCACCACCAACATTAGCCCTTTCCAATGAAAAAGACTTATCAAAATTAAAGCATTTATTTGAAAGTTATTCTTAGAGTGCATTAAAAAAAACTAATAAAATTACATTAATCCATAATCATAAAACACAACCAACATATTTTTCATGCATTCAACTCTCTTCTACAAACTTAAAAAAATTATTCCCCCTTCCTACCACAATAACAAAGACATTTCTTTTTATCTTTGATGTGATAACTACACAATTGAATATCATTGAGCACCTTTTTAGAAATCCTACAATATTTTTGTTACCGTATATACTCGTGTATAAGTCGACCCCCTAACTTTCGAATGCAAATTCTGGAAAAAATCAAAAACCCGCATATAAGTCGACCCTCTAACTTTTTGCTTTAATTTCGCACAAAATCAAACCAAAGATTTCACTTGCCAATGCAAAAAGGTAGTAAGTTAACAAAAAGAAATCATTGAAATTTTTTTAAATGATAAATTATTATTATTTGTATTTGTATATTTTATATATTATTTTTCTATTCATACACATAAAATGCCATATTTTTGCAGTATTCGAAGTTTTTGTTTTTGCTTTTTTAACTGACTCACGTATAAGTCGACTCCCCAAATTTGCTTACCGAAAATTGTCAGAAATTCCTCGACTTATACGCGAGTATATACGGTAAAGAAAAAAGAAATTCTAACTTGCAATGACATTTACAAATTAATAAACAGAAAAAACTGCAATGAGTCTGGCTTTATGCGTACATGATTAAGTTTTTCTGTTTTGCATGATTTGTGAATAAAATATTTAGAATAAAACTTTGTGAAACGTTAGATGCAGCTTTCAGATAGTTATGTTTTTATAAATAAACAAATTATATGCTAGATAGATAAAATATTTTAGATGTATAAAAACGAATGACTAATAGAAACAATATAAAAGTGATCAATTGCGATACAAGAATAATTTACCTGGAAAATTCTGATCCTAATGTAAAAATACTAATGCCAGTTGCCATTGTATGGTGTCACAACCTCAGCGATAAACTTCTGATGCTAATTTTACCAGGAAGACTTAAGCATGATGGGGTTTGTCTAAGGGAAATTCCTTACTGCATAGGTAATTAATTATAAAGACACTGAGCAGCAAGGAAACTCTCTTGACTATTTTTCCTTTTCACCACCTTCGTCAGTAGCTTCAACATTAAATCTTCATAAGGTTGTAAAAGGCTGATCAATCCATATCCCCGTCTTTATTTTTAAAGATAATTCCAAAATATATTCCGCAATCTGTTAAAAAAATAAAATGAAATATAATTAAGCAGAAAAATCTGAAAATTTCACTTTCTTTTTAATATGAACTAAAATAAAAACTAATAATAAAAGGTAAAAACAAAACTGACAAGGTTTGCTTTAGTGCAAATATAGATTCTTTTCCTTTCGTTGCGACATGTGATTGTCTGATAAAATCTGAAAAAGTAATCGAATTGAACTCAAATTATGCCCCCTGCTGTCATACATCGAACTGGCATTTTACATATATGATGATCCTTCTTTATCTTTTATTGCTTTTAATATATATATATATTTAAATGCACAATATTTACTTAGCAGCTTTAAACAACAAAATTAAAAACAGAAAATCATTGGAAAGGTATCCAAATACAAGGCCAGAAAATTGACCTTATTAATTATCACTTCCAGTGCACTAATAATTGTGTAATAAATACAATCCTCAATCAAAATATCAGATTTGTAAACAAACAAACGTCGCCGAGCACAACCGCCAAAAGCAAGGATTAATGTAATTAATCGGATTCTGAGATAGATTTCTAACTTTTTTACTCTTATAAAAATTATATATGAAAACATTATTACAACATAAATATACCATGTACATAAGTATTTACTTACTTATGGTGTATCAAAAGAAAAATGAAAATTGGCGAACGCAGAATTAGTTATTTACTTTTTAAAAAAGTAGCTTACGTAAATACCGCATATTTAATACAACAACTGGAAGTAGGAGCTATTGGCAGCTACACTAGTGCCCTCGGCCTAAGCTTTACAGAAAATTCCGTCTATATAAACAAGAATAAAAGTTGATCCGGTTTGTTTTCATAGCTGTTTATGTTATTTCACCAATAAATTTTACTTTCTGTAGTCCAAACTGCACTGAGTTTTTTAAAACAATGCCAAGGCCCTATGGTAGAAAAAATATTGAAATACATTATTAATTTATCTGTAACAAGTACTGTAGCGCGTACAAAATTATTTTCTTGTAAATACTGGTATTGTTCAATTATTTCAACATTTTACATATACAAGTACCTTGCCCCTGAAAGGGTTAAAGTTTTGTCCAAGCCCCTAAAAGTTTGTTTATAAAATTTTGTTGAGAAACACCAGCATAGAGATTTTAAAGTTATTGGTGGGACTCAGCTAGCTGTGTAACTGTTATACCAGCTAAAATAGGAACTGAATAATCCTTGCTTCAGAAAGTTGTATATTTCTCTGAACTTTCTTTTCCAAAGGATCTGTGGTCATCAACAAAAGAAAGCGGAGTCTCAATAAAAAAAAGGGCGGTGGTAAACATATCAGGGATGTAGACCTATGACCTGTCACTGAGCAACAGAAGACATCTACATCAACAATGATAAAGATAATACTAATTAATATTATCTATCTCAATACTATTTATCACTAAAAGCTGACAACCTGATGTTATGTAGAAAAAATTAGGATTTTATATTATTTTCCTATTTTTTAATAAATGTACGTTAAATTACAGTTTTAAATGATATTAGCAACATTGACATATTTGGAATCTATTTATCTAGCATGAATAATACACAAGAAACCGTACTTTTATCATTATAAAAGCTTTCACCAATAATATTTTTAGAATCATCATCAACAAAATATTTTTATGTAATTTTTTAAAAATCAAAAATTGATCAGTGAACGCTGAAAAATTTGCCTTTTTAATCTAAAAGTCTACTCAAAAGTTTGACTGATCAACTTTTCAAAGATAATCATAATATAAATAGAAACACACATATAATTTATCTAAGTTTGACAAAAAACACATATTTTAGAATTATGCTTTGCTGTATTGTATGTGTTTGTGAATGAGTGGTTAAGATGATATTGCTTCTAAATGTAAACATTAACAAATATTTCTTTACATTTTGCAGTTAATTAAATTTTTGATAAATAATAATACCTGCTTAGTGTATATAAAACAAACAACAAGACAAAACAGTTATAACTATAGTTTTTCAAGTTTTTATAGGTAAATTGCAGAATCTATAAATAGAATTTTAAATTAAAAATATTTAATTTGCGAGTATGTGAAAAAAAGGTTAATTCAATATTTTAAGCTATCTATAAACATATTTCCATAAATCTATAACATGCAGAAAAAATTGTTTTTCAATTGTAATCAATTTCCCTATGTTCTGGTTATTCCAAGATATATTTTGTGAGTAAATAAGAGAGGGATATGCAATTTCCTAGGAAAAAACAAACAAAAAAAAAAAAAAAAAAAAAAAAAAACAATGACATTTTATGTAGATTCTTGTAATCTTTATAATATAAACATATCGTTCAAGATCGTTACTCTAATAGATACAACAAATTAATAAAAACCTGCTATGTCTGAGTAAGATCTGGGTATTTTTTTTTCTTCAAAGCCAATAAAAATGCAAGTTTGAAGTATTTTTGCCAAACTTAGTCACACAAAATGTAAAGAGAATACATAAATTTTGTTTTTATCTGAATTCGTTTCGTAATGCTCTTTTGACATAGCCAGTGACTGATTCACAACTTGATACTTAATATAAACTAGCACAATCAACATACAGTCGTGGAAAAAAAAAAGTAAACACCCCCTACTAACTCCTCAACAAATTATCGTAGAAGAAAGCTGCTGGTACCGAACGATTGGAAATAAAGTCTACTGTTAAATGATGTAGATAAAATTTGCTTAGAGGGCCATCTACATATTAAAACGAATCGTAACTTTGTTTTTTTCAATAGCAGTACACAATTCTGACAGCATAAATGAACTCTACACCCTTCAATTAGCCTAACAACAAATTTTTATGCAATTTGTACCATAAGTTTCTGAGAAATTAATTGTTTTAAAACGAGCGTATTTTAAGGGCTGTATCCAAATTGAAGTTCGGAACTCGATTGTTAACCGAGAGAGCCCTCATCTTGATCAAGGCACCTTAAGAAGTCAATGAAGCCTGCTAGATTACACGACAGCAAAAGAAATTTCAAAATATCTAGTCACTCCTATTATAGACGGCCCCCTTAAACCACCATTTTGCCGTTTTTTAAGCATAATTTGAAAACTACTTGGAAGAAAAATGTGAAATTTTGGATTTCCATAAAGCAGGACTTAATAAATCTAATTCCATCAAAAAAATTGTAGGTTGCAATTCATAATTTTTTCGAGTATTAATTTTATAAATCATAATTCATATCATAAAGTTATAAAAATTGCAATTTCAGCATATTTATATTTGGGTATATTAGTATTATTGCTACACAAAAAATTAGCGCATTAGAAGCATAATTTCTGGAGATATAAATAAAAATATGAAAACGTAATTTAACATTAGAAGCACTAAATTTTGAATGTTTATAATTCAAAAACTTATCATTCAAATGACTTGAAATTCGGTGTCTAAGCATAATTTGAACCGAAGATTTGAAATATCTTGTTAAAATTGGGTATTGCCATTGAAAAAAAATGAAGTTTGGATTCGTTTTAATATGTAGATGGCCCCTAAGCAAATTTTATATACATCATTTAAAAGTAGACTTTATTTCCAATCGTTCGGTACCAATAACTTTCTTCTACGATAATTTGTTGAGGAGTTAGTAGGGGGTGTTTACTTTTTTTTTTCGCGACTGTACATTGGGAGTAAACAAAGTCATTAAACCTCGCATATAGTACCTTTTAATTTTACCAATGTAAAGCGACAACTAATAATAAAATTCAAATTTTTAATACTTTCAAAGATATCTTTTATTTAGATAAATTACAAGCATTAATAATAGAATAGTAATAAATGCAGTATCATATATAACGTATACAGCTAAGCTAAAATTGCGTATGCGTATTAATGATCCAGAAATTTATTTAAAAAAAAAATAGTTATTTCTATCTTCTTTTTGTAAAAATGATAGACCTAAAATTCTGCCTGAGTTTTTCTTACTTTTACATGTTTGCAAACACAAACCCAAACTGTCTGTTTCATTACAGCAGCGATCAGCCAACGATATTATAGTTAGCCTCTTAAACGAGATTTTACAACCTATTTTACGCCATTCCTTGGCTAAATCAATTTATAGCAGTCCAAAATCCCATATATTTATAATTTCCACCGATATTTTAAGGAGAATTCTAAATTTATTCACAATATTTCAAAACAGGTGCTATTTTCCTATGCAATTATATTACGTAAACAAACAGTTATCCGTTCTATCGGTGCGACCCCCCACCCCCCAACGGAACAACGCCACCTACCGTTGATTACGAATGCGAATAAAAAGCAAAGTGGTCCGCCTGGAACTGTTGATGATAGTCACATGACTTAGGCTGTTGTTATAGAGATTGTTTTAAAATACCGGGAGACAAAGACTCTGTATACTTAATTTATTTTATTTTAGCATCTTTTCAAATGTTTAACTGATCCTCTTTATTTAAAAACGAAAACAACCGTTGGATGTCTTAACAGCAACTGATTCGCCCTTAAATTTTAGCAATCAAAGGGAATTGAATGGAAACCCGTTTGCAGGGAGATTTGCACAGCTTTTTTCAGCATAATTCAATATTCTCTAATATTTTTAAAACCCATCAGATTAGCGTGTTTTTAGATTCTGCGGTGTCTGAACGGGGGTTGGCGAGCGTAACTTGCAGGGGGCAGAGCCCCCTAGTTATTATATAATAATCTATGTGTCCAATTTTAATACACTTAAATTAGTTTGAAAGACTCCTTTAATGGTGACCCTCCAATTCTCGGAAAATGATTACAGTCCCATCTGAAATCTTTCGATGGTGACTTCAAATGCACAGCCAGGGTTCTCGCTGACTTTTAACCAATGCGAGAAATTTGGCTAATCGTAAATAAAAAACAGCAGCCAGATGAGCAAATTAGATTCATTGATGAAAAATCGATCTTTAACCCCTTAATATACCCTATTTTTCAATATGTTGTAAAATAACCTCATTTTTTTATAACTTGGTATTGATCAGTTATTCGTCTAAATTGAACTATCCGCTACAGAAACTATTAAAAATAAATACATTCTAAATGTCTTGGACAATCAAGAAACAATTTCAAATTCGTTAAAATATTATTAAATGGAACTTCCCAAACCAAGTTAACTCAGGTTTATGATATTACATGCAATGAATTCTGAAAAATTCAAAATATAATTTTAAAAAATGTATGTCACTCTCAAAAAAACTTTGTTTTTACAGAATTTTTCGGCTTTTCATTGAAGCCCAAACTTCAAAATTATACTGTTGCCTATCGGGCCGGGCCCATTAACACATACTGAAATGACATTATTAACATTTCTTATATATATTCGGTTTCCAATTTAATTTCATCATATTAGAAGCCTATCTCATAGTACACTGAATGATTCCAGTAAAGTCAGGGCCTGATTAATGCACGGGCCTCCGGGGCCTCGGCCCTGGGCCCACCAATTTCAGGGGCCCACAAATTTGTGTGTATTTTCGCACAATTTAAGTTTTTCCACTGTTTGCATTTTATAATTTGGTCCCTGACGTAAAAACAAAGTTTTACTGTAATAAAAAACCTCCATATTTAATTTTTCTGTAAAAGTTCTTTTCAATTTGAGAGTACCTATAATGTGAGAATACCTATAATTTTCAAAACTTGCCATATCCAGAAAATCAAATTTGCGGAAAATGCCAAAAACTGCATACTGTGACTATTGTTTTCAATGTAAACGAGGATTTTACAATGTCAGAATTATGGTTTAAAATGATTACTAGACTGTTAGGGAAAACACAATTTGTATGATTTTGGATAAGGCGAGTTTTGAAAAAGACGTCCTCATTTATTCTGCAACATAAACTGCGGGCCATAGGTGTTTGTGAATTATACAAATGCTTATTTGAGAAAGTGGACGGTAATTCATATTCTTGATTATTCTTGTAAGTTAAATTTTTTTTGTAAACTTGAAACTTTCACCCAAACAACTTTGTCAACTCATCAAATAAACCTACTTTTTTTCTGAAAGTGTCGCCGGGAATGGGCAGGTAGGGGGGGGGGGGGCAACTTTTTAACAGGCCCTGGGCCCAACTTCAGCTTGATCGGGCTCTGAGTAAAGTGCACCATTTAGCAACTTTTGAAAAAATTGGGTGGGCCAAAATAACACACAATTTTTTCCATATAACTGGACTCAGAAATAGCAACCTTTTCTTGAAGCTCGGATCACCGCCCACCGTCACGTGATGGTGGGTAGAGAGAACGCGCCAAACCGGTTTTTCTCTTGCCAAAATCTCGTCGGAATTTCTCTCCAGTTCCCGCTTTACATTTGTTTTGTTGCATGAAGGAAATCAAGCCATTGCCAATAAAGGGATCACCGCCAAAAAATAACAGCCTTTTGGCGACGAAAGGAAAAGATTTTGGCTTCAACTTCTGGCCGAAAGAACAACGGAATTCGGCCTCTACTTCCTATACTTACTCTGAGATTTTGTCCCTTAGTCCGTGTATGTGTGGAAACAGAGGTAGGGGAGGAGAGAATGACTAAAAATGATAATTCGAAGTTATTTTTTAATTCCTACTATTAGTTCACGTTCTCCCTATATTTATTTATTTATATATCTTGTTCAAATTTTCAATCGTTAATAAAATACTTATTACTCATCCTATCAAGTTGAAATATTTTTAAAACTTGTACTGGATGACAATTGATGTTAATACAGATTTTTCAAATATTAATTCATTAATTAAATTTAATTAATTAATTTTAGTTTTATATGGGAGACAAAATGGCGGCCATTGGTTATTGAACACCATTTAATGCATCTTTATATCTATAAGGGGGGTTACCATAGGGAAACCCTGTTCTGTCGCCAAATACCGCCAAGTTTGTCGCCAACTTGGCGATATCTCTAATATTTCGCCAAATTCCCATAGACTTCCATTGTAAACCTACTTGCTTATAGAAAATCAACAAATTGAGATATTTTAATGCAACAAAAACTAATATTAGCTTAAGGGATTATATTAAATTTTTCTTTGATGACCTAAGTAGGAATTGACTTTAAAAACAAAATTTTTATATTACTTGTTATCTAAGCAAAATATAAAATTATTATAATTTAATCAATTATTGTATTAAATTATTTTTTTATCAGTTCTTCCTTATAAATCCATTAATTTTTATTTTAAATAACAAAAAAAATTGAAAATGCAAAAAACTAAGTGTCAAGAAAAACATACATTTAATCACCTAATTGCTTTATCAAATCAAGATATTTAAACATACGACAAAATATGCTGGAAATTTGTTTTTGAAAGATATTTAATTATAAATCCGCTGAAGAGGCTTTCAGTGTTCCTGTAAGTCTAATCAGGGCCTTATTACCGCACAGGCCAACTAGGCCATGGCCTTGGGCCCACTGCTATTGGAGGCCCCAAATTGAATAAAATGATTTCGAAAAAGAAGTCTTAAAATTGCAGTTTCCGCAATTATTTTTTCAAAAATCAAAATATATTTTGGTTAACTTTGCAACCGTATTGTAATATCTAATAATAACTCCCTCCTCTATGTTCCCCTGCACCCCCCCCCCCCTCCAAAATAGCAACTATTTCGCTGCAAGGGGCCCCCGAAAAGGTGCTGAGCCTTGGGCCCCGCACAACTTTAATCGGGCTCTGAGTCTAATTGATGTTCTTACTATTTTTCAAACATAATTATTTTGAGAACGTCAGTTAAACCAAATTTCATTTAAGCTATAAGGAAAGGGCATGTTTACAAACACTTCCGTCAACCAATCTACCACTACATTTTTATCATAGCGATCATAGCAGGAATCACACTTGGCGATGTAGGCCAATCATATCATAGATCTGTTAAAGCAATCTGTTGAAGACCAATCAAATTCCCGGAGTTCATGTGTATAGTAGGAGTAATAATGAATGAACAGGTTTTTCTTGCTGGCCAGCAGTAATTCAACCAACAGTGACGTCAGCTGCCCTTTCCTTATTAAATAAAAAAATAAATAACGAATTAAATCAATTGGAATTGGGTTTGGATGGGCGGAGAGATCAAATTATTGGGTGGGCTCGCGCCCCACGGGCCCATATAAGTTGGCGTCCCTGCCATTTAGTACGTTAGAGGACAAAGTTGTTGCAGGTCGTTTCTTCGAATGAAATTTGTGGTATCTCACAATATGGTTCTGCAAAGAGATCTCAAGAAACTTTTAAATAATTTCGTTTCTGACAATACTTCAGATAAAGAACTCTTTTATCATCCAAATGTATAAGGTTAAAATGTATTCAATTTCTTTCATACCATAGTTTTGAAAACCAAACTTATCCATTGTTAACGGGAGATTTTTTGGACAAGACACACTAAACATTTCTAGTTTGCTTGAAACAACAAAACGTTCATTTAAATTTTGTAGGAGATACTTTATGTAATCTCTCTTTAAATTTCCTAATACGTCACATTCTTTTTTATCACAAACGTGTAATTTTCATAAGGAAAATCTTTGATTTCTTCAGACACATTCTCAATAAACTTTTTATAGTTTTTTCTATAATCCAAAGAAAGATCCCTGAAAATTTAATAGATGCTTTCAGTGTGACGTCAGTCATGACGTTTTGGTTGGAAACTGACTCCAAACAAACGCTTGCTATGCGTCATTTCTTTTTAAATATAAAATTCGTGGAAAATGTTATGAGTACATACCAATTATTAAAACACTTAGATGTAAGATATAGATATAAGATATAGCTGCAACACACAAAAAAATGGAAAATACAACATAGCAACCGTTTGTTTGGAGTCAGTTTCCAACCAAAACGTCATGACTGACGTCACTACTGAAATCGTCTATTGTAATGATGCCGGTTTGACATTTTCTAAAAGAAAAATCAATATTCTGTTTTTGCAAAGACGAGTATAATTTGTTGAGATTAAGTAAAACATCAAAAAGTCCTTCCGGCCAGTGCCGGGAGGAAGAGATAGCTTTCATAATCCTTATTTTAAAAAAGCCAACTTATATCATGCAAACACACGAAGCTCAATTTAGTGGAAACCGAATATAGGAGATTCAATACTAATTTTTATCAATATAATGAATGAGAATTTCGCGAAATTAGTCAGCTTTATCCAAGCTGCTTTTCTTTAAAGTAACTTATATTTGGCTGCCAAATTCGGCAATTTCTTAAAGTGCCTGTCATTTTAAGACAACATGGTGGATGAGGCTAAGCAGTGAACTTGGTTGAGACCTTAGTAATTGCCGTGCACATGCTCACTCACATCGGAATCGGTTAATATATAGGAGTGCTGTCGCATGCAAAAAATCAGATTTTTCAAAATGTCACCCACAATAGAAATTGAAGCTGCTATATCTGAGCCATTTTTTAACAAAAAATGCTCCTGAATCTTTATCTCAAGATCAAATACTTAAGAAAGAAACCTTTTTCAATTTCTAATTTTTTTGCACCTCACTTTAAATATATATATATATATTTAATTTAATGGCCGCCATTTTGAAACAAGATGGCTGATGAATCTGGCCAGCGAACTTGGTCGAGGTGTTGATGTATACTATCCACATGCCTTCTTACTTCGAAATAGGCGAATACGTGTGTTATCGCGTGACAAATACAAGATCGTTTCAAAATGTTAGCCATGCTGGAAATTCAAAGTGCTATAAATCAACCATTTTTTAAGATATCAACAAAAGAACAAATTTTCAGAAACAAAAACTGCTCCGGAATCTTTGTATCAAGGCCAAACACATAAAAAAAAATCTTTTTCATTTTCCAATTTTTTAATACCTCATTTTGAATTTTAAATTTAATTTTTTTTAAATGGCAAGATGGCGAATGAAGCTGGCCAACGAACTCGGTCGAGACATTGGTATGTACTATGTACAGACCAAGTTACATCCAAATAGGTTCATAAATACGCCTGTTATCGCGTGACAAAAATCAGGTCGTTTTAAAATGTCAGCCACAAGAGAAATTCAAAATGCTATTACTCAGCCATTTTTTTTTAGATATAGACGAAAGAAAAACTGTTCCGGAATCTTTGTATTAAGGTCAAACACATACAAAAAAAATCTTTTTCATTTTCCAATTTTTTGGTATCTCATTTAATTTTTTTTATTTTTTAATTCTTTTAAATGGCCGCCATTTTGAAACAAGATGGCGGATGAAGTTGGCCAACGAACTCGGTCGAGATATTTGTATGTACTATGTACACACCAAGGTACATCCAAGTCGGTTCATAAATACGCCTGTTATTACGTGAGAAAAATCAGGACGTTTCAAAATGTCAGCCACGCTAGAAATTCAAAATGCTATAACTCAGCCATTTCTTAAGATATAGACGAAACAAAAACTGCTCCGGAATCTTTGTATAAAGGTCAAATACATACGAAAAAAATATTTTTCCATTTTTAAATTTTTGGTACCACATTTCAAGTTTTAAATTTTTTTAAAAATTTTAAATGGCCGCCATTTTGAAACAAAACGGCGGATGAAGCTGGCCAACGACCTCGGTCGAGACATTGGTATGTACTATGTACACACCGAATTACATCGAAATCGGTTCATAATTACGGGAGTTACAGTGTGACATAGGTCAGATATATATATATATATATATATATATATATATCAATTTTGAACGGAGGGTGGTTTCGGGGTCTGGGGGTCATGATCGATGAAAATATACCAAAATTTTTTGAAATCGCTTTCCTCCGAACGGCTGCAATAGGTAGCTTTTTTGTAAAGAAAGCTACCTAAAAGGATAGTAGCCACCACAACAAATATGATGGCACAAATTTATTTTCCTCATATCTAAAGTTTCCTACATATCTTTTAGCAGTCTTGGGTGTTTTGCCGGCTGACAGAAATATCTATAGCTTCAAGCATGAATGTCGTGAAATTTCAATAAATATGGTAACTTTATCTACTGCTTGTTACCTAATTTTAGCCTGTTTGCAATGCAATGAATTGCTATGCACTGTGTCATTCTACTCCCTTTTTTATATGGGTTGTAAATCCAGATCATCAACCCTGTCGTTATACGATTTATTGTATCTTGCCATTTATCGACTGATGCTTTAGAAATTTCCGATTTCCGATTGGTTTCATAATCCAGATTTTGTCGTGTGTTGCGAGCATCATTCATGTTCATTTTGGCCTTTAAATGTCGAAGGTAATTTCAGCCAACTGTTCACCATGATGAAAGCCTACTCGCGCCGAGCCGTCAGATTTTAACAAAAATTCTATTAAAAAAATTCAAAATCTTTGACATAATGTTGTGAAAAAAGTCCTTCCGGCCAGTGCCGGGAGGAAGAGGTAGCTTTCAAATACCTTATTTTAAAAAAGCCAACTTATATTATTCAAACACACGAAGCTCAATTTAGTGGAAACCGAATTTAGGAGATTCAATACTAATTTTTATCAATACTAAATCATTATGAATGAGAATTTCACGAAATTAGTCAGCTTTATCCAAGCTGCTTTTATTTAAAGTAACTTATATTTGGCTGAGATGTTGATGTATACTATCCACATGCTTTCTCACATGGAAATAGGGGAATACGTGTGTTATCGCGTGACAAATACAAGATCGTTTCAAAATGTTAGCCATACTAGAAATTCATAGTGCTATAATTCAACCATTTTTTAAGATATAAACAAAAGAACAAATTTTCAGAAACAAAATCTGCTCCGGAATCTTTGTATCAAGGCCAAACACATAAAAAAAAACCTTTTTCATTTTCCAATTTTTTAATACCTCATTTTAAATTTTAAATTTAATTTTTTTTAAATGGCAACACTTTTGAAACAAGATGGCGAATAAAGCTGGCCAACGAACTCGGTCGAGAAATTGGTATGTACTATGTACAGACGAAGTAACATCCAAATCGGTTCATAAATACGCTTGTTATCGCGTGACAAAAATCAGGTCGTTTTAAAATGTCAGCCACAATAGAAATTCAAAACGCTATAACTCAGCCATTTTTTTAGATATAGACGAAACAAAAACTGTTCCGGGATCTTTGTATTAAGGTCAAATACATACAAAAAAATCTTTTTCATTTTCTAATATTTTGGTATCTCATTTTAAATTTTAAATTTTTTTAAATGGCCGCCATTTTGAAACATGATGGCGGATGAAGCTGACCAACGAACTCGGTCGAGATATTTGTATGTACTATGTACACACCAAAGTACATCCAAATCGGTTCATAAATACGCCTGTTATCACGTGACAAATATCAGGACATTTCAAAATGTCAGCCACGCTAGAAATTCAAAATGCTATAACTCAGCCATTTTTTGAGATATAGACGAAACAAAAACTGCTCCCGAATCTTTGTATCAAGGTCAAATACATAAAAAAAAATATTTTTTCAATTTTCAATTTTTTGGTACCACATTTCAAATTTAAATTTTTCTTAAAAATTTAAATGGCTGCCATTTTTAAACAAGATGGCGGATGAAGCTGGCCAACGAACTCGGTCGAGACATTGGTATGTACTATGTACAAACGAAGTTACATCCAAATCGGTTCATAAATACACCTTTTATCGCGTGACAAAATTCAGGACGTTTCAAAATGTCAGCCACGCTAGAAATTCAAAATGCTATAACTCAGCCATTTTTTAAGGTATAGACGAAACAAAAACTTCTCCGGAATCTTTGTATAAAGGTCAAATACATAAGAAAAAAATATTTTTCCATTTTCAATTCTTTGGTACCACATTTCAAATTTAAAATTTTTAAGAAAATTTTAAATGGCCGCCATTTTGAAACAAAATGGCGGATGAAGCTGGCCAACGAACTCGGTCGAGACATTGGTATGTACTATGTACATACCGAATTACATCCAAATCGGTTCATAAATTCGAGAGTTACAGTATGACAAAGGTCAGATATATATATATATATATATATGGATATATATATATATATATATATATATATATATATATCAACTTTTGAACGGAGGGTGGTTTCGGGGTCTGGGGGTCATGATCGATGAAAATATACCAAAATTTTTTGAAATCGCTTTCCTCCGAACGGCTGCAATAGGTAGCTTTTTGTAATGAAAGCTACCTAAAACAGGGTGGTTAAAATTAAACTGACAGTTCTCAAAGGCTCATTGCTCCGGTTCTACTGAACGGATCCGAATGAAACTTTAAATATATGTTATGTAGATCATGTGGTTGACGTTTTCGTAAAAAAGTTTGAAATTTTCGCCACCAGACGGAGCTGTACTTGTAAAACCATATGCAAATGTGTAGCTAATGCTATTTCACTATAAAAGCGATACGTATATGGTTAAATTTTATGATTTCCTTCTGGGAGAAAATAGTTTGTTATATATTTCCATTTTTTTTTACGGGTAATAAGGACAGCTTCAAAATAACGTAAAACTACACTGCTCAAAACAATTAAAGGATATTTGAAGTTTTATATAAAATAAAGATATAAACGAAATTTTTTTTGACGAAAATAGAAGAAGAGAATCACAAATGCAAATTTTTCTGGTTTTCAAACTGTGGAGTATGCAAATTTTGAGTTCGACGTCAAAAACGTCGCTTCAGCGGCAGCGAATGAAATTTGACTTTCAACTGGATAAAAGAGAATGAAGACAAGGATGATCGGCATTCAGTGATTGCTTTGTTTCGATGAGTACGATGTCTCAGCGAAGTCATTTGACATATTTAGAAGCTTTGAGAATTGTTGGTAGGTTAGAAGGGGGCCAAACTCAAGCCGAAGTAGCGCAAGCCATTGGAGTGTCACAAAGTGTCATTTCCAGGATCTGGAACCGTTTTTTGGAGAGTGGATGTGCAGGCCGAAGACCAGGGCAAGGTCGTAGACGGGCAACAACGCCCAATGAAGATCGGTATTTAGCGTTAACAGCTCGGAGACACCGAACCATGAACGCTACTCTTCTCCAACAACACCTTCGCTCGGCTACAGGCACCACGATTTCAACTCAGACTGTCCGAAACCGTCTCCATGCTGTAGGTCTGTATGCTCGCCGACCGATGGTATGTGTTAGATTAACATCAAGGCATCGTCGCGACCGCAGGGAGTGGGCGACCGAGCATGTCAACTGGAGGAGAAATGAATGGAGCAATATTCTGTTTTCTGACGAGTCCCGTTTTTCTGTGCATCCGGATAATAGGCGTATTTTCATCTGGAGGGACCGTGGCAGTAGGAATAATCCTGCATTCGTGCACGAAAGTGTCAGATTTGGCGGTGGAGGAGTGTTGGTGTATGGTGGCATCTCCATTGACGGGTGCACTGACCTCTACATCATTCGAGATGGAGCTCTGACTGGTCGCCGATATAGGGATGAGATCCTCAGACCTATTGTAGTCCCTTACGCTGCAGCAATCGGAGATAACTTCATTTTAATGGACGATAACTGCAGGCCACATCGTGCAAACCTGGTGGAGGATTTCCTTTTCGAGGAAGGAATCGTTCGAATGAAATGGCCAGCGTGTTCTCCAGACATGAATCCAATCAAGCACGTTTGGGATGCTCTAGGAAGACGAGTTTCTGGCCGCCAACAACCCCCACAAACTCTCCAAGAACTGGAAAGTGCTCTTCTGGAAGAGTGGAGCAGAATACCCCAACTCTGCACGTCTTGATTTTGCCTTGCGTTTTACGATGATGAGGCAAGTGGATGAGTACTGGCCATCACATATATTATGGACAGACGAGGCTCATTTTCACTTAAATGGTGTTGTGAATGCACAGAATTGCCGCATATGGGGTTTCACCAATCCTCATACCTTGCAACAACCGCCGCTGCATTCTCCATATCTCACGACATGGTTTGGATCCACGGCGAATTTCATTTTGGGCCGTACTTCTTCGAGGAAGTGACAATGAACGGTTTTGTTAGGTGTACAATCACAAGTGACCGATACTGCATCTGAGAATCATGTTGTCCCGGCGTTAAGGAAAAGAACCTGTTTCGTCACCACTATGCTCATGCAAGATGGAACAACTGCTCATACGGCGAGACGTGTAAAGAATGTGATTCAAACTAACTTGCCTGATGAACGTGTCATCTTGCGTACTTTCTTGATTGCCTGGCCAGCAAGGTCGTCACATCTGAACCCTTGTGATTTCTGGCTATGGGGTTTTCTCAACGATCATGGTTGTCAAGGACATGTAACTAATGAAGCGGACTTGAAAGCTAGCATCGTACGCCATGTCTCCCTCATTCCTACTGATATGTTGCGTTCGGCCGTTGATAACGCGATAGTACTCTTTCAGCATATTGTTGACCGACAAGGTATGCACATAGAGCACATAGGTGTGCAAATAAACAAAATATTCCATTATTCTTTCATTTTTGAACTTTTATCTTTCTTTTTAAGTCGTTAAAGCGCCACTTGGTGCTGAAATTTCAAACTTTTTTACATAAACTTCTGCCGCATGATCTACATAACATATATTTGAAGTTTCATTCGGATCCGATCAGTAGAACCGGAGTTAAGAGTCTCTGAGTACCGTCGGTTTAATTTAAACCATCCTGGCCCCACCAGTGGCTGAGAGGTTCTGCTCTTGAAGCTAGTAGACGGTACTGCGTTCGAACCCAATCGCGCCCGTCGCCCTAACCGTTCGGAGTTTTCGTGGTTTTCTTCGAACGTTGGGAAACCTTGCGTAAATGCGAGTTAGGTTCTATTAGAAAGACACCCACTGAGGGCATTTCCCCCTAGTGCCTCTATCCCTCGTGCAGATATTCGGTCGTCATAAATAACATCAACACCTTTAACCATCTAGTATGTCGAAAATTTTCTATGAGATTTTGTTAAACTGACCGGCCAATGACACTTTGCATACAACTAATAAACAGTGATGAGCGGTAAATGGCCGAATCTAGCGGCGCATTACAGCAAACGTTTTTCTTATTTCACGCCTGATGCGATTAACTTTTGTGTTTCTACCGTCGGAATGCCGTTTCATTGATAGTGATTAACTGACAATGAAGAAACACCTGTTAGCTTGGCACCTGATGCTATGCCACCTTCAGCAAAACCCTTGGTGTGGCTTTGGCTGATGCTAAATTGACCTGATTTTGAGTCAGTATCTTTAAAAGTAGAGCAATGTACACTGGTGTCCAAAATTAAGGACCAATCACAAAATGCTAATTTTCAAGTACGCGAATACTCAAAAGGAAATAATATAATTCGAATAATTACTATCTCTACAGCACAGCTAGTCCATATAACATCTCATTCATGTCACACATGGTCACAAGTGTCACAGTCACTACGGTGAAGCAAAAAAATAGGAAATTCCATACATCTCATTATGAGTCTCAAATCATCACTATATGTGACTCCACTGAGACGTCACTGTGACTGTTGCTTTGTGACGAGTCACCATGTGACTTTACAATGTAGTTACATTGTGACTCTCATGTGACTGTCATCTGCAGACTCAATTTCAAAGTCATCGTGAACTCTGCATTGTGATAACTTACCAAATAATGTCACATTAAAGTCACATGATGACTTTCGGTGGCAGAGAGACTACTGTGAAGTCACCGTGCTCTTTTGTGAAAAGTCACCATGTGACTTTAATGTGACATATTTGATGATTTATCATAATGCAACATTCATGATGACTTTGAAATTAAATTTAAAAATGACAGTCACATGAGAGTCACGATGTAACTACATTGTAAAGTCACCTGGTGACTCGTCACAAAGAAGCAGTTACATTGACGTCTCAGTGGAGTCACATATCAGTTGAGACTCATAATGAGACGTGTGGAATTTCTTATTTTTTGTTTCACCGTAGTGACTGTGACACTTGTGACCATGTGTGACATGAGTGAGATGCTATATGGACTAGCTGTGTTGTAGGGATAGTAATTATTTGAATTATATTATTTCCTTTTGAGCATTCGCTTACTTAAAAATTAGCATTTTGTGACTGGTGCTTAATTTTGGACACCAGTGTATATGGTATGATGCGATTGAACATGATTAATGGTGTCAATCGTTCAATAACTCGAGTACTAAATTCGACTGTACTGACACACACAAAAAAGAGCAAAAATTGAGTACTGACAATTTGGCGAGTCGAATCACCCTTTTACTCGTCAAATGAAGCATTTTGACGCAATGGTGGGCGACAGCGCGAACCCTGTGCACATCCCTACTGGTTTCCCCGAATTCAACTCCTTGTGGAATTTTCCAAACAGCTGTCATGTGGAGGCGATAATTGCAACACTACTTTATCCCCTTAGCGGACCTGAAAAAAGCCCCTTTTAAATGCTTGAAGGGTGGTGGGATATAATATGTCCCACTTAATTTTAACTTCCAAATGCCATAATGGCACCGGAATTCTGGAATAATATTTAGTTTTTATAATATACGCGAAGAAAAACTTTTACTTATTTTCAAATGAATTTGTTCTTAAATCCCGGTGTGATTGAATGGTTTACACATTTTAGAAACATAAGTATTTTGTCCCTGAAAGGGTTATGCCTATATAGACTGAAAAAAAATATCATCTTTATAAATTAAATTATTCTTCGTTTTTCAGTAAATAATTTCCTTCACTGCGAATTATTCCCAAAAATTTGAAGAAGACTGAGAAATTCCAGTTATTTTTGGAACGCATGCGAATTGTCTCTGATGATACTAAACTTCGAATTTGTTTTAAAAATGAAAAACACAAGATCAATAAATTAAAATTTCTAATTTATTTACGAATAAAAAAACAATAAAAAGAAAAGTGCCCAGTTAAACTGATGGTATTGAGCTCACAGGCTATTCACACTAATTGCATATTATACTCTTATTTCAAAGAATAATGCCCCTCAAAAAATAAATAAAGGGGGATTAGCTATCGTTTCCCTCTCTATATTTAACCAATGAACCTCCAAATCTAATCAGGGAAGCTCCTTAACATAATAAACCGGTATACCAAAATTGAAGCTAATCAGATAATTCTGTAAGCTCCTTAACATAATAAACCGGTATACCAAAATTGAAGCTAATCAGATAATTCTGTATGAGAAACCATATTGCCAAATTAAGGGGGGCTAACCCCCTTTCCCCCCTTTACACTTAACTAACGAACCTCCAAATCTAATCAGGAAAGTTCCTTATCAGGATGAACATAGGAAAAAAAAAGTAAATTGGATAATTCTGCATGAAAATTCATTTATCTAAATTAAGGGAAGGGGACTTTCTCCCTTTTATACTTAACCAATGAACCTCCAAATCTAATGAAGGAAGCGCCATATCGGAATAAACCGGTATATCAAATTTGAAGCAAATCGAATGATTCTGCATAAATCCATTTATCTAAATTAAAGGGTGGAATTAGCCCCGCTCTCCCCCTTTATACTTAACCAATAAACCTCCAAATTTAATCAAGGCAGCTCATTAACATAATAAATTGGCATACCAAATTTGGAGCAAATCGAATAACTCTGTATGAAAAACACATTTATCTAAATTAAAGGGCGGGTAGTTAGTTCCCCTTTCCCCCTTTATACTTATAACTAATGAACTTCCAAATCTAATCAAGGATGCTTCTTAACATAATAAACCGGTATACCAAATTTGGAGCAAATCGAATAATTCTGCATGAAAAACCCATTTATCTAAATTAAAGGGGGAGGCTAGCCCCCTTTCCCCCCTGTATACTTAACTAATGAACCTCCAAATTTAATCAGGGAAGCTCCTTAACATAATAAACCGGTGTACTAAATTTGGAGCGAATCGAATGATTCTGCATGAAAAACCCATTTATTTAAATTAAGGGGGGTAGCCCCATTTCCCTCGTTTATACTTAACCAATGAGCCCCCAAAACTAATAAGGGAAGAGCCTTATCAGAAAGAAACTAAAAAAAAATTTTTTGAAGCAAATCGGATGTTTCTATGAAGAGTTATCACGTTACGTACGTACATACATACGTACAGTCGTGGAGAAAAAAAAAAGTAAACACCCCCTACTAACTCCTCAACAAATTATCGTAGAAGAAAGTTACTGGTACCGAACGATTGGAAATAAAGTCTACTTTTAAATGATGAATATAAATTTTGCTTAGGGGGCCATCTACATATTAAAACGAACCTTAAATTTGTTTTTGTTAATAGGAGTACACAATTCTGACAGCATAAATGAACTCTACACCCTTCAATTAGCCTAAAAACAAATTTTTATGCAATCCGCACCATAAGTTTCCGAGAAATTAATTATTTTAAAACGAGCGTACTTTAAGGACTGTATCCATATTGAAGTTCCGTACTCGATTGTTAACCGAGAGAGCCCCCTTCTTGATCAAGGCACTGAAGCGCCACTCAAGGAGGAAATGAAGCCTGTTAGATTACAGGACAGCAGAATAAATTCCAAAATATCTACTCACTTCTATCACAGACGGCCCCTTAAACCATCATTTTGCCGTTTTTTAAGCATCATTTGAAAACTACTTGGAAGAAAAGTGAGAAATTTTGGATTTCCATAAAGTAGGACTTAATGAATCTAAAACCATAAAAAAAATTGTAGGTTGCAATACATAATTTTTTCGAGTATTAATTTCATAATTCATAATTCAAATCATAAAATTATAAAAATTGCAAATTCAGCGTATTTATGTTTGGGTATATTAGTATTATAGCTACAAAAAATTAGCACATTGGGAGCATAATTTCAGGAGATATAAATAAAAATATGAAAATGTAATTTAACATTAGAAGCACTAAATTTTGAATGTTTATAATTCAAAAACTTATCATTCAAATGACTTGAAATTTGGTGTCTAGGCATAGTTTGAACCGAAGATTTGAAATATCTAGTTAAAATTGGGTATTTCTATTGAAAAAAATGAAGTTTGGATTCGTTTTAATGTGTAGATGGACCCCTAAGAAAATATTATATACATCATTTAAAAGTAGACTTCATTTCCAATCGTTCGGTACCAGTAACTTTCCCCTACAATAATTTGCTGAGGAGTTAGTAGAATGTGTTTACTTTTTTTTCCACGACTGTACGTACGTAAATACATACAGAACCGGCGGGCACATTAGCTCTCCGGCTTTGATAGCCTGTGAGCTAAAAATGCATTCAAATTTTAAAGAGTAACTATTATTTTCTCATTCATTTAAAACTTTTCAAATTTATCTTTTAAAGTCATAATAAATCGGTCAAGTGCAAGTTTTACTCGCGCACAAACGGTACGGTACGTTGACTATTTATCATTATGCTTCGCCTTATCTAAAACAAAGACCATGTACAAAATTTAAATTTGTTTCGTACTAAGCGACTACGAAAGGAGGTTGCAATGTTTCAACGCCGCCTTGGTCCGTTCCGCTTTTTTACAGATAGATTTTTAATTAATATCTCGGGTAATAATCGACAAATATTTTTGAAAATCATTACCGATAATCGTTGAATGCTTTCGCGTCGCATATGTACCTCTAGCGCCTGTAAAGTTTTTCTGTAACGAAAAAATTCGATTTTTTGAAAAACTATTTATCGTAGGATAATCTCTTTAGTTTTCCTACAAGGCTTAAATAAATTTCTACTACCCCTAATTTTGTTCATAATTTTTGTTTCTGTAGATTCGGAAAAATGGGGGGGGGGGGCAAATTTTTGCAGTGCATTTTTGACGATATCCCTGAAAAAAAAAGATACCTTCAAATATATTTTTGAGTTCGGTGTTATGAGGTCTTTCGAACGATAACACCAAGCACAAAAAAAAAAAAAAAAAAAAAAACAAATAATTTAACCCTTAAATGCCTCATTTTTCAAAAACCGTTTTAACCTTTAACTGATGTTACCGGGCTCACAGACTGGTACTTTTTTCAATTTTCCTAGTTTAACTTGCAAATTTTAGTTTATCTACAAACACTATTGAAATTTTGTTTCGTTTGGAACTTTAGTACTAACACCAGAGACTTTTGAATAGATGAATTTTAACACTCCTGTACAAAAAGTTTAGTACAAAAACAACATCCTATGAGTTAATCGCGGCTTTTATTCATCTTTCGATGGAGCGGTCTCACAGACCGCTTCACACTAGTTATGTGACACTTTCTGTGACATCAGTTAAAGGTTAAAAATGTTTTTCGGCTTCCATTTTTTAAATAAATCATGAGAAAAATACTTAAGAAAATCATATTTTATTTTAAGTGTGATTTACGGCTAAAAAACTGTTTGTTACTAATCGGCAATACTGGTCTTTAATTGAAAAAATACCTTTTCTTGATAAAATTCTATAATATTAAACACACAAGAATTTTAAAAACTATGATAAGAAATAAATTTTACTTGCTCACTGCAGAACAAAATAGGGTATTTCGCAAGCTTCCAAACAAAACAAAAAGAACACGTAGCAAAAATTGAAAAAATAAATTTATCTTTATTTTTAAACAACACAAGTGTTGCCATATACATACTGAAAATCGATTTAATAATCTTCTCCGAATGTATTTTATTGGCAACATTAGGCATTATAGCTTAAATATTATTCTAATGGTATTTCAGAAGCCTAAATTAGGTATGTTGCCGAAAGGCAAACACTCGGCATTTAAGGGTTAATTAGCCACATAAATGTTACCTAAAAATATCTGTGAATGGCTAATAATAAATATGCGGGTCGATAGCCTTTATAACTCTACCGTTTGAACTTTCCCTGTTTCATAGTTTACGAGGAAAACGGCTATGTCTTCTCAAAATTAGTCAGGTCTTGTAAAATCGGCGTCCGAAACTGCACGTAATTTTGGGCTGATGTAATTATGCTACACATAGAAGAAGGCGGGTGGAATCTTCAACCACACCGCCATCAGCTTTAGCGAAAGAGACTGCTGAATTCACCTTCTTTTCGGGAAAAGATATCGCTTTTATAGCACTGAATTTTTTGCCTAAGTTTCTAGTGATTTTTTTGTTTTGGTCACCTGGAAGCTTCGGGCACAGTCTGTAATTTTAGCGGAGTGAGCGCCATAACAGTGAATACACCGACAAGGGTCATCATACGGCTTTGGACAAGTATCAGATTTATGTACACCAGCACATTTAACACACATCGGTGGGAGATGGCAGACTCCGCCAAATGAAAGTACCCCTGACAGTTATGATACTGTATAGGACCTTTTGTACCCCGGTATTTCTCAAACTGGACCAAAAGCCCCATGATCTCAGAAACTTGGAATAATAGTTGATGGTTATTTTGCTGTCTGGGCATTTGCACCAGGAACAACGGGAGTGGGACACGATTTTTCGTGTTACTCCGGTACATTTGAGTTACAGTAATACAGTAGAGTGCCGATTATCCAAACAAGTGACCCTAGTTCGGATAAGCAAAATTCGGATAAATGGACAGACAATTTAAGACTTGTTTATGACTATATTAAAACCTTCACACATTATGTAAGCTTAGGACTGGCAGCACCAGTTAGTACTGGCATGCTTAATTTTTTGTTTTGTTTTTGTTTGTTTACATTTTTATCGTTAATTTTTTTTTCTCTTTTTATCACTTTCTGAACTCTAGTGATTATAATTTAAGCAAAAAAGCTTTTGATTGTTGCTTGCTTCAACGAAGACATTCTTTTCAATGCTGCCATATCTCTAATTCTTCTTAAGGGGGAAGATCAGGTTGAGTAGCCAGAAAATGACAATAATTTGACCATTACAAAAAGCCTTGTCGGTTCAAAACCAATTAATGGAATACAACAATTTTTTTCTATACTTTCTTAAAATAGTAATCGTTTAAAAAACCATTCAAATATATATATATATATATATATATAGCAATATTAATTAGTTAAATTTTAATGACAAAAGTGACGTTTTAAAAATATGAATTTTCAAACATACATTTTGCGCGCAAAATTTAAAAAATTCTACTGCAGATATATATTTAATATTTCATTTATATTTACTTATATTCCATTTACTTGTATTCCATTAATTGGTTTTGAAACTACAGCGCATTTAGTAATGGTCAAATTATTGTTATTTCTCGGCTGCTCAACCTTATCTCCCCCCTTAAATACGTTAGTTGAATAGGATTAACGTTCTTCTGCCGTTCGAGCCGTTTCATAGCTGTTTCCAAACATTCAATTTCAGAGGATTTGTTTTCATTTTCTTCAATTTCTTTTTCATCATGAATCTCATCCACAATCTCATCATCATTTAAAATCTGATATCCAGGGTCATGTATTTCACTATTTAACCACTCGTTAATTTCATTTTCTTCATAGCTTAGGATTCTTCCTATTTCCTTTATTGTTTTACATTCCTCCTTTTCTGATCCACTATCAGTATTTTCTTTATTTAAAATTTTATTCCAAGACAATGGATAATTGGGAGTTCGGTTAAAAAAAATTTGGAGAGCAATAAGCTGTTCGGATAACTGAACGTTCGGTTAAAAAAAATCTTTGAGAGAAATAGGCTGTTCGGATAATTAGAAGTTCGGTTAATTGGAGTTCTGATAATCGGTGCTCTACTGTACATGAAGGTCACCATAGGTTAGTGAATTTTGAAGAGTTTTAAGGGGGTATTTGCCAAGGAGACACCTTAGAACAAATATAACGCTTTTCTCAGTATCCAAAAGAGAGCTCCTTTAATGGACATTTTCCCGCGTTAACAAACTTTGAACAGTTCTATGCTATTCCTCAGAATTTACAGACGCTTTAATGAAATTCTTTTCCATACATGAGTTAACAGATGGTGCAACAATTTTGAGAGCCCCAACAAGGTGTCCCAATTTTTTATGGGCTCTATATAAAAAACATGGAACACTAACTTTTTCAATTTTAGGTTCATCATTTGAGCCAGAAGAATTCGGGGGTGGGGGGGGGGGGAGGGGTTCTTATTTACAGTAATCTATTCATTATTTTCGTCATCATCATGATGTCTTTTGCTAGAATTTTCATTTGGATTAAAATCTATAACCATTTCAGTTTCATGATCTAAATTTTCCTCAACAGCATTTGTAGTGTGTGTGTGTGTGTGGAGGGGGGGGGGGGTAGGGGGAATCGTCAACTATAATATCCTTAAATAATGAAAATCCACTTATCCTAAGTGTTTGCTGAAATTCGTCATTGATGGTCTTCAGCCTGTCGACGAGGCTTATTTCTTTAGCTCCAAGTTGATAATCTTCGGTTGTGATCTTGTTGCATCTAATAGATCTAGCGCGTACTTCCATCTGAAAGTTAGTATATCTCAGCGCAGCACTGTCGAATTCTACCAAGCATGTATTTTTCCTCAGAGTCTAGTTTGTCGGGATTTTTTATAGAAGAGGATGCCATGACATAGAACAATAGCTTCATGATGGCCATTAAAGTCCTTATCGAGAAAGTCAAAAGCTAGGCAAGGCCGAGTGGCCGAAGCTCCTCAGAAAACACTACCCAGACACACGAGTGATCTTATAACGGTTCAGTTTTTACTTTTTAAGTACGGAACTTTAAAAATATCCGCACTAAAAATATGTTCTTAATGAACACATAAAAAACAGTTAAATGAAAGGAAAGTCTATTTCCCTCACTGTTAAATCCATCTTATAACGAAGAAATCTCTGCACAATGAACTTCAAAATTGACAGCTTTGTAAACATAAAATTTATCAAGCCTTACCTAGGCCCCCATTTGACGATACCCTTTATTTTTATTTCAATCTCTTCCTTTCGAGAGCGACCGCTAACCCAACGGTTATGATACTCACCTCGAAACAGTCAGGTTTCTGGTTAACCCTTTATCTACTGACGGTACTTATAAGTACCATTAAAATAACTTGCTAGAAAATTAATTTAATACATCGATTAGTTGGAATACAGTTTAGAATAAGTTATAGATATATTACTTTGTCTTGTTCCAAAAGCATTATTGGTTACATAAAACAAAAATATTTTTAAAAGGATGATTTCTTTGCCTTTGCATCTTTTCAGCTTTCTTGACGTTGGGGAGGAGGGGGGGGGAATTTTTGAATTCGGATATATTTCTATATTTCTATTGTAAGAACATTATATATGTACATTTCCTAATTCTACTGAATACAAAGAAAAATATCTAAAATAAAAGATTTGAGTGGGGTTATAAATAGTGCACAAAATCCTTATAAACTCAAACTTATCCTTTTAAATCCTTCAATCCTTCTAAAAGCCGTCTAAAATTTATTAAAGGATTATGTAAATATTCTAATGTAGTTTCAAAAATTCACGAAAAATGCTTGAAAAGATAAAATTTTCATAAATTCATAATTCAGTACATAAAGGGTTAAACTCCAATATCAGCCAAAAATTCTTAAAATATATGAAATATTACTGCCACAAAAATCCATAGACGACAGCACAGAAGAAAAGAAAGGTGGTTTTTAAAACCGATGTTCCTTCAAATAACAGAAAATTTCTCTACTATAACGAAAGAGAAATGGACGAAATTTTCTTCACTTGGCAGGTATTTTATCTCCTGTAACAGAGGAAAATGAAATAGACATTCTTCAAATAACAGAAATATTCCGGCAGCACTGTAGTCAGTAAAGTTTCCGCAATTCGAAGAAAGCGTTTCTGAGAGTATAGATTGGATATAAGTGGTAATAATAAACGGATGGGAATTTGTTTAGGCTAAAAAATTGTAAATAAAAGTAATTCAAAATTTTGCCACCAGAGGAAGTTTTTTAATAAATTACGTATTTAGCATTACGATAGTTTAAAAATTTTATTTATTAACTTAACCTTACTCTAAAGACAGCTTTTCATCACATTTTCCTAGCTTTTCCCTGAGCATACTGTGGAACAGGCTATCTTACGATTCCAGATGGTATCTGCAAATGATGAAAATCATGCAGGACATGTTTGGTAATAACAAAATTTGTTAAACTATCGTAAATGTATGCTTAATGTGTAATTCGTTAAAAAATGGCCTCCTAATTTTTTTTTTTTTTGCTCACACATATTCCCATACTTTTATTATGTCCTCCAAAAAACTTCACAACATTCTGAACAACAGTTTCGTCTGTAGACAACTTTAAAATAGGGTCTATTAATTATGAACATCCTGTAAATAAAATTTCTAAACTATCTTAATGCTAAATATGTAATTTATTAAAAATCGCCCTCTGGTGGCGAAATTTTAAACTTTTATTTAGATTTTTTTTAGCTTAAATAAATTCCCATCCCTTTATTATGCCTTAATGTAGAAAGTTTCGATTTATTTGCTAACTGATGAGAATACGTAAAAATGTCATGCTGTTTATACATCATATACAGCATTCCTTGATGCATTTATACTAACAAGGAAGGTCTCCTTACCGGGCATACTCAGAATATTTTGAAAAAAAAATACCAATTAAACTACTTATGTATGTAATAAAGGATCAGTCAAATTTAGCGGCGGAATTACAGTAGAAAGTCTGTAAAAAAATGAAATACATTCGAGTATTTGGCGCGAAAAGACGAAAGCGTCACGCGATTTGGTGAGCAGTACTTTTCCTCGCCAAAAGCAAACGATTTTAATGCGCCTGAAAATTGTTTGTTAATTGATTTTTAGAATGCGTGTAAAAAGTATTTAAAGAATTTAAACATAAACAATGAAAGAGTTTAATAAATATATTTTTTCGTATTACATATTTATATTGCTTGTTATTTAATTTTATTTCTTTAAACACAATTTGATGCTTAAAAAAATATTTTCATATATTTAAGCGTATTCCAAAATAAAGGCAAGATTCATTTACCAGTTATTCATTTCAATATCAAAGAATTCGTCGTTTCCATAGCAACAAAATTCAATCAACAGTGCTCGCTTGGAATTAATTTTGAGATATTGAAACAATTTTAATTTATTTTAATTTTGTTTTAATTCCTAAAATTTGATATTTAACTTTCATTATAAATATATATAGATATATATATATGACAAAAGTATCGTTAAATTAAACTAAAACTGACAAAGCGAAAGTTATTTACATTAAATTTATTGAAACAAGTTCAATATGAAACATTTTTATCTTAAAGAGTATTCGACATAAAAAAGTAATTTTCGTAATTTCATTTCATCGCCAACCGATGATAAATCGCCAAATAAACGAAATTTTCATTATTTTTTTACGAAAGTTCTATCGAGGTTCTGCCAATTTTTCTTTTAATAAATATATATATCTACATGAGATATATATATATACACTCTGTAATTTTTTCAGATTTTTCTGAATATGCCCGTACGGAGACTTTCCTTGTAAGATGGAACTATCCATAATTGAATGATCTCATTTTAATATTCAATGGATTTTTTCAACTCAATTTAATTTTGCTTTGCTCTAAAATACGTGGCTCAGTCAAATATTCTTCACACCGTTTCTTCTTCCTCATTAAAAAAAATTATTTTAAATCTTATTTGTGTAGTTTTTAAAGATTTTCCTTAGGGGGCTGGTCACCCAGCTTCCGATTTCCCCCCCACTCATGTAAAGTCTATGAGCATAGGATGCATTCGTCTATTTAGAATATCTCCTCGGGAAATTAATACTTTTAACTTCTATTTTTTGTGTACACTTCCTAAAAGAGGTCTCTTCTTTTCTTAGTTCTCAAAATATTTCTAAACTATAGACTTCCTTTTATAGGAAGTGTTAAAATCTTACTCACAGTTTGCCCGCTTTTGACACATAAAATATTGAATTCAGCCTAGATTTTAGAAATATTTTGAAAACTAAGAAAAAAAGAGACATTCTTTAAGAAGAGTACACAGAAAAAGGAAGTTAAAAATACGAATTTCCCGAGAAGATATTTTAAATAGACGAATGCAACAAAATTCCATAGACTTAACATTACGGAGGAGAATTCCGAAGCTGAGTGACAAGCCTCCTTATCGGAAGACAAAGAAAGTTCATGATATTTATAATTTTGTAACCACAAGGATGATAAATCGTTATTGGCTGGATAAATAATTCTTATTAATATTTGGAATTTTTCCAGAGAACATACAATATTTCAAATGAAAATCAAATTTCAACTTAATTGCTTGTTTGCCCCATGTCGGTGGCTCACGGAAAAATATTCCATCTTATGCTGCGTTTGTAGCCTTGCCAACCAGTAATAGTGAGAAGTTCCAGCCGGGGTATCGTTCCATGTGGTTTAGTCGGTAGAACGTCAGTGAGCTGTACTGATGGCCCGGGTTCGAGTTCCGGCATGGAATCTTTTTCACTAAGTTGGCCTTTGCGCCTATTAAGCAATTAAGTTGAAATTTGATTTTCATTTGAAATGAATAATTCTTTTTAGAAATTCATGATACTTTCAACCTATTTTGATCTGTTCTTAGAGCGACTAAAATTTTTGGCAGTTTTGTTATTTTTCCTGTTACTGATAACTGGTAGCTCCATTTCCTATTCGCCAACTTACGCATGCTAACCATTTTTTTAATTGGTCTTTTGAATGCTAGGTTGTTTTAGGTTGTTCGAAATTGTCAACATCATGAACAAAAATAGCTTCGACATTTAGAATGAGGAAGCTGCTGATTATGAGATTTACCTTGTTGGTTATAACGTGATTCTGGTACTAACATGTACCGTATACATGTACAGTAGAACCTTGATTATCCGAAGTAATTGAGACCGACCCTCTTTCGGAAAAATCAAAAATTTCGGATAATCGAGAATACTTCAAATTTAAGATTAAAGAGAAACATATGCAACATTTCTTATGATGGTAACAAGTGCTTAATAAAAATAAAGCAATAGCAAAATAGAAACAAGAATAAATTACCTGAATTTTAATTTTGAAATTAAGTATCTTTTACATATATCACAAGGTTTTCAAAAAATGTTTTTTTAATCGCAGTTTCAATTGCCTTTGCTTTGAAGCGCTATCATGGAGTTTTTAAAAATTATTAGTTCACCAGTATCACAGTCTTTCTGCTGCTCCAGCCATGCCAAACCTTTTGCAAAGCACTCAAAAGCTTCAGAATTGCTAATTGGTTCGTTTTCTCCGTTCCACTCCACAGCTTACGGGATCTCAAATTAAATTCAAAGGAGCTCTAAGAAAGGGGATCGAAAATATTTATATGTACTCGTAGTTCAGAAAGGACCGCTTGCACGCAAGGAATATGATAGTTAAAAAAAAAAAAAAAAGCTTTCCAAGTAGATTTTGCATACAAGAAATGTGATAGTAAAAAAAAAAAAAAAAAAAAAAAAAAAAACTTTAAAAATGGATTTTGGTTAACCGAGATTTTCGGTTAAAATAGGTTCTACAGTATTTCGTACCAAATCTGAACTTTCTTAAGTAAGTTTCTGTGTTTCATAAGTTTGTTCGGATAATTTTTAGTAAGTATGTTTAGTTTTGTTTTTTCAAAGTATGAAAACATGCCCAGTGCACTCAGATGTAGGAACTCTAAAGAAAAGAAGGAAAGATGTTGTTGATAATGAACTTACAACCTTAGTGTAATAAAGACAGCATGGGTCTGGGGTGAAGAACACGTAAACTGTAAAAGTAAGACCGTTGTGCTACCCTCTTCCGTGATCAAATGCAAATGCACTACCCGAGTTGTAACCGTGTCACTTTTTGGCTACAGATTTTTAAAAACGAGCAGGTTAGACTTGTTTTCTCAGGCGGAAAACAAAGTTGGACACTCACAAAATAGATATATAAACATAATAATTTTGTAAAACATTTACTTTTATGCCGGTAACGTGAAATGAAATTTTGTTAGTCTTTCAGTGTTTCTTTTTCGTTTAAGATTTCCTATACACTTATTAATTAATTGTGTAGTTTATGAAAAATAAATAAGCGAGTGTTATTGTTTATCTTCATCTTTATGCTGAATGTTTTCTTTCATGTAATTGCTTTGATGTTTTGTTAAGGTGACTATGAACTTTCAAATGAGCAAGAAGTCAACCAAAAATACGACTTTTTGTTTTTGTGTTATTAATAGTTACATACTTAAAGAATTAATATATCTACTAAAAATAACTTTTCAAAAGTAAAAGAAAAAAAAAAAAAAAAAAAAAAAAAGATGAAAATTGTGGCTAAAAAAGGGTGGGATATCAAATTTCCAATCTTACATTATGGTACGTATTTAATATTTTCCATACAGAATTTTACCATACGTAAGTCGAGTGCCTACGTATATGTTGATAGAAAGCCTTTTCTCCTTTACTAAATACATCATAAAGTTTTCCTGAAAATTCAAAAATTTTAAAATTATGCATGATGGGCTTGGCGGCCGTTATTGGTACGCGTTTTTAAATAAAACTGATTTTTTGCCGATTACATAGTGTGTATAATTTTCATAGACTATATATAGGGAAGCACAAAATATCTCGAAACATTTAAGTTTATGGACGGAAATTACTGAAGGAGAATTTACAACTGTGCTATGCGTTTCCTAACTGATCGAAATTTTATCTTACTATGTAGTACAGTACATGCAAATATACAGGGTGATTCAGCTCGTCGGTGACAAACTTTAAGGATCGATAGAGCACACCTAGACGAACATTTTTGAATAGGGAATGTAGGGTCCCTGACGCGATGGTAAGGCGCTAGGCGCTTTCGAAAATTTGGGTGCCGAAATTCGAAACATCATAAAAACTAGGGAAATGGTTAGATTTTCTTGCTTGTTGCGTCGAAATGATTCTGTTTGTTTAGACTTTCTTCAGTACCAATTTGATAAGCGTATCTCTTAAAACATGGATAGGGGGCGCTGCAGACTTTGGAGAGCTAGACAACAACTTTAAGCCCGTTATTTTGATAATTTAACACATGCTCGCCAAAGTTTATACTCTAACTTAAAGTTTGAACCCAAAAGTAGAGCCCTGCAAAAAGCGTAAGAGCCGGAATAAAATGTCAAAGTACAGGGTGGTCGAAACTCGAAGGCTCCTAGGAGATAAACAAACAGATTTCTTGACTTATGGCATGCATTTTCATGATTCTGTTTGCTGGGGCTCTCTGAAACTCAGTTGAACGGTACAAAAAGAAACATCGATAGGGGGCGCTTTGGGCAAAAAACATAATTCGTTGACATTTCGGACGCTAACTGGAAACGGGGCGCTACGATCAGTTAGAAACAAAACAAGAGAGTAATTTACTTATCATAAGAAGCTATTAAAACTGCAGTTTGTTTGTTTTTTTTAACAAACATAGCTGGTTTCAATCATGCACAATGCGCGCAATAAAATTTACATAAGGTGCTTTTTGCTGATTTATGCAAAAGATATCGTACCATATCGATATGCAAAAGATACGTAATGCGTAGACGACAACGCGAGATGACGTAGTTGTATGCGCAGACACGTCTTTTGAACGTGTGGTACCTACTTAAGCTTCGGGTTACTTGTCTGCAGATCGGTAGTAGGATGGAACGGTACACAAACTCTGAATTGGCTGACATGCATTTGGCGTATGGCGCTGCTGGTTGTAATGGACGAGCCGCTCAGCGGTTGTACGCCGAGCGTTACCCCAACAGGCAAATCCCCTGCCATGCCTTCTTCGCTCGAGTACACCAGAGGTTGTCCACAACGGGATCTTTCGACGGAGGCAGGCCTGAACGGGAGCGATCAGTGAGCACCCCCGACAACGAAGAGGCTGTGCTTAACCTGGTTGAGGACAACCCAGGTCTTAGCACGAGAGATATCGCCAGACATGTTGGCATTTCGCAAGCAACTGCGTGGCGCATCTTACGTTCCCGGAATCTGCACCCCTACCACATCCAGCGGGTGCAGTTGCTCAGAGAGCAGGATTTTGGCCCTCGAGTGGAATTCTCAAGATGGTACTTGGCGATGAGATCCAGGGATCCCCGTTTTGTAAACAGCATTTTGTTTACGGACGAGTCCACCTTCAGCCGGGAGGGAATGTGGAACGCCCACAACAGTCATGTGTGGTGTGATGAAAACCCACATGAAACCAGAAGCCGAGCAGCCCAGGAGCGTTTCTCAGTAAATGTGTGGGCCGGCATTCTGGGGGATTGCCTCATTGGCCCTTATTTGTCACCTGAACGGCTGACAGGTGGAAATTACCTGATTTTCCTGGATCAAGTGCTGCCGCAGCTTCTGGATGAGGCGCACGTACCCGAAGGTTCGCGTCGCCAGATGTGGTTCCAGCACGATGGAGCTCCGGCCCATTACACGAACGACGTGCGTCTCCATCTAAACGCAAGGTATGGCCAGCGGTGGATCGGGCGTGGGGGTCCAGTTCACTGGCCTGCCCGATCACCAGACCTCACCTGCTGGGATTTCTTCCTTTGGGGTTACCTGAAGGCCGAGGTATACCATACACCTGTCAGCAGTGCTGAAGAACTTGTGGCGCGCATTGTGGCAGCTGCAGGGCAGATCAGAGATACTCCTGGCATTGTTGGAAACACACACTCCTCAATGCGACGGAGGTGCGAAGCCTGCATCATGGCCCAAGGTCGAAATTTCGAGCATCTTCTGTAGTGTTATTTTTTGTAAATAAATTTCCAGTATCATTGATGTTTTTGGTCTAAATTTATTCAGAAGTGTTGAGCAGAGGTAGAAAATGTGTTTTCATTATTACTAACTGATCGTAGCGCCCCGTTTCCAATTAGCGTCCGAAATGTCAACGAATTATGTTTTTTGCCCAAAGCGCCCCCTATTGATGTTTCTTTTTGTACCGTTCAACTGAGTTTCAGAGAGCCCCAGCAAACAGAATCATGAAAATGCATGCCATAAGTCAAGAAATCTGTTTGTTTATCTCTTAGGAGCCTTCGAGTTTCGACCACCCTGTACTTTGACATTTTATTCCGGCTCTTACGCTTTTTGCAGGGCTCTACTTTTGGGTTCAAACTTTAAGTTAGAGTATAAACTTTGGCGAGCATGTGTTAAATTATCAAAATAACGGGCTTAAAGTTGTTGTCTAGCTCTCCAAAGTCTGCAGCGCCCCCTATCCATGTTTTAAGAGATACGCTTATCAAATTGGTACTGAAGAAAGTCTAAACAAACAGAATCATTTCGACGCAACAAGCAAGAAAATCTAACCATTTCCCTAGTTTTTATGACGTTTCGAATTTCGGCACCCAAATTTTCGAAAGCGCCTAGCGCCTTACCATCGCGTCAGGGACCCTACATTCCCTATTCAAAAATGTTCGTCTAGGTGTGCTCTATCGATCCTTAAAGTTTGTCACCGACGAGCTGAATCACCCTGTATAGATCTTATATACGGCTGAACAAATAAATTGAAATATTTTTCGACCACTGATGGTAATTCCTAAACCTGGGTTTTCAAATGTGTTATGCATTTTCCAAAATCGAGTGCATTGTTAGTGTGTGTTAAGGTTGTTCTCAAATACAAAAGGGTAACTTTATGACACAAGCTTTAATTTATGTTTGTTCGGAAATGCATGGAACTAGAAGGTGTTGTTGTTCAGAAACTACGTAATCGAGCTGTTTTTTCCGTTTTTATTTGCAAACGCAATAGATCTTTCAGAAAATAGTGTCAAAGTGGGCGTTTTGAACAGAATTCCCTCGCTAAAGGAGAAAAGTCACTCAAGAATGGATGAAAAACGTGTTTGTCACGTGATCAAAAACGCTCATAACTCAATAGGTGATTTATTGATCAATAAATGGAAAACACAGCTCGATTCCAAATTGCTTCCATGGTCAGGCTTTCCAGTTTTATAACTTTCCATTAAAAAAGAAATTTGTAAATGTGTCCAAACGTTTTGCGCTTGTTGAGCAGAGCAGTTGAGAACAGCCTTAAGGTAAGAAGTGGGTTTGTGTTTTCCTCTCCGGGATTGCACTTATACTCTAAAACGAAAGCTGAGTTTCCGGGGAGGTCATCCCTTGTCATCCCTCGTTTACTTAGACATCATCCTTCAGCCTTCAACCCCTTCAAGGGCGGTGACTCATTTTTGGATCACCTAATTTTAATCTCTAAATGCCACATTGGCACCTGAATATTCAAATGAAAAATGTGCATTTATTAAGTACGTGAACAAAAGCTTTTGCTTATTTTGAGATTAATTTGTTTCTAAATTCTGGTGTCAATCACGCATTTCATCATTTTGCGAATAGAAGTACCTTGCCCCTGAAAGGGTTAAACGGTGAAGTTTTGTTAAAGCAATCTGAAAGTGTTGGAAAGTGTTTCATAATCTATGCTTGACGCATGATTTTTTTTTTTCTACTCGTCAGATTCGGATTAGAATCTTGCTTCGAGTCGAATAACCAGATTTTATTAAAACCGGACCCGTATCGAGTTCTTGTAAAACCTGTATATCTGACCCGATGCAAAATTCTAATTCTAATCCTGCCTACAGCCAAGAAGAAAATAAAAGAAAATAGCGGACACAATAAGGAAAGGACATAGCCCACCGTGGTTGAGTGAATAAGACACCAAGCCGCTAATCGCTTGAGATCGTAGGTGGGGGCGGGTTCGAATCCCGCCAGTTCCGTTGCACACTCTTTGTGGAGCCCCTAGGATGTAATTATCTGGTGTTGTAAATTTCTTCGTGCTATCTTGTCCCTGTATATCGACGATGACTTATAAGCGGGCCCTGGTGTCAAGCACACAAGTCTGATGTATGTGTTCAATAAAACAAACAAACAAGGAAAGGACATGTTTACAAACAAACACCTCCGTCAACCAATCTACCAATGCATTTTTGTCATAGCGATCATTGAAGGAATCATCTTGGTGACGTAGGCCAGTCATATCATAGATCTGTTAAACGTAGACCAATCAAATTGCTCGAGTTCATAAAGAACTGACAGATGTTTCTTGCGAATCCACAGTAATTTGACCCACAGTGAAGTCAGCTGCTCTTTCCTTACAAGGTCGAATCGTGTTCTAGAAAAATTTAGACGCCCGATCCGATGCAGGATCTTAAACGTTCCTAAAGTAAGAAAAACAGTAAACCCAATAAGGTCGGGTCAGATTCAAGTGAAATCTGGTCGCCGACCCGATGTAGAATTGTCGCAAATGTTACACTTTTCACAAATTGAGCACACTACGACTTCATAAAGTAAATACAGTGTGACGTCACAGAATAGATTAAAAAAGGTCATAACAACTTCACATACACATGATTGTGACTTCGCATCTCCATTACGTGCCGTCACATCAAAGGTTAAAATATCACACTGTGACGTCACAATGCTATACGGGATAGGTAAGAAGTTTTTATAATAAGCTTCCCTCATCGCTCCTCCTTAAAACGTTTAATTGACAGTTCACCAGTTCAAAGGAATATTCTGGATTTATAATAGTTTCTTCTTTCCTGGTAAGTATTTTAATACAATAATTGTTTAAACAATAACTATGTTTAACAAACATATAAAACTTGTTTTCTTGCTACTAAATATACTAAATTTGTAAAAACTGGAATGATTTTCCATACTATCTTTAGTATTTCCCCAGTAATCGGTACCCCAAAAAGCTACAGAAAACACCACTAAGTTTACAGATAATTTTATTATCGCCTGATCTTTTTATCTATACATATGAACATAGATTAGAACCTCTAAAGAAATACTGCTAACCCATTAACGACGAGCCTCCTTTACACTTCTTTTAATTCTTCGACACCAGTTTTTGCCACTTTGGAATTTGGATTTATTTAATCGCTCAAAATCTGAGATTAACACGTTGAATGCCAAGTCTATTTTGTCTGTCCTTCCGTTTAAGCCATGAAATAAAACTCACGTTACAGAATCTAGAAGTGTCAGTCACCGATGACTAACGCGGTCTAAACTGAAAGATCACTGTCAGTTAGCGGTGACTGACGTGGTTAAATAATATGGAAATTTCCAAGCTAAAATACTGGTATTAAAATTTAAAAATTTTGTTTGCTTTACCTGACAAGTTTTCTTACCAACTGGCTTTAAGGTATCCGAATACCTTCGGAGGGCTTTTTTTAAATTATTTTAAAATATGACTTTTTTTTTTGCATTGTAGTATATCATGATGTGATTAAAAAAGTAAAATAAAACAGAAAAAGTTATACATTTCAAATTTTTTTTTATATTTTGGGGAAAAAATAAGCAAAAAACAGCGAAAATAATCACTTCCGCAAAACATCATAACTCAAATTTAAATACAGATATTTTCATTTTGTAAGCATTATTATAATTATTAAACCTCTTTCTAGGGAATGAACTACTCTCATATTTGCGAGTCAAATATTTAAAACTATATAGAAAGTTAATCAGTGATGAAGCAAAAATTACTAAAAATTTATTGCAAATCGGAAACTTTATCAATAATTAAAAAAAAAAAAAAACTAATACACTTACTGTTACGAGTATAGTTCATTCCCTTTATTACACTTTGCAAAGCATACAAAAAAAAATTGAAAGAGATTCATCCATAATTTTTTCCGTTATGATGTTTTGCATAAACATAAAATGTTAACAAATTTATTTCCAGAAAACGCAAAAACAAAATTTAATTCAAAATCTTACCTTTATTTTGAAAAGTAAACCTTAATATGTTACTCAATTTATACACTATGTTATCTATTTTCTTTAAAACAATTGCTGTTTTTCTTTTTCAAATTCTTTTAAAAATTATCTCTGCTTCTTTACTTTTGTGTTTACATAGCATTGAAAAACGTAAAAAAACATAGGTGAGCAGAGGTGAACTTCCGGAACGATACTTTCGGTTTCAAAATACTGATACTTAGTAATTTAAAAAAAGGCAATAACTTGACTTCTAAATAAGATATAAACAAAATTCAAGCAGATTTGGAAAGATAAAGAATCCGGCTATTATATTATACCAAAATCTAAAAATCGATATTTTGGCCGAAAATTGGCTTTTAAAGGTATTCGGATACCTTAATGAGTTAAAATCGAGTTTCAACTTTCGAAGAAATATGACAACCGGCCTAGAACCATGGATAGGAAGCGGCTCTAGTAGACAACGTTGAATGGCTGACTCTTAATGATCAAGCAGATGATTGGTTAAGCAGATGAACAGAGTAGAAACGTGCTACATCAATTTCATATATTTTTCGAGGAACGATTTTTCTTCTTTGACTCATATTTCGTTAGAAGTTCTGCTAATTTATTTTCATGTGTATATAACAGGTTTAAAATATTATCTTTTTTATTATCACAAGACTTGTAAGGATCTTAGTCATTTTATATGTATCTCATTATGAATTCAGGAAAAATATACAGCAGTAATCTTCATCCTTTATATATGAAGATACACTGTAAAAATTATAATAACACAATATAGCAAAGATTTGTGTATAATAACTAAATAATTAAATCGCTATAAATATATATTCATTTATGTAAAAGATTTTCTTCAATATATAAATAAATTAACAGATATATTTTTTAATATAACAGATATATAATAAACAGATATATTTTTTTATCCGTAAATACGGGTATTTTCAATTGGAAATTATCTACTGATCATCTTTTAACAAAATACAAATGGCTAACAAAATATCCATTTTTAAATATATTTAGGCATGAAGATTGACTGTTTTCTATAAATGGTAAAATAAAGTATTACGTATGAAATTACAAAACCTACTATTATTAACAAACCGATTAAATAATTTTTATATAAAAAAAAATCTTGAATGGGATTAAAAAAAAAAAAAAAAAAAAAAAAAAAAACTCGCCAAGACAAAAAGGATGAATATACCGAATAATCAATTTCCATATGAATAAAATTGTTTTAAACCGATTTTGAATAAAGAAAATTTGTTCATATAACGTAATTCGTTAAAATTGTATATTATTTTTATGTATATCCACGAATAATTAGCGAATTTAAAAATAAACAAAATAAACAGATGATTTTCATAACTATGCTTTTGTTGAGAAGAGCCGTTGCCATCGAAATACCCAAGACCAGAGGACACGAGTTGTGACGTCATCACTAATCGACCGAGGCTAACGAAAAAGACAGGCTACCGCGGTGCATTCCACGAGTCTTTTTTTACAGACCGTCAGAGTGACGTGATGCTCTTTTCGTCCAACTGCACTGGTGCATTCGAGCATTACTTGACTCCAGCGGTCTTAAAAAAAAAGATACGCGTAAAGCACCGTGGTAGCCTGCCTTTGTCGTTAGCGGCGTAATCGGCCGATTTGTCCTAATAGTATTTTCCTAAATAGTACTTCTTTTTGTCATTTACATGCAAGCAATTTGTTGCCCTAAACCATCTTTTCATGTTCTACCCATTGTTTCAAAGAATTAAAGCTACCTTGCAAATTATTTTGCGGTTTTTTTTCTATATTGCGCATTGATACATATATTACTCTCAATTTTATGCCCATGCATGGCTGTCTCGCACTGTTCTCTTCACTTTTTTGCGTTCTCCCCTAATTTTTTGAACAGTGTATTTTCAGAGATATCGTTGAAAATGTAATGCAAAAATATGCCACCCCCCGCTCTATTTCCGAATCTACTTAAACTAAAATTATGAAAAAATTAGGGGTAGTAGACGTTTATTTTAACCTTGCAGGAAAACTATAGGGATTACCTTAGGTAACGTAATTTTTGAGAAATTCGTATTTTTCTATTACACCCAAATTTCCCCTTGCGGGCTCTCAGTAAGGGAGTTGAGGAACGCTCGAGGTACCTATCGTCGCGGAAGTATAAAAGGATTGTTGATAATGATTTTCGAAGAAAAATGTCGGTAATTAGCCGAGATATTAACCTTTAAAAACGCGGAAGGTTTGGACATACATAAAGACACGGTCGCCGTACATTTTGCGTCATCGGCTTTTATAGCCTAGATTACAACTTTTAAAGATATGTTTAAGTTGTGCAATGACCAGTAGTAGTATGAAAGAAATAAACGTCAAATTGTTAAAAACAGACTAATTTTATTAGAATTAATCACGTAATTACTTTGGGATTCGCGACTAGTTTGCATTGAGTGCCGCTCACAGTACGCCACCCGTTCTTTAAAGGTTAATTAAAAACCTATCTTTAAAAACGCGGCACGGAGCAAGGCGGCGTTGCAAGGCTTTCAAAGCGTGCTTAGCTCAATGCCAAGTTTAAACTTTGAACAGGGTCCTTGTTTAGGTAAACTGTAAAAAGAAAAGGGTATTACTACGCCGAATTTGGGTTCATAAAATGCAAATAAGATTTAAATATGCAATATTTTTATTGTCTGCACCGAATTAAGTGTTATCATACACTGAAAAAAAAAACGACATTTTTAGAGTACAAAATACTGTTCATCTCGCGCTCAAACTCGATCACATTCGAATGTGCTATAGCCTTCTTTGGTTTCTTGACTATATAAACATGAAAAATACAGTAGTTGCGTAAAATTAACAGCAGAATGTTCTGGCAATTCGGACGCCAGCAGTTTGTGCTGGCAAATCTACAATGGTTTTTTTTACAGTGTACATTCGGAATGGTTTATTGTACGGAACCCTTTGTATGCGAGTTATACTCGCATTTGACAGATTATTTATTTAGCCTGTTTGTAACAAAATTCTTTCTTATTGAAATGTAATAAAATGTCTCGTTTTGTGTTTAAAGTGATTTAGAAATCAAATCTTCAATTTAAGTGTCTCCTAGTTAAAATTGCAAATTATTTTAGTTTCAAATCACAATACTGCACCCGTGTCTTTGAAGGTTAATTAAAAACCTATGTTTAAAAACGCGGCACGGAGAAACGCCGGTATTGCAAATTCGAGAGTTGCTTTCGAAGCGCGCTTAGCCGCTGCCATCGAAATACTCAACGCCAGAGGACACGAGTTGTAACGTCATCACTAATCGACCTCACTAGTGTTGGAATTCACACCGGGAAATTTTGAATAGCAATTTTCTTTTATTTTATTTGTGGAATATCTATCATCTTATAAAACAATAATAACTATTTAAACTTACTGGTGAGAATTCGGAATCCCTAAATAAAAATTCAGCCAGATACGGAATGCCACAATCTTGCCGCATCTGGCTGATTTTTTATTGGGGAATTCCAAATTCTCACCAGTAAGTATAAATAGTTATTATTGTTTTACAAAATGATAGATATTCCACAAATAAAGTAAAATAAAATTGCTATTCAAAATTTCCGGTTTGAATTCCAACACTAGTGAGAAGTCGGTCGATTAGTGATGACGTCACAGCTCGTGTCCTCTGGGCTTGAGTATTTCGATGGCAGCGGAAGAGCACGTTTCAGCGGTAGTCCTGTATTGCTTTCATCACTGATCCTAAGACCAATGCCAGACGGGCGTCTTTTTTGCTTGCGTATTATCCATTCACAATGCTATAGCATTGTGAATGGATAATACATAAGCAAAAAAGCAGCAAAAAAGACGCCCGTCTGACATTGGTCTAAATTGACATCTCTGTTTGCACTGTTAAAAGTGTTCAACAAACTGTCCAGTCATTCGACCGTTGTTATAGAAAACGGTTACATAACCATAATTTAACTTTATTTTGGCCACATATTATGTTCAGAATAAAGTTAAATTACAGGTATGTAATCGTTTTCTATAAAAACGGTCGAATGAGTGGACATTTTGCTGAAAATTTCTGTCATTTTCTTCAACATTCTAGGATTTAATTTAACCCTTAAATGCCGGGTGTTGCCTTTCGGCAACATACCCAATTTAGGCTTATAAATTCTATTAGAATAATATTGAAGCTATAATGCCTAATGTTGCCAATAAAATACATTCTGAAAATATTATTAAATCGATTTTCAAAATTTAGATGGCAAGGCAACACTTGTGCTGTTTAAGAATAAAGATAGATTTATTTTTTCATTTGTTGATACATGTTTTTTTTGTTTTGTTTGGAAGCTTACGAAATACCCTATTTTTTTCTGCAGTGAGCAAGTAAAATTTATTTCTTATCATAGTTCTCAAAATTCTTGTGTGTTTAATATTATAGAATTTTATTGAGGAAAATTTAAAAAAAAAATAAATAAACACCAGTATTGCCGATTAATAACAAACAACTTTTTAGCCGTAAACCATACTTAAAAGAAAATCTGATTTTTTAAAAGTATTTTTGTCACGATTTATTTAAAAAAAGAAAGCCGAAAAACATTTTTTAAAGGATTTTTGAAAACTCAGGCATTTAAGGGTTAAATAAAAGTTGGTCAAATCGCAACGAAATTCGGATATGTTGTTATAGTACTCGTCTTGCTGTACATTTTTAAAATAGTCGTTGTATCGTGAATAGTTATTTTATTAATTTTTCTTTCGTTTTACAGAAACTGATAATGTATAGTCGCGGAAAAAAAGTAAACACCCCTTACTAACTCCTCAACAAATTAGCGTAGAAGAAAGTTACTGGTACCGAATGATTGGAAATAAAGTCTACTTTTAACACTAGAACGCCTGGAAATTTTACTCAAGTTTCATAAAAATATTTGTTACCAGAATTTTTATTTAAGATTATTTGACTGGCTTATTTAACGCAAATCTGCGTAGTTTAAATTTGACATTTAATCATATGGTCGGAGTCGGATCGACTCCTTCCGGGCGTTCTAGTGTTAAATGATGTATATCAAATTTGCTTAGGGGGCCATCTACATATTACAACGAACCCAAACTTCATTTTTTCAATTGCAACACCCAATTTTAACAAGATATTCCAATTCTTCGGTTCAAAGTATGCCTAGACATCAAATTTCAAGTCATTTGAATGATAAGTTTTTGAATTATAAACATTCAAATTTGAGTGCTTCTAATGTTAAATTTACATTTTCATATTTTTATTAATATCTCCTGAAATTATACTCCTAACGTGCTAATTTTTTGTGTAGCAATAATACTAAAATACTCAAACATAAATACGTTGAATTTGCAATTTTTATAATTTTATGATATGAATTATGAAATTAATATTCGAAAAAATTATGAATTGCAACTTACAATTTTTTTTGATAGATTTAGATTTATTAAGTCCTGCTTTATGTAAATCCATAATTTCACATTTTTCTTCCAAGTAGTTTTCAAATTATGCTTTAAAACGGCAAAATGATGGTTTAAGATCTAAGAGAAGGTTCTAACCTAAGGGCTAAGAGAAGTCTATGATAGAAGTGACTATATATTTTGAAATTTTTATGCTATCCTGTAATCTAGCAGTCTTCAATGACTGCTAGACTACTGACAATTTGGATACAGCCCCTAAAATACGCTCGTTTTAAAATAATTAATTTCTCGAAAACTTATCGTACGAATTGCATAAAAGTTTGTTTTTAGGCTTAGTGAAGGGTGTAGAGTTCATGTATGCTGTCAGATTGTGTACTGATACTGAAAAACAAAAACAAAGTTATGGTTCGTTTTAATATGTAGATGGCTCTCTAAGCAAATTTTATATACATCATTTAAAAGTAGTCTTTATTATCAATCGCGTGGTACCAGTAACTTTCTTCTACGATAATTTTTTGCCGAGTTAGTAAGGGGTATTTACTTTTTTTTCACGACTGTACATTATCTGACAAAATGAGCGGATTTGGCAGTAATTTTATTAAAAAATTAATACAATAATAAAAAATGGTTACCAGGAAATAACCTGTGGTGTCAAACAACTCTCCTTAAACTGCGCCATAATAACTAAAGGAGAAATTTGCACTGACGTGCAAAAAATATATGTATCGTTTATTCCGACAAATAACGCGCGGATCAAACAAACATATTTAGATCAGGAAATATTATTTAATAAAATGAAACTTTTTGATGCGTCATAATTATTTAGCTTTATTTATAAAAAATTTCTTTTGGTTTGAAACGTTTTAGCTGCGCATTCTGAGTTAAGTTGTTAAGGAAGAATCGTTTTTAAGTTGGTTTTATATTTTTCTTAAACCTCACTTGTTTGTTCATGTTCACTGTGAAGTTGTAGAAATTTAATTTAAAATTAAATCTCTTTCTACGCTGTTTTTTTCTTAAATTGGCAGTTTTGTTTTGATATCACTCATAGATTCTTTGTGATTTCTTTTGTTATAAAAATAAATCTGTGTATCTCCATTCATTTTACATGAAAAATAAATATTTTCTTAAAATAAATATTTTCGATCATTTTAAGTTTGCTAAAATCTCTCCAAAGGAGCTTAAGAACTTTTCCAACAGTTGTGATACATTTTGAAAAGACTAAATTGCATTGGTTGAACTATCATTATCCCTAGCTTCAAATAGATCCCTTTTCTCTTATATATTTATGAAGCGAGTGTTTTATACTATTAAATTGAAACTAAAATTGCTGTTGTTCATAGTGTCATTCGATTCAAGTCAATATACTAAATTTGCATCACAAAATAATAAAAATAATGATTTTATGATTTCCTTCTGGGAGAAAATAGTTTGTTATATATTTCCATTTTTTTTTTACGGGTAATAAGGACAGCTTCAAAATAACGTAAAACTACACTGCTCAAAACAATTAAAGGATATTTGAAGTTTTATATAAAATAAAGATATAAACGAATTTTTTTTTGACGAAAATAAAAGAAGAGAATCACAAATGCAAATTTTTCTGGTTTTCAAACTGTGGAGTATGCAAATTTTGAGTTCGACGTCAAAAACGTCGCTTCAGCGGCAGCGAATGAAATTTGACTTTCAACTGGATAAAAGAGAATGAAGACAAGGATGATCGGCATTCAGTGATTGCTTTGTTTCGATGAGTACGATGTCTCAGCGAAGTCATTTGACGGATTCAGAAGCTTTGAGAATTGTTGGTAGGTTAGAAGGGGGCCAAACTCAAGCCGAAGTAGCGCAAGCCATTGGAGTGTCACAAAGTGTCATTTCCAGGATCTGGAACCGTTTTTTGGAGAGTGGATGTGCAGGCCGAAGACCAGGGCAAGGTCGTAGACGGGCAACAACGCCCAATGAAGATCGGTATTTAGCGTTAACAGCTCGGAGACACCGAACCATGAACGCTACTCTTCTCCAACAACACCTTCGCTCGGCTACAGGCACCACGATTTCAACTCAGACTGTCCGAAACCGGCTCCATGCTGTAGGTCTGTATGCTCGCCGACCGATGGTATGTGTTAGATTAACATCAAGGCATCGTCGCGACCGCAGGGAGTGGGCGACCGAGCATGTCAACTGGAGGAGAAATGAATGGAGCAATATTCTGTTTTCTGACGAGTCCCGTTTTTCTGTGCATCCGGATAATAGGCGTATTTTCATCTGGAGGGACCGTGGCAGTAGGAATAATCCTGCGTTCGTGCACGAAAGTGTCAGATTTGGCGGTGGAGGAGTGTTGGTGTATGGTGGCATCTCCATTGACGGGCGCACTGACCTCTACATCATTCGAGATGGAGCTCTGACTGGTCGCCGATATAGGGATGAGATCCTCAGACCTATTGTAGTCCCTTACGCTGCAGCAATCGGAGATAACTTCATTTTAATGGACGATAACTGCAGGCCACATCGTGCAAACCTGGTGGAGGATTTCCTTTTCGAGGAAGGAATCGTTCGAATGAAATGACCAGCGTGTTCTCCAGACATGAATCCAATCAAGCACGTTTGGGACGCTCTAGGAAGACGAGGTTCTGGCCGCCAACAACCCCCACAAACTCTCCAAGAACTGGAAAGAGCTCTTCTGGAAGAGTGGGGCAGAATACCCCAACTCGTCGTTAATAGCCTCATTGAGTCCATGCCTCAAAGGTGTTCAACGTTGCTGGCCGCCCGTGGAAACCATACACCCTACTGAAAATGATTTTCTTTGAAGAAAACACCTTTTCTTATTCTTTTTTTCTTATATGCACAAATTGTGTTTTTTTCCTTTAGTACACAAATGCGCAATAAAATGCATTTTTTTCTGCCAAACATGTGTAATTTATTCTCATATAACCTACTTTGTCTGTCGACCATGTATCAATCAGCTAAACAGTTTACCAGATACAAAATCCACCTAAAACTGCAATATCCTTTAATTGTTTTGAGCAGTGTATTTTGCTTTCTACCAAATATTTTAAGATATATTTTTTATAATTATTAATGCTTGAGAATTTGAAGTAAGACATCGCTCTTGATACATTATTTCAATTTGCTTAAAACATAAACATTTTGTTTCAAACATTTTACATTTTTTCTTATAACACGAACGATACTGAAGTTTTCTTTTAATTTTATTTTCAATTCAATTCCGAACTTGTACATTAAAAGCAACATAATTTGTACTTGGTTAGATAAATTATTTCACTTTTTGGCAAATGCAAATTTTAGAAAAGGCAATAAAGAATTAATTTAATATATATCTTCGCGGAATTTTATTTGGAATGTGACTGTAGTTATAGCAAAATGACAATATTTTGCAATTAAAAAGTGTAGAATTCAAATATTAATGAAGATTAATTCATCCACGTTAATGAGCTTTGCCAATATATTTATGTATTAATCCCATTATTAGTAATAATTAATACTAAAAGACTTTTACATAATTTAATTCAATCCTATGCATTTTCATATTCCAAGTGTATGGACGAAACGTTCCCCAGAGTTCATATTTAATAATTATCTATTACTAAATATTTTCTGTAATGTCTTCGTATTTGTTGTGCAAAATTAATTTTATCCTACTTAATTATGCCGCTTTTATTGCAAAGTTCTTGGTAATTAGAGAAACCACTAATTTAAATATTAATTGTGGTTTCTTTACTGAGAACGAATCTTCCTGTAATTATTAAAAAAAGACAATAATATTTGAAAATATACATATAGGTTTTCAATAACGAAAACTATTTAGGTGTTTCGTATAGTTCATTTTGGTAAATTTAATTTACAGCAATATTCTTTTCATCATTTCATGAATATTGTTCTAGAATATTACTTAAAAATTTATGTTATGCTTGTTATTGATACAAATTTTACGTATTTCTTTTAAAAACAATGTATAAACAGGTCACGGTGTAAAAAGTGATTTATTTTATAATTTTTCCTCACAAGTCATGCATACATAAGCCAAAATATTTTACATTTAAATTTGTTTTATTTGTAAGTTTTTATTATTTAACGTAACTCAGTATTTTTTTAGAAGTGAGTCCAAGAAAGCTATTAAAAAAAAACTTTCATTTTATTCTAACTAAATATTTATTTAAAAATGTAATTTTCACCTACTCATAAAAAATGCATATTGAAATGTTCCACAAAGGAATCATATCTTACATATTTTATTAATGTGTGAATGAAAGATAAATAACTAATTGAATTTCGATTTTTTTCTCTAAGTCACACTTAAATGAAGATACGTAGTTATGCAACCTCTAGCGAAAATGATATACTTATCTGTTGATGCGCATAATAACATTTTCTTGCCTCATTAGCTTCAAACTCTTCAAAAGAAGAGTCATAATTTTCTTTCCTTTATTTCTCAAGCGCATATAAACATCTTTTATACAAAGCTGTAGAAAGAAATTTTTCAAGAGATTTTTTAGATGACTACGATAAGAATTTTGGATATAGACCAGAAGGCGATCGTATGAAACCCTATGTTATCAGATATAAGAAAATATTATATAGGGTAAAAACACCAGTGATGGTCTGGTTAAGGACATAATTGTGGTTATAGCACATAATTAGTACGCCAAGCAAAAGTTCGTCATGGCGATGATAAAAATATACGAAGCAAGGAAGAAAGGATACTTTAGAGACAAGAAAATAAAAAATAATAAAAAAATATCAATTTTCCCGATTTGTTTTACAAAAAGTCTAAAAACACCAAAGATGGCTCACCTCACACCAGTAACTGCCTGTTACTGCACCAGTGATGGCCTACCGAAATCAAACATCTTTTGTGATCATTTTTGGCCATTCTTTGGCCTTTGGCTTTTTATTAGCCTTTTTGGCTTCTTTGTCGGCCTTCTCAGTTTATTTTATTCCCCATTCTACCATCTTTCTTTCTGTTTTGCTTGTTTCTGATGGACTTGTTGTTTCTTCCGATCCTTGGCGTTTTGCAGACCGTGCCATCTTTGCGATGTCATGGTGAAAGGAATTCTATCGGACCTCCTGTTCCCTTTCCTCACAAGACTCTGCGGCCATTCAAAGATTTTGTTTAGACAATGACAGCGGTCTTCAGGTGAGGAGGGGAAGTGTGTGAATTTTCTTGCTTAAACTCTCTTCGTCTCTTGTTTTCGGTTCTTGCTGAAAAGTTTTCAGATTCACAAGAATATTTTCGATGTTGTTCTTATTGGAGCTCATACTTGGTCAATGTCGTGATGTCCATCTTCTTCCGTTGAGTCCGTTGCCGTTTCCTTAAAACTAGTTTGAATATTTGCTTTTCTTCCAGACGCTTACATAAACTGCGTAAAGCTTCCAAATCTTCACTTGGTGGTTGTCGAATATTTCTGACTATATTCAGCACATTCTCACCGACGACTTGATGGAAGTCTTCAATCGATAGATTTTGCAGATCGTGGCGTTCAAAGACTTATTAAGAGTGGTAACAGTTGAAACATTATTGATGATGTTATTCTTGCACTTTGGGTAGTCTACAGCGTATTGTTTCGAATGGATAATTCTTTTTCTTCCAGATGCTTACATAAACTGCGTAAGGCTTCCAACTCTTCACTTGGTGGTTGTCGAATATTTCTGACTATATTCAGCCCATTCTTACCGACGACTTGATGGGAGTCTTCAATCGATAGATTTTGCAGATCGTGGCGTTCAATGACTTATTAAGAGTGGTAACAGTTGAAACATTGTTGATGATGTTATCCTTGCACTTTGGGTAGTCTACAGCGTATAGTTTCGAATGGATAATTCTTTTTCTTCCAGGCGCTTACATAAACTGAGTAAAGCTTCCAACTCTTCACTTGGTGGTTGTCCAATATTTCTGACTATATTCAGCACATTCTCACCGACGTCTTGATGGAAGTCTTCAATCGATAGATTTTGCAGATCTTGGCGTTCAAAGACTTATTAAGAGTGGTAACAGTTGAAACATTGTTGATGATGTTATCCTTGCACTTTGGGTAGTCTACAGCGTATTGTTTCGAATGGATAATTCTTTTTCTTCCAGACGCTTACATAAACTGCGTAAAGCTTCCAACTCTTCACTTGGTGGTTGTCGAATATTTCTGACTATATTCAGCCCATTCTTACCGACGACTTGATGGAAGTCTTCAATCGATAGATTTTGCAGATCGTGGCGTTCAATGACTTATTAAGAGTGGTAACAGTTGAAACATTGTTGATGATGTTATCCTTGCACTTTGGGCAGTCTACAGCGTATTGTTTCGAATGGATAAAGTCCCGTTGCCCCACAACCATTTTTATTGCCATCGTCATGTCCTTTACTAGCGTGAGTTTCAGAATTGAGCGATGCTCACTTAAGTTACAGCTTCATGTGTATGGTTTTTGCGCTAGCGTAAAATGGCCTTGTACCACTGAGTGTTTAGCGGTAGAAAAGCAGCATCATCGCAGGTTTGAAGAATGTGGATAGCGTTTGACTATAAAACGATCAAAATTATCTGTAGAGGTCTTCAAAGTTCTTTCGTTTCATGATTAAACTGTGCTTTGAATCTTCCACAAACAAAATTATCTCCAGTTCTTCGCTAGAAAGAAAGCGAAGATGTTTCTTATCATTTTCATTTGTACAGTCATCAAAACATCACTATCCCAACCAAAGTCCCATGATCGAGGAGTGCTGTGAATCACTAGTGTAGGAATTTATTCAACCTTTTAGATGACAATAGGTTCCACTGACTTTCCAAATGCGAAAAATGCACACTTGACAGTTATGGAAAACGCGGAGTCAGATCAGTCGATTTCATAAGCATACTTTGTGCCCGTTTCTGCTAAAAAACCGTGGATATATCAGGAAAAAGACATCGTCTCGTCTGTGTTGAAGATTCTGTTTGGATCGAGTAAGGCTCCGAACAAGGGCTATGGGTTCGTGTCCCGGCTTGCGCATTTTTTCGCTCAGTTGATAAAATTCAGTTTGTATCTTTCAGTAGTTCCATACTTTTCCAATTCGTATCTTTGCAATCAGAATGATTGAGAAAAAATAATAGTGGAAATTTAAGTCGTTTAACTGACAAAAAAGAGATGGAGACAGTCAGTATTAGCGTTTTATACATATCTGTGCTAAACACATTATCTTATTGCAAACGATTTTTAATTTATAGCATGCGCAGGTAACAGAGACAAGGTTTGAGAAAATCGTAACCAGGGCTTGATTACTAGCGGGGCAAACTCCCGCCAGTAAATTTTACCACAAAGTTTCATCTTATTTAAATGCCAGTGTCTTGACAGTGGTTATAATAGGTAGTATTACTACCGTCTGAGAAGTTCAGCTTGGCTGCCTGTACAGCTTATTTCGATTTTTGAAGTATAATAGCTTGGATTGGTTCGTATTCGTTCCTGAAAAATGCCAAAACTTGCGGCACAAGAAATAGCGTAACTAGAGAGGGTTCCGTCTCTGAGACCACACTGTAAAAATTTTTGATGAAGAAAACATCTTGAGATAACAGTATTTTCTTTCCTGTTCCTAAACCCTAAAAAACGGGGCAAGAATTTAAAAAACTGATATTACGTTTACTTTCTTTTTATAAGTTAATAAAGATTCAGACTCGGGGCATTCTCACAATCTTTTGACATTCAGGAATAAAGTTCTCGTGAAATTAAACTTGCTAAAATAACATTTTAATCTGATAGACGGATGCGTTAATGATTCAAAATAAAGAGAAAATGGTCAGCAGCGAAATTTTTTAAAAAAAACTGAGGTTTATGTTAAACTTGCGAGTTTCATTTTCCTTACCATTTTACCACTAAAACTTTTTATTTTCTTCTAAATTTTTACTTATAATGAATTTGCATAGTATCCACAGGACATTCAAATAAGAAATAATAACAATGTAGTATTTTTAGTACAAAATTTTGGTATAACATTGTCTTAAAGGGGTGTTAAAGAAGGGACGGTAAGGTAAAAAAAGAGGACGGTATAGGAAAAAAGGGACGAAATGGGTAAAAAAGGCACGGTAAGGATGGAACGGTAAGAAAAATTACCACCTATTTTAGGCAAACCATGTTAAGACTAAGTGGTAGCCACAATGTTCATTGGTTTTTAGAAACAGTTATTTACATTGGATTAAATTTAAAAAAAGTAATTAACCTCGAAAAGTGCAGGAATAAACCTTGGAGACGGTAAGACTACCAATAAAGTCACGATGCTTGAAATTGATATTTAAATGCTGATTTAAATTCTGCAGTAAATTTCTTGTCAAAGAATTTTAGACATTCTTTCTCTAGCATACATCTGCATGAGAAAAAACTTGAAAAAAATTCTGTGGCTGTATCTGAAGTGATTTTCTGTGTAATTTTAGAAGAGGGACGGTAAGGAATCTAAAACCCAGCGACAGAGTTTAAAAAATAATAACAACCCTAAAAATGTGTGCAGGTTAATTTTTTGCTACATACTTATATAAAATAATAGTTCCAGTTTCGGAAAAATTTTACATCGAATTATTTTTATTGAAACAATTTGATACAGACAGCTCCAAACTTAAAAATTAGCATCAGGGACACGGGACGGCATAGGAGTTTTCCTGGTATTTTTACCCCCAACATCGTCTGAAACTTATTTATCTTGTTAATTTTGTTGTGCAATTATGCAATGGGATGTTCCCCAATATACGAAATAAAAAAAACCACAAGAACATGTACTAAAATAAAAATTATTATTCAGGGACATAAAAGTCAAAAGATTGTGAGAATGCCCCGCTCACACGCTGTATTTTAGCATATGAAATTGATGTCATTCTGTGCAGATAACACACATTTTTTTTTTTTTTTTTTTTTTTTTTACATTTAAAGATAAAAACTAAAGATGCATTAAAATGACGTATTACCACCATTTAAATGTATTTGAAGTTAAAACATATAATACAGACATTTTAATTTTAAGAAAAATAAACGGTCAAGTGAGAGTATTACCCGCGCTCAGAGGGTTTCCGTACAATAAATATATGAATTAATAACTGCATTATTTAAAAAAAAATCGTTACTAAAAGAATAATAATGCTTTGTGAAAAACTACACAACGTAGGTTGGGTATAGCTGTAGGGGAGACTAGGGAGGGTTGGCCATAGGGTAGATTTAACCCACCCTTCAGTTTTCATATTTAAAAGAATTTCAGAGTTTTGCAAATAGCTACTGAAATGCTCAACCAATAGTCTTTATTTCATGAAGATAATTGAAACAGGTGTGGAAAAATCAATTGTGAAGAGTTTTCAGCTTACAAAGTGTATTTTTTAGAAACTTTTAAAGATTATCTTAGATAAAATATATCATAGACATTTACGTAAGTAGGTTTTAAATAATGCAGAAAAATTGAGCTTTCATTCCAGGAATAAAGATTGTATAGTAAATTAGGCTAAATGTGCTATAAGTTATCTTTCTTTACCATCATAAAAGAGACTTACATGTTGGTCCTCAAGGGTTATTAAATAGTGTAAGATGTTGGCTTATTAATGGAAGAAACATTGCCCGTTAAGTTGTACACGAGTGTGTTCAATGTTTCAAGATAAAACCAACAGTTGTAAATCAAGTAATGGGTAATTTACCCCCTGAGAGAGTAATACAAGGTCCACCGTTTTCCAATGCAGGTCTTGATCTATGATATCCATTTTTTATTAAATATCGCAACCAGAGAAAAGGGATATTTAATAAGGTTTATGTGGCCATTTTTATATGCATGGTTACTAACGCAGTGCATTTAGAACTGCTTTCTGATTTAACTTCTAATGCATTAATTGCAACTCTTAAAAGATTTTTTGTTCGCAGAGGCAAAAGTAGTACAATCTCTTGTAACAATGCATCCAACTTTGTTGGAGCATCTGCAGAATTAAAGAGATCATTAAATTCTACAAATAAAAAAATGATGATGTATCAAATTTTCTGTCATTCGAGCAAGTTCTCTGGAAATTTCTTCCCCCTCGTTCCCCAAATTTTGGAGGACTCTGGCAGAGAGGTGTCAGACAGTTAAAATGCCACTTAAAAAGAACTATTGGTGTTAAGAAGTTAACTCTTGAAGAAATTTTAACTATTACTACTCAAATTGAAGGTATTCTCAATTCGCGCACTCTTTCCCCATTATCTTCTGAATTAGAAGACTATGAAGTTTTGACCCCAGGTCATTTCCTGATTGGAAGACCAATCAATGCTCTTCTTGAGCCAAATTTGATTATTGACAGAGAAAACTTGCTCGACCGATGGCAGAAAACTCAAAAAATCGTGCAAATAATATGGAAAAAGTGGACCAATTCTTATTTAAGTCCTTTTCAGCAAAGGTCCAAATGTCTCTTTAAAAAACAAAATGTTGCACCAGGTATGATGGTTCTGGTAAAGGATGGAGACCTACCAGTTTGTAAATGGATAGTAGGTCGCATTTCAGAAATCATCAAGGGAAATGATGACAATGTTAGAGTAATAATAGTCCGGACTCCATACGGAACTTACAAAAGAAGTATTTCTAACATTTGTGTTTTACCTATTGTAAATAATGATAATATCAATTAAGCTTAACCTCTGTCTATTGAATTTACTGTTTCTTATTATTGTATTTATATTTAGTGCATTGTGTGTAACCATTAATTAGTAATTTCGTCTTATGTTATTGCATATTTACTTGTTGTATATCTTTGAACTATCAGAATACTTCAATGGGGGCCGGTATGTGCGCTCCCGAAGTTTGATTAAGAGATCAGCGCCACCTAGCTGATAAAATATGTAACCTTGCAGTTGAGCTTCGTTGTCGCCGAAACAACACTTCTGTAAAACAGCGCCTTCGCTCTCAAATCAGAAGCTCATTTCAACGTTTGCCCCTTGGCAATAATAAATAAAAACCTATGGTAAAATAATCACAGTCCACTGTTCTGAGTGCTCACAACAACTGCTACACGCTACATTTTGCAACACCTAACATTCAATAGCATCAATAACATTTTTCAATTTCATGGCGATGCGACTATATTGACGGCAAATATAATTTTGGCCAGCTAGAATCGGAAAATTATCCACCGTGCGTTGCGGCTTCGAGTTTAATTAAGATATTCAAAAATGGGAAAATATTGCTGAATGAGAGAAAATGATATTCAGAAATGATAGAAAATGATGTTGTTCAACGTCAAAAAATGATATTCACATATGTCGAAAAATATTGGCTAGTATTGACGATGATTAAAAAAGAATATTCTTGGAATATCTTTTTAGCTGGGGTCATATAACGTTGACCAATATTACATTTAGATATCGGCTAGAATTTAATTTTGACATTGGCCAATATCTTTGTGCTATCTGGATAACCAACTGTTTGTCGACACCCTGACCGAACATCCAATTTCCGTTGTTTATTATAGTATATATATATATATATATATATACACATATATATATATGTGTGTGTGTATATATGTATATATATATACTTATTATTATTATTGCTGCTTTGGCGTTAATACGTAAGTACCGATTCTTCTAAAGTACTAAATATGCCCTTTGAAAAATTATGCCACAATTAGCATTAAAAAAATAATTGATTCAATAGAAACATGATTATATGAATTTATTTCAAATCAGGGAGCTACTGGGAAATACATCATGTAAAAGTGTTAAACGATCTGTTTTCCACCGTGCCTATATTTTTAAGCCACCCTATATTTACAGTTTGTTATGAGTCTTTATTAAAGTTATAATAATCTACCGATTTATTAATTTTTATACGATTTATTTAAAACAAATTACAGAATCTAATCAGTAAATATGATTTTGTTTATTTTTGTATTGCTATTTAATGAACGATATTGCCTGGTTGTGTCTAAACTTTTGAGATACACTGTAAGTAAATATCTCTCGTATAGTCTTGGTGAAGTCTTAAAATTTACTTGGAGCTTTTCCGTCGTTAATAGCTTTTCAGATTTTTAATCATCTGGAGATTTGAAGTACGGGACAGTGTCAAGTTAACTCCGTAAATTCAATTAAGTTTCTATTCCAAGAAAATATGAGTTTAGAGAAAAGATGCTTCAAGCGCTCATCAGTACTACAAATGCTTTATCAAAAGCTGCAGATGTTGCCTTATTTTTTATTTCAGAATTGCATCATAAACAAAAGGAAGATTAAAATAAAAGATAAAATGGTAGTAACATCTTCTAAATCTTATTTTCTGAAGCTGCCACAATTTATTTTTACAAACATCGGAAAATTTCGCGGTAAAGTTTCCAAGAATAAATTGTTAACACGTTAAACGCGACACTAATTTTACTTTAATTTCCGTTTAAGCGACAGCCTACGCAGAAATTGTGTATATATATTTGTACAAAATTTGTGAATAAAATTTGTAATTCTTGTGAAGGAAAACCCTTTTTATGTTTGAAATGTTTTAATTAAATACATTAAGAAAGTGAAAAATGTTTTTAATATTATATAACATATTATTTTTATAATTTTATACCGCCGGTCCCTAGGGACCAGCGTCTCCTAAACGGAAAGATCAATGCTGGTCCCCAGGGACCGGCGTCGCGTTTAACGTGTTAATGCTCATTTGGAAAATTAAATGCCAGATTTTAAATGACATCAATATTAGTAAAAATTATATTAATAATTGTCTTTCGGTAAAATGAAGTTTTCTAAATTTTAAATAAATACAGGCGATTTTTTTCTTTCTGTGAAAAAATATTGAACAAGCTTGAACAGTAAACGTGATTGTGATTGTCGAAATGTACCATATTTAAGGTTCCATACTTAAAAAGTAAAACGGAACCATGATAAGATCACTCCTGTATCTGTATGCCAGTCTGTCACAGCCATTTTACTGGTAAACTATAGAACGCGGAAAGTTCAAATTGGCTGCATTAATAAAGGCTATTGACCCACATATTTATAGATTATTAGCCATTTACAATTATATAGGAAAAATGTAGGGGGCTAATTAAGTTACTTGAAAATAAAAATCTTGTTTTTGTATATTGTATGGGGTATTACGTGAAAGCTCTCATAATGCCGAACTCAAAAATACATCTGTTTTAATTTTAGATATATTTTCAGAGATATCGTCGAAAATGTAATGCAAAAATATGCCATCTGCCGCTCTATTTCCGAATCTACTTAACACATTCGTTGCCATCTACGACAATACTCGCAGTTGGCAAACTGGGTTTCCTTGCCCGCTACGAGATAACTCGTTATTGATCTTCTTATCTAAAAAACCGATTACGAGCACTGCCATAGAAAATACCTGCAATATTTCATATGCCAACAACGAGCATACACGTGTGAATTTATTTGTTGCTAAAAGTAATTCATTATATATATAGTACTTAAATAATAAAACAGAAAATAATTTAAAAGTACTAAATTGCAGATATGATCTTGGCGTGTAAGAAGAGATGCACCATCTCAGCTTTGGCAGCGAACGCGTTAAACTAAAATTATGAAAAAATTAGGGGTAGTAGACGTTTATTTTAACCTTGCAGGAAAACTATAGGGATTACCTTAGCTCACATAATTTTTGAGAAATTCGTATTTTTCAATTACACTCAAATTTCCCTTTGCGGACTCTCAGTAAGGGAGTTGAGGTACGCTGGAGGTACCTGTTGTATCAAAAGTATAAAAGGATTGTTGATAATGATTTTCGAAAAAAATTGTCGCTAATTAGCCAAGATTTTGGACATACATAAAGACACGGTCGGCGTACGTTTTGCGCCATCGGCTTTTATAGCCTAGATAACAACTTTTAAATATATATTTGAGTTGTGCAATGACCAGTAGTAGTATAATTGAAATAAACGTCAAATTGCTAAAAACAAACTAATTTTATTAGAATTAATCACGTAATAACTTTGGGATTCGCGACTAGTTTGCATTGAGTGCCGCTCACAGTACGCCACCCGTTCTTTAAAGGTTACCCTTAAGGTTACCCTTAAGGTAAAACCTATCTTTAAAAACGCTGCACTGAGCAAGGTGGCGTTGCAAGGCTTTCAAAGCGTGCTTAGCTCAATGCCAAGTTTAAACTTTGAACAGGGTCCTTGTTTTAAGTACGCTGTAAAAAGAAAAGGGTATTACTACGCCGAATTTGGGTTTATGAACTGCAAATTAGATTTAAATATGCACTACTTTTATTGTCAGCACCGAATTAAGTGTTATCATACTTTCGGAATGGTTTATTGTACGGAACCCTCTGTACGCGAGTTATACTTGCATTTGACCGATTATTTATTTATACTGTTTGTAATAAAATTCTTTCTTATTGAAATGTAATATGTCTCGTTTTGTGTTTAAAGTAATTTACAAATCAAATCTTCAATTTAAGCGTCCCCTAGTTAAAATTGCAAATTATTTTAGTTTCAAATCACAATACTGAACCCGTGTCTTTAAAGGCTAATTAAAAACCTATCTTTAAAAACGCGGCACGAAAACCCCCGGCATTGCAACTTTGAGAGTTGCTTTCGATGAGCGCTTAGCGCAATGCCAAGTAATCTAAAGCATTTCATGAAAACAACACATTTTATTCTTCAAGATAAAGGGAAATCTAATTTCCTCCCATTCTCTTTTATATTTACATTGATTATAATATGGTTATCTTTCCCTTTATTTTCTCCGTAAGATATAACTACATATTTCTAATTCGTTTTTTCGTTACCGATAAGTGTAAATATAAATTTACAACAGCTTCTATACTTTAATCCATTAATGAGCGGCATCTGAGAGCTCTGATTTCAGAGTTTTCATTTTCTAAACGCTCTTGCACACGAATGACGAAATAGCAAAAGAAAACAATAATCTGTTCATCATGGTACTATTAAAAGTAAGGGAGACGAAAACTACTTGGCATAGTTTTTTTTATATTTTTATATTTATTCATTAATCATTACAGTTAAAAAGAACAACGCTGCTGATGAAGGAACTCGTTGGTTATTAAATAATGATGAAAACTTCATTTAAAATGTATGGTATACCCATCAAAACCTATTAAAAATGTGCTGTTATACTAACAAGGAAGGTCTCCTTACAGGCATACTCAGAATATGTAGAAAAAAATGCTACTGAAACTACTCATGTATGTAATAATGGATCAGTTAAATTTAGAAGCGGAATTCCAATAGAAAGTCTGTAAAAAAAAATAAAATACTTTTGAATTTTGGTGCGAAAAGGCGAAAGCGACACGCGATTTGGTGAGCAGGGTTTTTTATCGCCAAAAGCAAACGATTTTAATGCATCTGAAAATTGTTTTATAGAATATGCGATCTTTAATTAATTTAATCAATGAAAGGGTTTATTATATTCATTTATTTGGCTTTTTTACAATTTTGACATTAAAGTTGAGAAATACCTGATTAAAGTTTTTGTATATTATTTCTGTTATGATAACTGTTAAATTATTTCTTACTCAGTAATTCCTCGGCTTTAAAAAATGCTTTCCTATATTTAAAGAAATCTTGCTGTTTTCATATTTCTGACTTATAGGCGCTTCTAGTTTTTTTTTTTCAAAAAGTTGCTGAACTCGTGCCGCTGCACAGAGGGACGTTTTGATGGTCTAGGTGGATAAAATCGATTTTACCGATTATCTCGGAATTTGTCAAAACCGCGTGTACTGGTAGCTGAATGTCTGCATTTTCGGGATCCGTGCTAGTTTAGGCGTAAAAAATCAGAGGTGTCGATTAATTGTGATCTTAAAGTAGCCATTTGCGCAGTTGGTTTGAAGCAATTTCAAAAGTTTCACTAGCTTCCTCTAAGTTTGAAAGCACGTCGTGACTACTCTGTTTTATTTGAAAGCACGAGTTTGCTGATCTAATGTCACAGCTTTGTCAAGGTCAAATTTATCCCATTTTTGTTTGAAAATAAGCGATGTTAAACCCCGCTTTACCGCTTTTTTCAAAGTCTGAAATTCTGGATGATACTTGATGTTGTTTACAAATTTCATCTTGACTTTTAACAAATTATCTTATACTATAATGCGAGAAAAAATTGTGTGTGTACGTATGTATGTGTGTGTGTGTGTATGTAAATTTTATCTTAAAAACGGCTCTAACGCTTTTGACGAAATTTTGTATTTTACCATTTTCGGGCACGATAAGACCATTCGGCTAGGTCACGTGTTCGAGAAAATTCGATTAGTGGGTCATTTTGGGTCATAATGGGTCAAGGTCAAGCTAATTATATCTAAAAAACAGCTTAATCGATTTTGACTACATTTTATATCCAACCGTTTTTCGACACGAGAAAACTATTGGGATAAGTCACATGTTCGAGAAATTTCGATTAATGGGCCATTTTTGGTCACAATGGGTCAGGAGCTAATTGAATCCAGAAAAAGGACCAAAACATTTCGACAAAATTTTGTAATATACCGTTTCCAGGCATGAGATGACCATTGGACTAAGTCACATGTACGAGGAAAATCGATTAGTGGGTCATTTTGGGTAAATTGGGTCAAGGTCAAGCTCATTATATCTAAAAAACGGCTCAATCGATTTTGACTAAATTTTATATCCAACCGTTTTCCTGCACAAGCAAGCTATTGGGCTAGGTCACATGTTCGAAAATTTAGATTAGTGGGTCATTTTTGGCTCCCTATGGGTCAAGCCAATTTTATCTAAAAAACGGCTCTAACGATCTGACTAAATTTTGTATTCTGTCGTTTTGGATTACGAGAAGACCAATGGGCTAAGTCACATATTAGTGAAAATTCGATTGGTGGGTCATTTTGGGGTCACTGTGGGTCAAGAGAAGTTTATCTAGAAAACGGCTCTAACGATTTTGACGAAATTTTGTATTTTATCGTTTTCGAGGCGCGAGAATACCATTGGGCTTGGTCGCATGTTGAAGAAAATTTGATTAATGGGTCATAAAATGTCACAATGGGTTAGGGTCAAGCTAATCGAAGCTAAAAAAGGCCCAAAACATTTTGACAAAATTTTGTAATATATCGTTTCCGGGCATGAGATGACCATTGGGCTAAGTCACATGTTCGAGAAAAATCGATTAGCGGGTCATTTTTGGGTGACCGTGGGCCAAGCTATTTGTATCTAAAAAATGACTCAAACGACTTTGTCAAAACTTTGTATTATACAGTTTCTGGGCATGGGAAGACTATTGAGCTAAGTCACATGTTCGAGAAAATTCAATTAGTGGGTCATTTTTGGGTCACTGTGGGTCAAGCTAAATGTATCTAAAATAACGGTTCAAAACATTATGACCAAAGTTTGTATTATATCGTTTGTAAGCATGAGAATACCATTGAGCGAAGTCACATGTTCGGGAAAATTCGATTAGTGGGTCATTTTTGGGTCACTGTGGGTCAAGGTAATTGTATCTTTAAAAAAGGCTCAAACGATTTTGACAAACTTTTGTATAATACTGTTTCCGCGCACAAGAAGATCATTGGGTTAGGTCACATCTTCGAGAAAGTTCGATTAATGGGTCATTTTTGGGTCACTGTGGGTCAAGTTAATTTTATCTAGAAAAAAGCTTTAATGATTTTGATTAAATTTTGTTTTCTATCGTTTTCGGGTTCGAGATGACCATTTTTCAAGGCCGTATGCTCAAGAAAATTAGATTAACCAGTCATTTTGGGTCACTATGGGCCAAGGTTTAGCTAATTTTATCTAACAAATGGCTCAAACAATTTTGATGAAAATTTCTCATTACACCGTTTCCTAGCACACTGTAAAAAAAAAAAATCTGTAAAGTTACTAAAGTTTTTCTAGGAAACTGGGATTGCTAGAACATTTTATGTAACGGCAACAACAAAAATTCCTGTAACAGACACACTTTTGCGCCGAAAATATAAAAAACTTTAAAGTTACTAAAATTTTTTTAGGAAACTGGGATGTAGTAAGATTGCAGTAATTTTAGCAGATTCATTTGTAAAGTTACAGATTTCTGTAGCTTTACAAAAACTAGTTTTGTAGATTTGCAGCTTTTTTTGTACAGTTACAGATGAAAGTTTAGTAAGCATGTAACTTTACACCTGTAGAACTACAGATTTTTTTTTTACAGTGCACGAGAAGATCATTGGGATAGGTCAGATGTTCGCTAAATTTAGATTAATTGGTCCTTTTCTGGTTACCATGTGTCAAGCTAATTTTATCTATAAAATGACTTTAGCGATTTTGCCTAAATTTTGTATTCTATCGTTTTAGGGTTCGAGAAGAGCATTGGTTAGGTCGTGTGTTCGAAAAATTTCGGTTAGTGGGTCCCTATGGCTTAGGATCATGCCAATTTTATATAAACAACAAGAATTATACAGTGAGAATGAAATATCGAATTGAACACAAGGCTAATTTTGACCGAGCTTAGCTCGGTCATGCCTGCTAGTTCAGCATTATTCAGCAATAAGCATTTTTTTAAAATCAAAGTGCTATTCCTAAAGTATTGAAAAATTAAATAAACTCCTGCGGATAGCTGCAGATCAGTAAGTTTTATTTAATAAACAAGCATCCTATTAACTTCCAGTGCATGTATGTATGTTTAGTTCAAATCCTGTAAGTCAGTTTTAAATCACTTTTAATTATCCTATTGAGCCGAAACAATGAATACACGTGTAATTTGAATGACAATACGATATTATTATGATTTAAAGAACGTAGAAGTTTGTTTAGAATACTGTTTCTACAGGGCTTCACAAAAATTTAGATTAAAACTTTCAAGTTAAATTTAAACCAATTTCAATAATCTGATTGAGCTGAAACATTGCTCAGGATGCGTAATTCTGATGACAAAGCAATATTATTATAATTTATGGAACGTAGCAGTTACTCTTTTTTTACAGGGCCACATAAAAGATTAGTTCAAATCTTGCAAGACAATTTTAAACCACTTTCAATTATCTGATTGAGCTGAAACTTTGCCTACATGTGCTCTTCTTTGACAATTCTATTAAATTATAATTTGACGAACGTAGAAGTTATGCATTTTTTACAGGGCTACACAAAAAATCGCGGAAGAATTTTTTGCTAAAAAGCAGAAATTTTAATTAAATTTCTACAAAATTACTATCGGTTATTGAGATACACAATAGCATTTTTTAAATTGAAAATAAAGTGCGTAGAAGTTGTATTTCTTTTTCAGGGACACATAAAAAATTCGATTTCCATCTATATGCAGAAATTTTATTTCAAATTGAATAAAACTTATATACGTTATTTATTCACTCAACAGTACTTTTTCAACTGAAAATAATTTTGGTAGCATTTATATGTTTTACAGGGTACCACAAAACTTTAAAGTTTTTTTTAATATGATTTTATTTTTAAAATTTTATTTTCCTGTATGACTACATAAATTTCTCGAGAAATTCTGAGTAGACAAAAATACAAAAAAGAAATGAATGTTAACTTACGTGTGTGCATTAAATTGTTTTTTACTTAGTTGTAAAATAATCATTTTAACGCATTATTTGTAATGCATTATACAGGGTACCCACTAAAGTCCTTCAATGCTCTTAACTGCCGAAAGGTTGCAGCTATACTCATAAAAGTGGTGTCTAGGTATAGTAAAGTGGCTATGCTCTACCAGATGACACCGCTTCCAGCGTCACCTGGTACAAAACAGCTGAGTTAGTATTCCTATCTCGAAAACGAGATTCATACTCAGAACAAGATTCATTTAGCATTCATATTCACAATGTGTTCTTTTGAACTAAATCGATGATGCTCTACAAATTTGTCATTCACTTTTATCCCATATATAGAGCCGTTTTCGCGATAGGAACGCTAATGCCGCAATTTTGCACCAGGTGGCGCTGTAAGCGGTCTCATCTAGTAGCGCACAGCCTCTTTACTATACCTAGACACCACGTTTATGAATATAGATGCAGTCGTTCGGCAGTTAAGAGGGTGGGAACGGACTTTAGTGGGCACCCTGTATTTTTATTTTAAGACATTGTTGTTACATAACCGAATTATCACTATTATTTATCACTGTTTGAGTATTTTATTAGTGATGCATTAAAAAAAAAGAGCAAAAACTTATTAAACTTCAACGAAATAATTTTGTCCACCTAGATCGTCAAAACGTCCCACTGTGCGCTGCGGACGCTCCATCTCTTCCGTAAGCGTAAAAGATGGCCCACCGGGGTTAAGGCACCATACCTCTACTGGACCTTATGCACGCGACCTGAGATCGAGGCTAAAATTCGTCTGTTGGCGTTATTTACTGTTGAACATTAGCATAGCAGTCTATGGAGTGTGAGTTATTAATGCTTGTTTGTTAAAAATACCGCAAACAAATTCTTTGTTGTAGCAGTAGATAATATATTGTAACATAAATTAAAAATGTTGTTCTTTATGCGAGAACATTCGCTAAATTTGCAAAATTGCAGGTCAAAATTTATGCACTCAACCTGGGTCGAGGCTAAGGTTCGCCTGCTGGCGTTGTTTGCGCCTGAGCATACTGACATTCTGTCGGTACTGTCGCTAGATTAATAGATCAACATACCACCAGCTCTAACGTGTGACGTCGCGTGCATAAGGTCCATTGCTTTAGTGGTGTAGATGGGCTTCGGGTTCGACTCCTGCTGGCTCTGTTGCTCACTCTTTGTGGAGCTCCCGGTTGTAATTCTCTGGTGTTGTAAATTTCCTTGTGGCTATCTCGTCTTTGTATATTGACGATAACTTATAAGCGGACACCTCATGTCAAGCACACAAGTCAGATATATGTGTTGAATAAATATACAGTAGCGCTCAAAAGTATTTTGACAACCTTATATTCTCTCTTATTTATTTAATATAAAAATGTAAAAGAAAATATTTTATTGATATTATTGAGATATTTATTGATTGAGAAATTATTGAGATATTATTGAGATTATTGATAATTGAGAAAACTATGACTGCAGTTATTCAAATGTATCAAGTTTCAACTTATTTGTTTACATTCGGCGCCATCGAAGAAATATGACTCCTCCTTAGCTCAAAAGTATTTTGACATTTAGTTTGCATTTAATTGTTGAAGGTGCCAGTGGTGCTATAGCTTCGATTAATGTTTATATCGACTTATTGTGATTATTTTTAAATGCCGAAATGTAAAAAATATTGAAGTGATTCTAGAAAACCGCTGTAAATGCACTTAAGAAAGGTAGACTGCAAGCAGAATTAGCTCGTTCTTTTAACGGGTCACAGCAACTTGTTATTACATGGAATAAAGTTTTTAATAAACAGAAATACGTCAAAAATAAGCCTCAAAGTGGCCATCCGAAAAAAACAACATGCAATGTTGACTGTATTATAAAAATGATATCTACAAGTGATTCTCGTAAGTCCGCTGTGATAATAAAAAATGAATTGAAAGAAAATTACGGCATAGAAATACACGTTTCATCAGTCAAACGACGCCTAAACCTCTATGATTTACATGGCAGAAGACCAGCAAAAACACGTTTGTTGTCTACTAAGAATAGGAAGGCTAGAGTTGCTTTTGTAAAACGGCATAACCCTTTCAGGGGCAAAGCAATTCCATTGCTAAAGTGTTGAAATTAATGATTGACATCGGAATTTTGGTTAAAACGAATTCGGTTTATTATGTGTGTGAAATATAGCTTTTTCTTATTTATAAATAAATTTGTTTTCAAATTCCGGTGTCAGTCATTAATTTCAACACTTTAGCAATGGAATTGCTTTTCCCCTGAATGTGTTATGCCGTTTTACAAATGCGACTCTAGTCTTCCTATTCTTAGTAGATAACAAACGTGTTTTTGCTGGTCTTCTGCCATGTAAACCATAGAGGTTTAGGCGTCGTTTGACTGATGAAACGTGTATGTCTATGCCGTAATTTTCTTTCAATTCATTTTTTGTTATTACAGGGGACTTACGACAATCACTTGTAGATATCATTTTTAGATTACTGTCAACATTGCAAGTTTTTTTTTTCGGATGGCCACTTTGAGGCTTATTTTTGATGTATTTCTGTTTATTAAAAACTTTATTCCATGTAATAACAAGTTGCCGAGACCCGTTAAAAGAACAAGCTAATTCTACTTGCAGTCTACCTTTCTTAAGTGCATTTACAGCGACTTTTCTAGAATCACTTCAATATTTTTTACATTTCGGCATTTAAAAATAATCACAATAAGTCGATATAAACACTAATCGGAGCTATAGCGCCACCGACACATTCAACAATTAAATGCAAACTAATTGTCAAAATACTTTTGAGCTAAGGAGGAGTCATATTTCTTCGATGGTGCTGAATGTAAACAAACAAGTTGAAACTTGATACATTTGAATAACTGCAGTCTTAGTGTTCTCAATTATAGGGAATATATTTTCTTTTAAATTTTTATATTAAATAAAATAAGATAGAATATAAGGTTGTCAAAATACTTTTGAGAGCTACTGTATAAATAAAGCTTAAAAGTGAATTTCTCTCTTTATGATCACAAGGTTCATTATATACAGAACAGATCTGCAGCATTAAGGGGACGAGGGACCTTAAAAACCTTAAAAATCAATTTTTTATTTTTTGTAAATTTCACTTTAAATATTATTCAAGGGTACATTATATACATTATGGCATGCATTTATCTCAAAAAAAAATAAAAATATTTTTGAAAAAAAAAATTGAAAAATTTTGGAAATTTTTTTGAATTGTTTTTTTTTTTTTTTTTTTTTTTTTTTTTTTTTTTTTTTTTACATTTATATTCAAATATATAAAATTCGATGCACAGTTTTATTTATATATATAAACCAAATTTTTATAAAAATATTGGGGATTTTCATTGATATAGAACGCGCAGGGGGCTTTTCGATGATTTCTAAGATGACGCGTAAAATTCCATTTTTTTCTCAAAAATAAATTTTTTTATAATTTTTTTGTGATAAATGCATACCATAATGCATATAACGTAGCCTTGAGTAATATTTAAAATGAAATTTACAAAAAATAAAAAAATGATTTTTAAGGTCCCTCGTTCCATTAATTAATTAACAATGCGTTAGCTAAGTATGTGGCCATTAAAACTGCCGGTTCCCCAGATTGCTCCGAAACAACCGCCCTTATTTGCGATATGATAACCGATCTAAAGTATGCAATAGATATACAGTACCACTTCCTCTAACTTTACAAACAAAAGAAGGACTAGGTGTCAGGTCATTTTTCAGTCGCGAGCCGCCTTTACTATATACTTTCATAACTTCTATATGTTTCGATTTCCTAAAAAAAGCCATTATTCTAAAATAATTAGGGTTGGGTTTTTGTCACGGGAAACATGTCTTCTATTTTTAAAAAAATTATTTTTTAAACAATTATTTTCATGGTATTTTCTACAACATTTAAAATAGAAATTTACCACGAAAATTATCATCCGAAAATAGTGATGTTAAAATACTTTGGTGCCAGCTTTTTCGCGACAAACGTTTAACCTTGGCAATAAAAAAAAGGCAAAGAAAAGAATCGATTTTTTTTGTCCCAAATATGGGACACCATTTAACACTAGAACGGCGGCGAGGGGTCATTTTGACCCTTGCAGAATGAATACATTTCGATTCGAACCAGAATTTTTTTTATAATATAAGATTAACATATGCTGAACAAAAATAACTTAAATTAATGAGTTAAATAGTTCTAAATAAAAATTCTGATGTGAAATATTTTTATAAAACTTGAGCAAAATTTCCCGCCGTTCTAGTGTTAAAGAATAAAGCAGCAAACCAAAAATGTGGATGCTTACAATATTTTTATGCATTAAATCTCTTTCATACCCTATCTCGAAAAGTCAAACTGTTTCATTTATTCTGCGAAAATCGCATATGTGTAAAACTAATTTTTAGAAGATATTTTTTTTACTTTTGTACAACCCCCCCTCCCCCCCCCCCCTCCCAAAAAAAAACAGAATTTCTACTCCAACATTTTTACAAATAATTTAAATATATTACAATTTTCCATTGGCTATTATTTAAATTATATATGAGAAGGCAATTTTACAGAAAATGTGTTAATTCCTAAATACAAATCTCATGTAGAACAAAACACTATATAGAATTAGACTTACCAAATTTAATATACGAATGTCGAATTTCCATAGGAAAAGTAGTATTATAGGTGGCGTTAATAAATTTTGAATAATGTTTACTATTAAAGAATTCGATTTTGACACTTTATTGATTAAAAGACTTTATACTTTTTTAAGTATGTTTCTCATATATCATAAAAAGTGGAACGTTTATTACCTATTGTTTCTGTATTTATTAAAATGACATTAATTAGCAATAATTGCATCTCACGCCGAGTTTTAATAAGTGCTGTAACTATATAATTAAGCTCTTTTATAATTACATAGCTTTTAATGGAACTATTTCTAAAAATTAAAAGTGTTATCTTGTTTCAGATATCTCTCATTGCAGAAATGAACTAATTAAGTTGGAGAAATTATTTTCTATTTAATCGCGTTTATCATTTTTAATATTCTGAATTTTAATTATTTTGTCCTTTTTTTTTGTTCCTTCAAATAACGCCAAATGTCTGTTATAAAACAAAATATAAAATGTGTGTAATGCGAGACACGGAGTTCGGAACAATTTTTTTTTAAGTCTAGACTTTCATTTCCGACTCAAAATAAAAAAATATTTTTTTTTAATCACATCGTAATACCTTTTAGATGCACATCGATTTAAGTTTCTAATGATTTGAGAGTAATTGCGTAGGAAAAATGTTATGGAGAAACTATTTTTAAAATGGGAAATATTACATATTAAACATGGTAACTAAAATAAATTTAGGTCATTGAAGTTTTATCAAATTAATGATCATAATTAATTATAGCAAAAGAAGTATAACAAATTATGCAAAGTGTAAAAAAAAAAAAAAATCAATGTATAGTTTTTTTTTTTACTACTTGGTAAAGGTCCATTTATTCTAATGAAGAATATTACACATTCAAGGGTCACTAAAGGAAAAAATTGAGGCCCCAATCACAAAATTTAATTTATTAAAAAATGCTCCTTTACAAAATTCCATTTAGTAAAAGAGGCTCACGTCGCAAAATTTGATTTTACAAAATTAGATTTCACAAAGCGAATCTTGCCTATTTTTACTTTTTTTTCCGTTTATAATAGAAAAAAGCATTGTAATCGAAACTTTTTTCGACTTCTGGTGTTCGGCAGATTTACAAATTTTAGGGGTCAGAGAACCCCCAAAACACGTTGTAAGAAAATGTCTGTGTGTCCATTTGTGTGTCCTGTTTATATCAACGAAAAGTGCATGTGATTATGCATAGAACTGAACCAAACTTCATATACAGGGTGTCTTAAAAGGTCGTTTACAAACTTAATATGCTGGTCTGTCATAACATGATAAATTATTCTGACCCAAAATGCATTGCATTTTTTTGTCTCAAAAGATCATTACAAAAAGAAACGATTATCTTTAAAATTGAATGAGTTCTGTTTAACTGAAAATTCCCCATTGTGAATGGTAACTACATAACAAATGAGTAAATCTGGGAATTGTTACAAGAGGTAAAACGAACTATAATACATACGCAGCTGGTCTTAAAGAAAAGATAAACCATTCTTACAACGATATTAGTAGCGAAGATCTTCAAAATATTTAAAAAGCGTTATTAGAAGAGCTCTGTTAAGTATTGAAGCTGACGGAAAACACTTAGAGAATGTTTAGCGAATTATTATTTTGTTTTTAAATTACGTTCCTATGTTTTACAATTACATTTGTCTTTTTACATGATGTCTGCCTGTGTAGCTCTTTTATTTATATGTATTTCTGATGCAATTTTTCCCACTTGTAAATATTTAATTTTGTTCTGAAGTACGCCATTCTCAATTTGTATATATCCCCTATTTTCACAGATGAAATAACTTTTAAATGGTTCGAAAAAGTCAGCTTTTTTCCTTTATTGCTCAGTTAATTCTAAAGATACAGGTATGCAGATTTTTAAAAATTTTGTTGAAGAGAAAGGAAGAAAATTCGAACTGAACAGTTTTATATGGAAGAGTCAGTTGTATAACAATTCAAAAAGTAAAACTATTTGAAAATTAGCGAGTGGACTATTTCATTAACAATGTTACTTCCTACCTTATTTTAAGTACTTTTTCAATTTACATTATCAACTTATTTCCAACATGTAAAAAATAAAAGCTTGTATAGGAACATCCTCTATACCGGTCGATACATTATACTTATCATTCACAAATGTCAGTAAAATTAATTTTGTAGGTTCAACAATATATGAGGAGAAAATATTTCTCGGTGGCCGTACAGCTATCCTCCATGTTTTCATACCTTTGTTTGTAGGACAAACACAATGATAAACCTACGAGTTAACCACTGTTGTTATTTATTTTTGGCTTTTGCACCACTTCACTTCCGGCAGACATGTATCATTAGCTTTCCCTACTTCTACTCTTCCATAAAATAAAGGTTTTTTTCTTTTGCTTGATAACATAGGTTTTTGTGCTGTCGGCTCTTGGACTATCAGTTGCTGAAACGTGTTTTCGATTATATTACGGATTTTTTTAGCTAAATAAAATATTAATTGCCAAGTGGAAAGCTAAAGCTATTTGTTTGAAATGTGTTTTATAATTAAATTATACTTTAGTGTATTATGTGATGCGCATATGATCAACATGTCTTAAACAGGGTTTTCGATATATTCATCCCGCTCACAATAATTAGACTACATTGCCATCTATAGGCTATCTATAGAAATTGCTTTATTTAATGACAGAAGCTTTGCGATTAAATAAGGCAAATATTACCTTTTGTAATTTGTCGGGCCAAACGACTTTAAGGTAGATAAACTGTAGATTTTTCATGTAATTTTTTTCCCAGTTACTACTAGAAAAATTAAAGGATATATGGCCAAAGGTGACCGGTCACTTGCGATTTTAGACGTTTTCTTAAATATCTAGACAAATACACGAGGAATTATCTTGAAACTCCAGGTGTGTAAACAGAATATTACAGGTCATATATTTCCGTGAAGATTTTTTTCCCGAAACCCAATAGGGGGCCATTAACAAATTGAAAAATAACGAATATCTTTTGAATAATCCTGTAAAAATTAACGTAGCAAAAGCGTCCAACACAGTAGATTATGATTAAATGCCTTATTTAAATAAACTGTGTTCATTTTTATGAGAATAGCATGTATATTCGTAGAGAAATTAAAGTTTTTATAAAAAGATTTCCAAATTGTGCCAAGTTTTTTTGCTATTTTTCGTTATATTTAAAGTATTAAAATTTTATTAAAGTATGTTTCTAGCAATTTATGCCCATACGTCATAATACGAAAGAATCATTTTACTCCCTCGAAAACAAAAGTTTGATATTATATACATAATTTTCAATAGTGATGACACTGCAATAAATATATAAAAAAAAGTACATCAATTTTATTAGAATTCATGAAAATATACGGAAGAGTTGGATAGACAAATGACAATTCGAAATCATACACAATTTTCTACTTTGTTGGAAAATATTACAAATCAGTGCCTTTCTTCTTAAAACTGATAATTTATTGCGTGCTCATCTTTTAAAAAAAAATAGTAGATATGGAAAATCTGATTTCTCCTAGTCCCTAGCGCCTTTCTTTCATATAAAAAGTACGCTGTAAAAGAAAAATATTTGACTAAAAAACGGAGATTCTACTGGCAATCAAGAGACTCCAGTACTGTGTTTCCGTATTTTAAAGGCAAATTTCCCCCATAAATTCCAAAAATACGTATTTTTACGGAATTTTTTTTCCATAAATTATAGAAAATTTTCCGTTTTTCTGGAATTTATGGGGGAAAATTTTCGTTAAAACATGGAAAAAGTATTGGCATGTCGATTTCCAGTAGAATCTCCGTTTTTAATCCGTTTTTTTTTTTTTTTTTTTTTTTTTTTTTTTTTTTTTTTTTTTTTTTTTTTTACAGTGTAAGCGGACGCTTGAGATAAAATAAAAAAGCGAGAGGACGCTGTCCTCCTGAGTCCTCTCTCGACTACAGCACTGTGTACATGATAGAATCAAAACGAGGACAGTTTTGGAAGTAAGCATCTCAAACGTATATAGAACAAATATAAAAAAATAAAAAATAAAAAATTCTCCTTAACGTAAATTTTGTAGACTTGTAAATCTATGTGTGGTGCAAGATTTTTTTTCTTGTTTAGAATACGTTTTATAGCAGTTTCAAATATTTTTTTAGATACCAGTTAAGACTGTTGCTAAAAACGTTTTCTGTGAAAAACACGCGTAATCTTGCGTAAATTTTCATTCCTAATCATTAATAGTTATTTTTTCTTCAATAACATTTTCATCGTCACTTAATCGAAATGTATTTTGAACTGTTACTCAGTCAACTATTTTAATACAGGTATTTTTGTCATCAGTTAAAAAGGACTTATGAATATACAAATAAATATTCAAGGAATGTGTGTGATACATGTCTTTGGTATAAAACGTTGTTATATGCGTCATTCATATTTTGCTGCATTTTTTATATGCGGGTGAAAAATCATTTTAACCACGTTCTATTGTATTTCTTTGTAGGTTTTATTAACCCTAGAACTACCGGAAATTTTACTCAAGTTTTATAAAAACATTCTACACCAGAATTTTTACTTAAAACTATTTAATTTGTTTATTTAACTTATTATTGTCTGATTTATACATTTAGTTTGTTTTGAAGAAATTTCTGGTTTGAATAGATATTTTGAATATACATGTCGGGTCCATTGGACCCTTCTGGTAGACAGAGGGTTAAAGATAGTGACAACAACTACAAAATCACATATAAAATGTCTGACACAGTTATACATTTTCCTCTAAAACTACTAAAGCGATCTAACTATTGGTTTTAATATTTTCGGCAGTACCTAAATTATAAAAGGATCTTCCGAAAAAAAAAAATCAATAATTATGTTTGTTTAAAACACATAATTCCTGTTGTCTGCTAATTTGCATAACTATTGCATTTTTTATTTTTATTTCTTGGAAATTTTTTCCCTGACGGATTCGTTTACAGTTTAGATACTGCAAAAGCATTCAAAAAATAAGAATTTAAATCCTTTCAGTACGTCCCCAGAAAGGTTCATTCATATCATCCGTTTTGCCTGTGATTTTCCTTTACTTACGAGATCGCGTGAATATTGTATTTTTTATTTTTATTTCTTGTCTTCAATTCATACTTTAGATATTGACAAGCTTATGAAAAAAGTATTAAAATCGATTTAGTAGTTCTCGAGAAAAATGTATATCAATGTAATCTACTTTACATTCGTTTTTTGCTTGCAAAATCCCTTAACTACTGTATGTTTTGTATTTATTTATTACCAGACAATCAAACGATAGTTTAACTTCCGTCGAAACTATTAAAGAAATATTGAAATCACTTTAGTAGTTTTCTCTGGAAAAAGGTACATCAATATCAATTGTGTTTTATGTGATATTGCAACTGTTGTCGCTCCCTTGATGTTATGATTGGAAGCTGAATATTTTCCATTTTTGAATTAAAATGCACTTTACACTCACGACTGACCCGAAGAAAAACGTAGAAAATATTTTGAAAGAATTAATGATTTATAAACAATTTCATTATGTATTAAAAAGAAATGTTGAGGGTAAAAAAAAGACACATTTTACAAAAAAAACTTTTTTTTTTCATTGTGATAAATGAACATTTTTAAATATCATTAACTCTCACGTCACTGCATTTTTTTTGCTTTTATTTACTATGCTAATGAACAAGATGGATATTTTAAGAACTTTTATAATCATTGTTTTTCATCTAATTACGTTGCAGATTGTTTTTTATTTTGAATGTATTATCTCGAAAAGTACTTTAAGCGAAATTCTTGTAAGTAATTAGGCATTCGAAAACTGAATAGAACTAATTACTAAATCAGTGTTGACAGAAATTGTTTTGCTATTCAGCAGGGAAAATATGGCACAAATCGTGCTAGCTTTTTATTTCAAAGCGTTATTATTTACAGAAACAATCAATAATAAAACTATGTTACATATTTCTAAATTTTACTGATATATTTACAACGAATGGGCATCCTTCGAAACAACATTTTTATTTGGACTCTGATTGGTTGAACCATGTATCTATGCTCCTATTGACAATTTGCAGAAATTTCCTGCACATTATGAAAGTCAATTTTTCTACCAAATGTAGCCAAATACAACCAAATTTGGAGACATTCTTTTCATTTGGCGCCAAGCATGTGTTTTGGTATTGGTAATATTGAAAGTTTATTTTCTCGCCAAAAATCTCTCCAATGCCACCAATAGAATCACCAAATATCGCCAAATTTAGCGAAATGCTGACAACTTTGAGACTTCGTTTACTTCCAACTGTTCAACAACTTAATAACTATTTTTCAAAATTTCATTCCCACTGAAATACTTTGACTTCTCATTACCTCAAAACCCACTAATTGAATTTTCTCGAACCCCGAAACGGTAGAATACAAAATTTAGTCAAAATCTGTAGAGCCGATTTTTAGATAAAATTTACATATACACACATGCAAGCTTTGCTCGTATTATAATATATGATTCAACACAGTATTTGAGGTGGGGATCGTGATGTCTTGGTAATATACAAGAATAAACATGACATTAATGTTTATCAGTAAGGGATATACAAAACAGCAATAAGGTTTGTCAGTAAGGGTTATACAAAACAGTACTTTTCTTTCGCATGTATGAATCTGTGCTTTGTATAATACTTCTTCAGCGTTGCAGAGAATCCTGCAATTTGTATTGAAAGGGATATAAAATACTAATATTATAAATATATTATATTTAAAAAATCAAAAAACCCGACTGCGTAAAAAGGGAACTAATTATTTATTTCTCATCAATGTGAAACTATTTTTTATATTGCTTACCTATTATTTTATTTACTGGTATTGATGACTTTTAAGTTGTGTTTAACTGTTAGTTCCTATCTATAAACACTGTTTTGATGAGGCCTATAAATGTCTATGAAGGTTAGAGTTGCAGTAAAGCTAGAGATCCTACCTACACAGCTTCCAGGTTGTGTAATATTGAAACGGAGCTTCTGACTGTAAAATAGTCAATGAAACATCGTCTTCATTCTGAAAGACCTATCCAATGATATGCCACTCAATAGGGTGCGTAAAAAAATTTTTTAGTCTCTACCGCCATTGTGTATTTTACGGCCGCCCTTTTGAATTTATAAAAACAAAACCTATCCTATAACCATCGGACGGTTAAGACGAATCGCTAGACACCTCATTCATTAAAATCCATCCAGCCGTTGGAATGTTTCCAGGGTATAAAGAAATCCACATACCCAGATACGCGTGAAACACATAACCCTTCTTGGCAGTCGGGTAATAAAGACGTACAGTTTGTTTGTTTGTGTATTTGTAGTGTAATCTCTGGAACTACACCGAGCCGATTTCAAAAATAAT